>QNQO01006143.1:0-328936 GCA_003290165.1 Berberis thunbergii | reverse complement strand
GGAAGAGTTGAGAGTGTAAAAGTGATGGTGAAAAATAAAAAAGAGTGTAAAAGTGAAATAAGGTGGAGTGTCGATCTAGGCTTATGCTATTTTTTTACAGTGGTTCTACTTCTACCCACTTGACGAAGTAGTCGACTGCTACAATGAGGAACTTTTTTCTGTCGAAGATTGAAATGGGACCTACAATATCCATTCTACATTGTGCTAATGTCGTGAATTTCTCATCGGGATCATGTTCTGCCCTAGCATGTGGTGTACAGCTCAAATCGTTGGCATTTATCACAGAACCGACGACTTTGTTTGCATCATTTTGCATTGTTGAAAATAGTAGCCCAATGTTAGAGTTTTGTTAGCTAATTTCTGCCTCCTAAATGATTTCAGCATATGCCGAAATGAACTTCCCGAAT
Organism: Berberis thunbergii; assembly: GCA_003290165.1. NCBI lineage: Eukaryota > Viridiplantae > Streptophyta > Magnoliopsida > Ranunculales > Berberidaceae > Berberis > Berberis thunbergii. The sequence goes on along the minus strand of QNQO01006143.1, from coordinate 328,529 downwards.
AACATAGTTGGTGTCGCTGTGTGAAAGGCATCTTAGTGGATCTCCTGTACTATGTGTATCGTGCTACTCTGTTCCGCAACTTACGAGCCTCCATTTTGTCTATTGATGGAGTTTTGTTTTGATGTACATCAGAATTGGATTCATCCAATTGTTTCCTAATTTGTTGTACATAATTCATGTGCATCATTTTTTAAGATTGAGCTTTTTGTACTGTGATGAGGGGATTGTTGATCTCTTTTTGTACGCAATGTTTATTTCGCCAAACTGTCTACTTTGTGATTATCCTCTCTTACACATCGTTGAATGGTGATTGTACTAAATCTTTCAATCAGGTCATTTCCTTTTGATGGTATGCCTTCATTCATGTGTCATTCACTTGGAATTCATCGTTTCAATTGATTGACACCAATTTGGAGTCAATGAAAACATTGACTTCTTTTATTTCGAGGTTTAGCCATTTGTAGTCAGGCTATCACACTCGGCTTAGCTGTTGAATGCATTGAAACTGAATTTGATGGCCTTTTCCAAAGTCACCCTTCTGAATTGTGCAGAGTTTGGATGCTCGTTATAGCGCAAGATCCATTCTTTAGTATTGGGTTCAGTAGTTTTTTGTTCTTATCATTGTCGAATGATGTTGCACCGCTATGAATTTGGCAATGAAGCTCCACTAGTGGTTGAGCTTTTATTGCGGTCTTAGAGAGCATGGCCGATGTCAACCTGGCTAAGCTCTATTGGTCACTTCACCATTCTACCAGACAACTCCAGTTTGTATAGTACTGACTGATGTGAATGTTCAGTGATTACAGTGATGGAGTGGGTTGGAAGTAGGGGCGCAACTTTTTGAAAGATACGACCAGTGCCAGTGCTAATTTTCTCCATGACTGGATAGTTGGGCTTTTGCGTCGGCAAATGTCTTTTGTATTTCATTTTCCTCGCATATCAGAGCAGAGCTGACTATGTGTTCTGATACTGACAGATACAAGTATAGCGTCTCACCTGGCTTTGGTTTTGATAGTAGTTCTGTACTCCCCATGTATGTTTCAGGTTTTGGAAAGCTTGCTCGTTTTCTTCACTCCATTTGAACATTTTGTTTCCTTTCAAAATCTTGAAAAAGGGTAAACATTTGTCTGATGATTTGGAGATGAATCTATTCAAGGCGGCTACCCTACCATTAAGGCTTTGTACACCTTTTGATGTTGGTGGGCGATTGCACGTTTAGAAGCGCTTGTATCTATTTCGAGTCAGCTTCAATTCCTCTTTTAGTTGACCATGTACCCAAGAAACTTTCCTGATTCTATCTGAATGTACACTTTTTATGGATTGAGCTTTATTTTGTACTTGCGAAGCTGGAAGAAGGCTTGTTGTAGGTCCTTGATGTGGTCCTCTTTGTGTAGGCTTTTGACCAGCATATCATCAATGTATATCTCTATTGTTTTGCTAATCTAATCCTTGAATATTTTTGTTGACAGGCGTTGGTACGTTGCTGATGCATTATTTAATCCGAGCAACATCACTTGGTAGCAGTACGTACCCTTTCTGTTATGAATGACATTTCTCCTAGTTTGGTGGATGCATTTGTATTTGGTTGTAGCCAGAATATGCATCTATGAAGGTGAGAAGTCCATGTCCGAAGGTAGTGTCCACTATCTGATCTATGCACGAAAGTGGAAAGTTGTCTTCGGACAGGCTTTTTAAGGTTAGTGTATTTACGCACACCCTCCACTTTCCCATTTCCTATTGACCAAAAACTATATTGGCCAGCTAGTCTGGGTTGTGGGACTCTTTGATCATCCTAGCATTTAGTAAGCGGGGTTGCATTCTGGGGCGACTAACCTTTTTTCAATCGGACTGGTTTTTTTTTCAGGATTGACATGCAATTTGTGTGTGATGACGGAGGGCTCAATGCCTACCATGTCTTTCATTGTCCAGGAAAATACGTCCTGGTTGTCCTTCAGCAGCTGGATCAATGTTTAGTCAGTTCTAGATGTAGTTTTTGTCCCAATCCAAACAGTTTTGCAAGGCTCTGAATCGTCGAGGTGGATTGGTATCATCTCTTCCTAAGGTTGGCAAGTGTTCGGTCATCCTCTGGACTAATTGGAATTTGCATTGTCATCTTGGGGGAACTAATCCATCCGCAGTTGACAGAGCCGTTGTTGTGACGGTTTCCTTGTCCTGACTGTGATTGCTATTTGTTGGGAGTCTTTATTGCTACATGGTGGCATTCACGTACAGCTGATTGATCACCTTTGATGACCCCGACGCCATAATCAATGTGATACTTGAGGATACTATGCACATCTCATGTAGCCAGGGTCTCCCTAAAAGCATGTGTATGCGAACAGGGTGTCGCCGACAAAGAAGTTTGTTAACAGAACTCGTTGTTTGCCTAGTGCTCCTACTACTACTAGCAATCAGACTCATCTGAGTAGGTAGCATTGTTTACCACTGAAGCCTACCATAGGTTGAGTCCTACTCACTGAACTGCATTTTGCGTAACATTGTCAAGTATAAGAGTTGGCGGAGCTATCCGTGGTCAATAGTACTCTTTTTACTTCCCAGTTGGCCACTAATACTGATATCACTAGGGCGTCATTATGGAGAAATGAACACCTTGCGCATATTTTTCTGAAAAACCAGAGTTGGGCGGTCCAATCTGGCTTGATGAGCAGGAAGGTTTGGATGATGTATTCATGTTCCCAAATCTCAGACATATCATTTTCGCGTCGATTTGGACTATTCCCAGTCTCCGATCGTGCATACAGGATGTATATCAATCATCCAACTTGTTCATCTGGTCCTGCCGTCGAGTCAACCTTTTCTTTTCCATAGACAATTTTTCTTTCAGTCCCATGAACTCACTGAGTCTTCTTCTCTGGACCCAATACTCAATTTCATTCCTCAAATTGTGGCAATCCTCGGTATCATGTCCATGGTCCTTGTGGAAAAACAATATTTGTTCTTATTCCATCTAGACGAATCTCCCCTTAGGTTGGGTGGCCACTTGACGTCTTCTTAGCTCGTCATGGACCTTTGAACTGAGTGAGCTAACCATTCGGGTTGTACTCTACTCGATTGTAGTTTATCGAATTCATGCCTGCCATTTTCAGACCTACTGCTGGTCTGATGCCTTTTGGGTTGACCATTGTCTCTCGAAGTCTTTGTTTTCGCCTGTTATTTTCCCTTCTTTCCCAATTCATTAGGAAATACCTTCTGTCGAACTCGTTGTTCTTCTTGGCAGCTCATATCTCTTCAAGAATGATACATTTTGTGCACTCTTCAACAATGTTGCCATGCTCTTTGGGGGGCTCCAGATTTAGGAAGTTGAATAGATGTCCTCCCTTGAGTCCGGAGGTGAAGGCAGTCAAAGTCGTTTCGTCACTGCACCCTCAATCATGGTCAACTCGTCAATGAAATGTGTAACAATTTTATGATAGTTTCGTTAGGTCTATGCTTCATATGAAGCAAATAGTGAGGCCCTTTCTAATCCTCTGACTACCGATAAATATTGTGATGAAGGTTGTAGCCAGTGCCTAGAAGGAGTCTATCAATCGTGGTGGAAGGCTTTTAAACCAATTCATTGTTGTGGAAGCGAGGCTAGTTGGGAAGGTCCTACGAGCTCTCTTTCAATGCCATCTGATAATCACATAATTATAAAATTATTACCACTTATTATATTTTGTTAATCCTTATTTTTATCTTATTTCAGATTAATTATTAAATTTTTGTGTTTTGTAGAATGTGGAGCTGTAATGAAGAAATCAAAGAAAAATGCAATGAACAAATCTCAAATGGTGACTTTAGAAGAAGTGGAGGTGAAAATAGCCTAAGCCCATAACCTAAACTCAAAACCAAACCCAAAGAATATTCTCCCATTTATCCCATATTCAGATTTGATTTTACCTTGATTCACTCCATGAATCATCCATTTATCTCATCTCTATTCATTTTGTTCATTATCTATAAATACAATAGAAAATGAATGTGAAAGGGGAGGAAGAGAAGGGAAGAAAAAAATAAGCAGAAAATCAAACCCTCTTCCTCACACAATGATTCAAATCACCATCACCACCTACCCACCTCTCTTTCTTCTCCCTCCTCCTCTCCATCAAACACCACCAAACTACTACCACCTGGCCCTCACTCTCTCCGCCACCTGGAACCAAGTCGGAGTCATCACCATCCATACCGTACACGCAGCCGGACAGAAGCACGCAGCCACCCTCAATCGCAACCGGACAACACGCACGCCGGACAGTTCCACAATCTCCCCCCCCCCCCGCCATCCAATGTCTTGCTACACGCTCAACCGCCCTCCAACAGCGCTCCTGCTTCAACTGGAAGTTTCCTGCCTTTCTCTCTATTCAACCGAAGAGGAAAGGTTAGGGTGCTATCTGCACCCCACCTTTTAACTGTGTACGACCACATAAGAAGGAGGAGCGCTATTGGCACCCAGTAGCGCATAAGAGCACCCCAGCTGGGCATGGCCTGACGTTATTGACATTCTGGAAATCTGATGTACCACCCCACTGGACCTGGCACTGTTTCCAATCTGCTGATCTGCTAAGTACCATCGCACCGAGGCGGCGACAAACCAAAAGGGTTGTATAATTTATTTTACTGACTTAAATGCTTAATTGATAATTACAATTTTATTTCAGAAATTTGATAAATTGTTTGCACCTTTATGTTCGATTAAAACTTGATATGTTTGGTAGTTAGATTCACATTTTATCAATATTCAAAGCATGTGCTAAGAATTATTAAACTTAGACTTTGATTAAGTGTGCCTTAAAAAGACACTTAATGCTTGGTAAGAGTTTATTTGCTTGAGATAAATTGTTAATGTATGACAGAAACTTGATATGATTGGAATTGGATTTTAATGCTCACATCTTCGGTGCAAGCAAGGGATCCTCATCCCTAAAGCTTCTCGTTTATAATTTCAATAATTTAGATTTAAATATATTTGCTAACTCATCGGTGAATCCAAACCCCACAAAATCCATCTCATCCATCTTTTTCTTTTATTTTATTTTTCTTATTTTTAATTTATTTTTAGTTTAGTTTTAAAAACATTGTAACCCCATTTTTCTGTAAATTACTTTAGATAAATTCTAAGATTCAATTGCATCCACTTTCCTCGTGGGATCACCCGTACTTGCCGTTGTCTAATAGTTAGACACCGTGCACTTGCGATTATTACAAGTTGGTCAAATTAGCCTGTTTATTTAGGTCGGTTAAACCCGCAACTCCATCATATAGTGAAAGTGGTGCAATTGATCATATGGGTCAATAGTGTCATCATAAGATTCGAAATTTGGTTGGAAAAATTTCTTGGGCAGAGGGGTGTTCATGATTTTGTCGGAGAAGGTAGCATGGGCAGTTGATAAGAACATACTTATGCATTTTATTGTTGTATTTTCTCCATACATTATTAGTTATTGTGTGTTATTTTTTTGTAGTAATTCATGTTCTTGTGTTTATGGAGGTTGCAATAGCAGAATTCCAAAGCAGAAGCTAAAAGTGCAAATAGGTTTGAATTAGGAAGACTTATTGCAAAAGGAAACTACGAAATAAGGAAACTTAGTTAAAACGTCTATAAAGGGAACAATGTCTTATCTCGAGAGATGACCCCTCCTCGCAATCACACAACCACAAGCCTCCATCCACAATCACCTACAGATTGCCACACCCATGGGCGGATCTACCCTTAGGCTAAGGGGGGCAACTTGCCCCCTTATCTTTATGAAAAATTCCACTAAATTACTCAATTTTTTTATATTGCCCCCTTTTAAAAGTTTAGGTTGCCCCCTTTGTATACAATCTTGGCTCCAAACTCCACTAAAAATTATATTATTGGTTATTTTTAAAGTTTAGGTCCCCCATTTCTATACAAATCTTTGCTACCAATATGTTCGCGTTTTAGGGTTCGATATAGTCAGCTGCTATGAAGTTGAGCGAATTGAGAGTGAGATGAGAGGCGGAGTTGAGAGATTACAGAGTGAGAGAGGGTTTGTGAGGGAGAGAAAATATAAAGAAGAAGGATAAGAGGAGAGAGTGAGAGGATTGGTGAGGATGGGTTTGCTGGGAGTTAAAAAAAAAAAAAAATCTTCGTTCGGTTCGGAAAACCACGTTCAGGGGTAAATTGGTCTTTTCAAACTTTTTTAGCCCCCCTTTTGTTTTGCGACACCCAAGCAACCCGTCACCGATCACATCTCCTTCAAAGTTGAACAACAACATTGTCTTGTCCATCTTTCCATCAACCTCGCCATACATCCCCAATCTCGCTCAATCTCTAACGCCACACAGTGACACAAAACCCGTCATCCCCATCTAGCACCTTATTCTCACACAACTGGCACTCAAACCACCTCGCCTTTCTCTCTCGCAGTCGCCTTTATTTCTCTCTCCTTATTCTCATACAACCAGCAACCGTCCATCTTTCACTGTCCAAATTTCTCTATCTCTCTCTCACAATTTCTTCTCACAGGAAAATGAAGAGAGAACATATTACAGATTGTTCACGGAGGTTCTTTCAATATTCATCTAGCACTAATCACACCCCATACAGTGGTCGATCACAACATGCATATTTCCATCACCGCGCACAGGTGACAACGTTTCATCTCTTAACTCTTTTCTTGTTTTAGCTGGATATTTCATTATGGATTGCTTTTTGAACATGATTATTATGTCTAGCTAAACCCTTTTTAGCTAGGGGTGAACTTGAAGCCTTGAACATTTGTTTATGAATTAATTTAATTCAATTTTTCCTTGCTAATTAGTGATTGTATTTTTCTTAATTGCTTTATAGATAATTTATATTTTTATGTTTGTTAAGGTGGCCAACTTGGTAAGCATAAAAGGATCTGGGGCTAGAGTATAGGAGACTTTCACGTAATCATTATAATCTTATATTCACAAGTAGTAATATCAAGGACAAGATGAAAATCTTGAATTGCCTAGTAAGATGATGTTCATACTTGTAATTGCCTAGTAAGTGTTCATATTTTCTATTGAGCTTAATGATCTTGAATTGTTTATTTAACTTGCAATTCCTGATTAGATAGCATAAAAAGAATAGTTTGAAAGCAACGCGGAGTTTAATTCAACGAATTAGGAAAGATAATAAAGCTAAAGTAAGTGCAATCATGGTTAATCTTGAGCATTGTCATCCACAAGTTAGTAAAGGAGTTATTGGAGTTTATTTCATAAACATATGTTTGGTGTTTGGAGATAAAACCCTTAGTTAATTTCTCACCATCTACTTCCCTTATGTTTTATTAGTCCTAGAGTAATCTTCTTATTAGTTTTCTTAGCTTAGTTTGTTAGTTGTCTTTTAGTTACCTTTAGTGTTAGTTAGTAAACCCTTTAATCCCGGTGTAGAACGATCCCTATTTATTATTTACTATGATTTCAAAGCAGGGTATTAAGTTGTGTGCTAGTAAAATAGTGTATCACGAGTTCATACAACATGTTTTGATCTGTGACCCCAATCCTGAATTGGACTTGTAGAGGAAGTCCACCAATTCTGGATCCATCATCTTGAAGTTCGTTCCTTTCATGGTTTACTTGGAGGGGCTCTTCAGAAGCTTTTGTCTTGAATACGATTGGTAGAGTTTTGTTGAAAGTGGATCTCTGACATGGTCGACTAGTGGAGGGCATTCTTGTGTGAGCTTTTCGAGCACTTTGGTGAGTTGGGCCATGGTGGCCAAAAGTTGATCGACAGGGTCCATTGTCATTCAGCAAGAGCAGGGGCTTGTTGTGATTCCGGTTGAGTGGTATGGGCCACCATATCTCATGGTAGCAATTCATTGTTTTGCACAACTGGTCCCTCCGATGCTAGATTAGGATGTATCCTCTTGACAGTTGAGTTTCGCCAATGGAAGGATTTTCTTGATTGTTGCTAAGCTAAGAGTTTGTAGGGGGTTCCATTTGCTTTGTGTCTTTTATCGTTGGTTCCTTCTAATAAAATTATCAACTCGAAACTGCGTTTCTGACAGACAATGCCAAACTGATGCATTTCAAATTCACTCTCATCGATATCTGACCTGCAAAACAAGGTTATAAATTGCCAAAGACCGCCCGTTTGGTGGTTGAATGCACTCCAATGCTATAGGAGATAATGAACTTAGAAAAAGTATAATTGTATTGTGTTTACATACCTTTCATCAATCTGTCTCCTTTACCTTATACAATGGAAGTAATTAACAATATGCGTGGCTTAAGCATGCATGGCCCGATGAAGGGGGACAATACTCACAACAGTTTTCTCCTTCATTAAGATACGTTCTTGGGGGAGATATTTTCGCCAGTGTTCTAAAAGCGCTAGGCGGTGGGCGGTGTGGCGAGTAGGTTCCTAGGCGGTCTTAGGTTTGTATTATAACTTTAATAATTTACAAAAGTTAAGCATAATACCTTATCAATTACATCCAATTTAATGCCAAGATACATATGCAAAATTTAAAAACATAAAAATTAACAATCATGAACAAAATTTATTAAAACTCAAATGACTGAAGTTGGCCATGATGTGTACTTTATACAAAGTTGAATTTTTGACAAATATCCAAACCTACTCTTTTATTTTCTTCAAATTGCATTAATAACCTCAGTCATGTTTGGTAAAATCTATATTACTAAAATTGGTACCGGCAGATCCTTTGAGAATTCCATTAAGTAATCATCATTTGATACATTTAGACATATACTGAATAAAAAACAATTAAATTTTTTATTTCTAAAAAGAGGAAAGTAAAATAAAATAAAAACACAATCAACCTTATTAAAAATAAAAAAAAACTCACCCAGAACCCGTCCAACCATTAATCTGGGCGTTTTTCTACCTTCTAGCTGATTTTTAGAACACTGATTTCCGCTATGACTTATCTCCTTCGCAACGTCTCTATCCTCAGTGAGGAAAGATTCATTGGGCTTGGGATTTTGGTCTTTAACATTGGCCGTGGTCTGTCGTTAAGTGCCTCTTTGGGCTTTAGTGATTGGACTCGTTATCCATTTTTAGTGTAAAGTGTCTATTCCTCGTGATAGATGATTTTTGCAACGTATACGACCATGATTGAAGGACTATTGATGTATCATCAGTTTGGATGCATAAACATGTCGCGGACAACCTGGCCATGAGACGTGATGGCCCCCAATTGATTTTATATGACAGTCAGATATAAGAGTAAAGAAGAAGTAACAACTGGAGAAATGTTTCATTGAGACTTTTAAACGTAGTCTACCAGTTCTTTTGTTGGGCCTTGACGGAAGTCCTTTTAATAACCAATAGGGTTTATGTCCCTGACACCTAGTGAGCCCAACCCGATTTTAGGCAGGGCTCGAGCTAGCAATTAGTCGGGCACTGAATTAATATTTAGTTTCATCCACAAGACTTCAACAAATTTAGTTCTATCATCTACTGGTTGATATTTTCATAAAAAATTTGTTTGCCTAGCTTAGTGCATATTCCTATGAAAAGCCCAAGCCCATCATATGATCCGTGCACTCTATTTGGGCCCGATGCTGAACCGAATCATAACAGAACCAACATATGGCTGCATCAGGATGGTGATGGTGGTGGCTAAATTAGGGATGATGGCAGACTATGAAAAGTTGTCGGAGGTGAGATTCCTTTTAAACATTTTGTAAATTTTGCATAGCCCGACTCGAGAAGTATAAACAACATGTTGTAAATGATATCAAAAGGTGCATTTAGGGTTTGATCTTTTATGTTGTTGCACATTGTTGTCAACACCTAAAACTCGAAACGCTAGACTCAGGAGTAGTTAAGGTGAGGGTAATCAAAACCCATCCAATATCTGTTGTGTAATTCAAAAGTGGACATCGTTGTGATGTTCATAAATTTCATATCTAAATTTTATCATGAGAGTTGGGCTAAGGAACAATGTTTTTGTGTCTTCAATCTGATTTTCAGGTTGCCAAAAATGCCCTCTTAATTTTATTATATTGACAAGAAAAATCAATAAGTAGGTGAATAGTGGCCAGGGGTATTTTTTTGTCACCCAAGGCCCTAACATAGTTTATTCAAAGCTCTCCAATTATTTATAAATTAAAAAAAAGACTAACAAGTAATTTTTTATTTTCAATTAAAGCCAGCCCCTATAAACATTCATTAATTATACTTAACCCTTAACATAATTTATTTCAAGTCTCTAATTATTTATAAATTATAAAAGACCATTATAACTAATATTTGGTTTTCCATTTTGCCTCTGCATTTATTTTTACAATAAAAATCGGCTCATCTTAAACATTGACTAATGAAACGTGAAATGTGTATATTTCAACCTGATTTTAAGTTTTCAATTTTGCTCTCACCCAAATTAAACATGCCCACCATATCTTCATCCTCTCCCTCGCTCTTCATTTTCTTCATCTTCAACGTCATTGTTGGCTCTCTTCTTTTTCCTTCCCCTTCTTCTTCTTTATTTGTTTCGCAACCACCGCACCCCCTTTTCTTCCCTCTCTGTAATCTTCACCTTTACTATTTACGTGCACGTAGTGTACTTTCACCCCTAGAGGATAATAACGAGTTAACATTGATAAATAATTTGATCAAAGCCAATCTTGCAATTGAGAGGATATGAATCCAATCTTAGCTCACCTTATCTATACTATTATAACCATCGAAGCCTTGGACCTTATCCATACTATTATAACTGATGATACAACCAAAACGGTCAAACTCTGAGCCATACATGTGTCATGATGATCTCAAGAAATTACAAGGCCCAGCGTCAATCCAACACTGATCCGGCCCAAGCGAAGTTAAGCTCGCCCCATGCAGTTCACAAAACGGACCCAAACTCTTACGACTTTCTAAGCCATTGTCTCACAGCTATCCTCAATACCTATAATCTCTACTAAGGCAACTATCTCGAGGATCAGCTTCTGACAAGCAACTATAGTAGCTCTCCGCTTCCAACTAGGAAGCAAATACTAGAGTACATATCACGCAGAGAAACTTCCTTTTACGGATTACCTACTAATAGGAACTATCTCCCGCGTATCTAGGAGCACAGGGCTAACAGGAAACTTCCCTTCTACAGCATGACTCCTAATTAAAAAAGGATCTCCACAAAATCTCCTTTCTAAACTATGCTATCGATGGCCTGTCGAACCAGAACTCCTATACTATAAATAAGACATGAGGTTGGTAAGCTAATGTACCCTACAAATTCCATGTTTACAGCATTACACCTTCCTCAGATCTCTGTCTAACTTTAGCATCGGTGTTCCATCGTCTACAACAACAGTGGTCTGTGGCTCACATGTGTTACTTGTGCAGGTCAACAAGACTAGGTCAAAGCAGGGAGCAAAAAAATGACTGCATTAGTTTGGCGTTGTCCATGGGACGACAAAGTTCTTAGCGTTTCACTAACATGATCTCCCTTCGAGATACAGAGAGATGGTGACCACGAAATCACGCAACAAGGAAGAACAGAATACACGTCAAACGCTCCGGCTGGCGTTGTGCCACCTCTTTCAACAATTTCGATTATGCACAGGCTGTAGACTCACGCCCCCGCTGACAACAGCAACGACGAATTCCAGGATAGATATGTTGTCATTTCAAATACAGCAGATCGCCAAAGCGATGGAGGCTCTCGCCCAACAAAACCCTCCATTTTCGGAGGACGTCAGAAAGCAAGCACAGGATGGTCAAGCCCCCGCTAGTTCCCATTGAACTAGAGGAGGATGCACTGTTAACGTAGAGCCGACCGTCAGGGCAGAGAGGCTCGACCGTTAAAACCCCTCTGCAGAGGGGCACACGACCCAAATGTGTTGTATCGTCTCTCTGTCCCACCATTCGTGGATCACATTATGAATGAGACTCTTGCAAAGAAGTTTACTCCTCCAAAGCTCGACTTCTACGATGGAACCATCGACCATTCGACCACCTCTGCCATTACCAGCATGTAACGGCCTTCAAAGAAGAATCCGAGTTGATGATGTGCACGACTTTTCCCACCAGCTTGAAGAAGTCGGTACTAACACGGCTCCACAACCTCCCGCCGAGATCGATTGACTCCTTCAAGATGCAAACAAAAGAGTTCTTGACGTGATTCGTCAGTAGTCAGCGTTTTCGAAAATGCCCACATTACATACTCTCTCTTTAAGGCAGATATCCAATGAGGCGCTCAGAGAGTATGTCACTCGCTTCAACAACGAGCTGGCATTCATTGACAGTTGTAGCGATGACACAGCCATGACAGCTTTCACCGTGGGCCTAAAGGAGGGAAAGCTCTACGAGGATCTCACCTTGGAGCCCCCTTTAGATATGATGGAGCTCCTCAAGAACGCCTAGAAGCACATTTCCTTAGAAGAGTTGAGGACCATAAAGAGGGAAACTGAATGTGAGAAGAAGCCCTCCGCTCCGAAAGACAAGAATGAGGAAAAGAGACACGAGGATGAAGAAATGAGCAAGAGGAAGTGTAGTGATAACAGGTTCAGACCCTGGCCTATCCAGGCCAGAAAAAGCGTCCAACTACATTGGATCTAGAGCTGTGACACTCCTCACTTCTAGCCTATCGGATGTACTAAACTCCATGAAAAACTGGAAAGATCTAAAGTGGCCCCAAAATAGCGCAGAAACCTCTCCAGGCATGACAACAACAAATACTGCTCATACACACGGAGGGTGGCCATGACACAATGACTGCAAAAGTTTGAGGTATGAGATTGAGTACTGGATCCACAGGGGCAAGCTAAAAGAATTCATGAACTCTAAGGACCATAAACGATCCAGGGGCGGGGAGTCAGTCAAAGAAATATAGAATGAGACTCCGGGCATAATCTATGTCCTTCATGAAGTCGGACCAAATGAAGACTAGTCGCATAGGTCCCGCAAGCGGACGCTACTAGAGATGCGAACACAACCCGCGGACGAGGACAGACGCATTTTCTATTCAAGGATTCAAAGCCCCATTCCCACCTTAACCTTTACGAACAAGGAACTCGAAGGAATCCAAGCGTCGCACAATAACGCCCTAGTCATCTCGATCTCCATTGCAAGGTGGGAAGTGAAGAAAGCCCTGGTAGACACAGGGAGCTCACTCAATGTCTGTTTACAATGCGTTCCACAGTATGGACCTCAAAGAAGAGAACCCGACGTCTTCAAACTACCCGCTGATGGATTTAGCGGAGAGAAATGCTTCCCGATTGAGAAAATAAGCTTAGCAGTAGTGGTAGAAAAACCACGACTATGAAAGGTCTTGTTTCTAGACTTCATGGTAGTAGACGCACCGTCTACCTACAACCTTTTCTTGGGAATATTATGGCTCCACCTAATGGAAGTAGTAGTATCCACCCTACACCTGTGCGTTAAGTACACCATTAACCACTCTGAATGGAAGATATGTGGAAACCAACCAACGACACGAGGTTGCCATTACGCTGCACAAAAACAAATATAATGAATCCCAGATTCAACAAGGTCACGCGGAGCAATTTGAACTAGCGCAAGGTGATATTCACATAATTATTACAGAATATATCCCTTAATTTGTACATGTTAGTGTTTCGATTATTATATTTTATAGTAATTATTTCGTTTTAATATCTTTGCAGGAATTTGAGCTTAAACGATAAATCCATATTAAGCAGTCACAAACGACAATTAGGCAATTTTAATGGTGGTATCAAACAAAACACAAACCTACACCCAACACCTAACTCTTAACCTAAAAATCCACAAACCTACACCCAACACCTAGCTCACAACCTAAAAATCCACAAACCTAAACCTTGAAACCTAAAACCCACAAACCTAAACCTTGAAACCTAATTCATAACCTAAACCCCATCCATAACCTAATCCATAACCTAAAACCAAACTCAATCCTACCCTCATTGATGAATCTACCCCTCATCTCATCCCTATTCATCTTCTCATTCTCTATAAATAGAGGAGGATAGGGTGAGAATGGGGGGAGGAGGAGAGAAGGGAAAAGGAATTAGAGACAAATCAAAACCTCTCTCTCACAAGTGATTCTCATCACAAGCCACCATTTATCTATCAATCACTCATTCTCTGTCAGACCCCCAGCAATCATCACCGCACCACCACCGTCACCTCGCTACCTCCACCGCCAGACAGCACAACCGCCATCGTCACCACCGTGAAACAGGGGTGTGACAACCCTGTTTCACGTCAACTTTCCACCATCACCGCAATATCCCTCTCCCTGTCCCCATCCTTCACGGCCAACATCACAAGGCGGACAGAACAGACTCGACCGCCGCGACAGAGCCACCCCAACCACGCCGCGAAACAGAGTCGCACCGCGACTCTGTTCCGCCTCGCCGCAGACCGTCCTCCTTTCCTCTCTGTCCTCTCTTCGTCCAGGCGTCCTTAACGTCTCTCCACCACCGTCCAACCACCACAGAACACCTCGTCCACGCGCACAACCATCGCTGAAACAGGAAGCGAAAACAGGGGAGCATCGCTCGCTTATCTCTCTTTGTTTTTACTGTTTTCTTGGTGTTTCCTCACGTTTTCTCATCTTTTTCAGGTTTTGGAAGCATTTGGAGGTCGAGGGGACTCGCGAGGAGCGAGAACGAGGCCGCGAACATCTGCTGTCGCGCTGGAGAAGACGAGCGCACTGTAGCGCACTGTAGCGCCACTGTAGCAGAGGCGGGAAGGGTTATTTCGGTTATTCGGCTATTCACACCCCCGGTTTTGCTCTGTACCACCACAGAGTGCTTTTGGCCAGTTTTCTCGGGATTCGCGTCCGTGCAGAGATGATTTCCACCTCCATTGACGTTGTGCCCACCGCCACCATGACCAGCTAAACCATTCGCCAAGGCTACGATGAAACCACGGGATTTCCTAGAGTTTGTGTATTTAAATTTATTATTTTCTTTATGCTTGAACGTTAAACACATTTGATTTATGATTTTTAATAAATTGCTTTCACCGATTATATCCTGATTAATTATCTAGACTAGTCGGTAGTTAGAAGTACCCTTTGTTGAAATTCAAAAGTCTGATTTAATCAATTAATCTGAATCTGTGATTGTGTGTGCCGTAAGAAGACACACAATGCTAGGGATTAGGATTAGTTAAAATAAACCTGTGATTGTGTGTGCTGTAAGAAGACACGCAATTCTAGGGGTTTATACCTATGCTTAAATCAATTGTGAACTTAGATTAATCTTTAGGTTAGTCATGTTAAATCTTGAAAACAATATCTTTGATTACACAAATCTCAAAGAACCTGTGGTGGATTCAATGCCTTGGTTTCCTTTCTCATATTATTTAAAACTTTTTATTTTGTTTTTAATTTGATTTTTAGTTTAGATTTAAAAATGCTGTAACCCCTTTCCTATAAATTAGTTTAATTAAATTCTAAAATTTCAATTGCATCCACCTTCCTCGTGGGATCGACCCGTACTTGCCGTTGTCTACCAGTTAGGCACCGTGCACTTGCGGTTATTACAAGTAGGTTAAATTAACCTGTTAATTTAGGTTAGTTAAATCCGCATCAAGTTTTTGGCGCCGTTGCCGGGGAAGGTTGCGGTGTAATTGAATTTAAGATTTATTTTCACTAATTAAAAAAAAAAAAAAAAAAAAAATTAAAAAAAAAATTAAAAAAAATTAAAAAAAAAAAAAAAAAATTTATTTTTATTTTGTTCTTTTTACACTCATTTTGTTTGATTTTGCAGATTACACGCTTCTCGAGGAATTGACGATCCTGCAAAAACATCAAGAAATTTTTATTTTTATTTTGTGAGGAGAGTTGTACTTTTATTTTCACCTCGTTTTACGAGTGTGCGGTGTAATAATTTTTTAACTTTACTATTTTTCATTTTGTTTAATTAAAAAAAAAAAAAAAAACCCAAAATTTTCTAAGTCAAAAGAAATTATAGGGAAACAATTTTAATTGTTACCCAATAATTTTTTATGATTTAGAAATCCGACTTCTAAGACCAAGACCAGTAAATTTATTTGCATGTGCTTGTGTGCTGATTGAAACATATAAAAGAAGTCGGACTTTTTTTTGAATTGTGCTAACTTTTTGTGCAGATTGGAATACGCACACTGTAAGTATTTCTATCACACGCAACGTATTAGCGACCAGGGTGCTTGGTGTAATTGTTTGAAATTGTGTGATTGGTTGTTAAATTTCTGTAATTGTGGATGCTAAACTTTAGTAATTCATAATAAGCAGACCCAGCTTATAAATAGAAATGGTGGGACTTGATATCCCCACCTCATCACTCCAGCTGTGTGCAACCAATAGCCTAACATAATTAAAATCAATTAGCAAGTTAGATAGAGCATTTTTTAGGTACGGTGTTCATAGGACAACCAAGACCAAGGTGAATCCAATAATTTTTGTGTTGACCAAGCTAAAAGTGACGATGGGTTTAATCATTCAATGAACTCCGAGAGGCCACTGCCACAAGGGTAATTCACCCGGTACGCCGAGTCATAAGTAAGCTACGATCCACAAGAAGAATTGGTGTAACCAACAGTTTTTGGTTAGGAACACAAGCCTCAAGTGTGCATTTAACATCACATCGTTCTCACATCTATTGGCTTACAGAGCGGTAGCACAAGGAAGTACTTAATTGGACCATTGTGACCTCCTTCTCTTGTGCGATAATCCGGTTTCTTTGAAACAAAACTCTAGCCTACTGATTTTGAACTTTGCGGTGTAAAGTGTACACTCTTAGGATCAACTTGTAGCACCCATTGTTGTGTCATAAAGATTACATAAGAAATAATTGTCCCCAAAGATAAAAAGATAATTGATCTCAAAAACGTTGATTGCTTAGGGAGGCATGTTTCTTGTGCATTTATTGGTTGCTGATTGCATGTGAGCTGTGTATATTTTTAGAGTTAGTGCTTTCAAAAAAAAAAAAAAAAAAAATGAACACAAGGGATTATCCAGCCTATTTTTCGAGCAAGTCAATTCATTTTATGACATGCGACGACCTGAGTATGATCCATATTTAGTTATTACCAGGTCTAGCTTATCATTCTGACTTATCATGGGCTCATGGTCAGTACCATGAAGGCCTCTAGACACTCCTCAGACTCCTCAAGCTTTCATTCCTGATAATGAGTTAGAGGTATCATGAAAATTTTTATAGAGCGAACAGGAGAAGTGCTTGAGCAAAATTCTCATATCACAGATTTGACAACTATTTTTCAACAAAACTCAAGCTATCCGGAAACTTGAGATGACTGTGAGTCAGATAGTTGAGTCACTTCCTGAGATAGAGTCAGAAAAATTCCTAGTGACTCATTTATTGATGAACCTGTCGATTCTGAGACTACAGACATCTCCTTCCCATGTTGACTCATGCCTCCCTAGTGACTCATGCATCGAATCAAACTGTGAACATTCTTTAGAGTCTCCCCTTGACTGTTTAGAGGCTTGTTTGACTCAATTTAGTTTAGACTTTGATGTTGATGATTCCATTAGGGAAGTCAATGATTTGCTTGACTCAGTCCCCATTGTGGATCCTAGTTATAAATGGAAGTCTAAAGTGAAGCTCTTCCACTCAGTGAGTCAAAACTAGTCCCATCAGTTGAGCCACCTGAGCTTACCTTAAACAATTACCTGACACCCTCAGGTATGCATTTTCAGGTGATGAGTTGTCTAGACCAACATCTCTATGTGATTCATGTGATGAGCCTGTACCACCTGATATATCCATCGTCTCATCTACTTGCATCACATTCCCATTTATTAAGGCTACTTTCACCGATCCCTTGTGTTGTAGTGAGGATTTCAGTTTTCACCATCCTGTTGTGAAATTATCCAATCATCCGATTTGGAACCAGACATAGGATGTTCCCTTTTTGGAGCACGCAAGGATCATCTGTTGTGTATGACTACTGGTCACTTTTGGAATGTCCTAGTGTATTTGGTGCCCCATGTGATTGCTATATTTTGGTGGACTGATCCTCAACTGTTCAGGTTGTTGATATACGACCTTGGACTAAGTTTTGTCATGTTCTTCCTCTACATTTTGTACACCATTTTTTTAGGAAGAATATTTGTCGGGCTGATGACGGTAAACCAAGCGCTCCTAGGAGGCAGCCTAGCTTTAGTTGTGTGTCTTTGCTGTTAGTCTGGATTGATTTTCGAGTACCCTATTTAGTTGTGTTTCACTCATACTCGTTAGCTCCGTAACAGTTTTGACTTCCAACTTGCTTTTTCTTTTTAGTTTTCTTTGTTAGTGTCGAGTCTGCATTTTATCGATTTCTAATGAAAACTCCATGATTCTTATGTTTTGAGCCTCATTGATGGATGACTTCTTGGAAATTGGTAAAATCTTCACCGCGGTAATACTGTTCTAACCTCCTCTCATGTACTTACTTCATTCATTTGTCAGAATTATTTTGTAAACATTGAGGACAATGTTTGGATTAGGTTTGGGGGTAGGGTTCATGAGTCGGTGAATTTTTTTGTAGTATTTTTTTTCTTTTCTTAAAAAAAAAAAAAAAATTGCTTTTCTGTCAAGAAAACTTGGTCTTTTGATATGAAAATGGATTTTAAATGTTTTATGCTCAAGAAAATGCAAGCTAACTTGACATATTGGTATATTGATAAAGACTGAAAGTTTATTAAGATCCTTAAGTTAGATCTAGTTCATAAGATTTTTCAACTCGATTATCTTTGCACCATGAGCCATGTTAGCATAACTTGAAGTTGATGAGTGAAATATATACTAGAAAACCTTAGAATAATAGTGGAGACTTAACCCTGAAAGCTTTGAGCCTTTCTATTTTTCTGAGGGTTATACATAAACTCTGATTTTTCTTGAGTCTACATTATCTCGTTGATGATCTCATTATTTTCATTCTTTTGATCAATTGCTTTGGAAATGACATAAAAATTGAATTATTACACTAGAACTTCTTGGCTTATTCAATTGAGATGTCATAATACTGACCGAACTTAGGAAATGATCTAGGCATTTTTTTTCTTTAAACCATTAACTAGCCTTTTAACTTACCCATAACATTAACTTTTTGTAGCCTTTTGAGCCATAGATTAACCTTTTATTTGTTAACCCATTAACCTTTACCCAATTTTTCTGGGAATGTGTACGGATGAATATACTTGGTGTAAAAAGGGCATGAAAGAGCAAAATATAGATATTTCATAAATCCTCTATGAAAGAAAGAAAGAAAGAAAGAAAAAGAAAAAGAAAGAAAAGAAGCAGAAGAAGAATGTGAATGAGGATAAAGATGTGAGAATGAAGAAAAAAATTGATGGTGCGCAACATTGATTTATTCTTGACAGCCTAATTGTACGTATAATGGGTGTATACATTCCTAGAAATTTTTTAGAATCCTTTGACATTCCTTATTAACCATTAACCAAGCCCCATTACAACCCAACAAAGTCCTAGTTGATCTTAGGTAAAGGTTGGTTATGTAGATGTGGAGATTTAATAACTAAGACCTATGGTGTTTGATTCAACATTCCAAAAGTAATTGATATTCCTGTCCATGAGATCATGTTCATTCCATTCTTGAAAAGTCCGTTCTTCATATTATTATGTGAGATGATTGTTTTCCATTATTTACTCTTTTCCTCACATATAAACTGAGTGAAATACCAAATCTCTGAGTGCTTTATTGTGAGTGACATGAGAGGTTTGAAGTCAAAACAAACTTTCTACAGGAGATTTAGTCATTGTTTTACTCTGAAATGAAAAGTTATGTTGACAGTGCTATCCACACACACATTGAGTTGAGGATGATTATGAATTTTTTCTAACCTTTGAGAATATTAAATTATTTGGAGATTTGTTGATACACTAAAATGACACTGTTGGTTTCTGCATTTCTTGAAGTTTTAAAATGAACACTGTTTGACCAAGTTTTGATTGAGTCAGTAATGTTTGTGGGTAACATTTCTGGAAACCCTCACGAGACTATAACTCGTCCACTAGAGGTAATCTAGGGGTTTAAAGCCTTGTTGCACGTTTAAGGTAAGTGCAACCGATGATTCCTGCGAAAGTGAGTTAGGATTTTCTTTTTATTGTTTTGCTCGAGGACTAGCAAAATATAGGTTTGGGGGTATTTGATATCACATAATTATTACAGAATATATCCCTTAATTTATACATGTTAGTGTTTCGATTATTATATTTTATAGTAATTATTTCGTTTTAATATCTTTGCAGGAATTTGAGCTTAAACGATAAATCCATATTAAGCAGTCACAAACGACAATTAGGCAATTTCAATGGTGGTATCAAACAAAACACAAACCTACACCCAACACCTAACTCTTAACCTAAAATCCACAAACCTACACCCAACACCTAGCTCAACCTAAAAATCCACAAACCTAAACCTTGAAACCTAAAACCCACAAACCTAAACCTTGAAACCTAATTCATAACCTAAACCCCATCCATAACCTAATCCATAACCTAAAACCAAACCAATCCTACCCTCATTGATGAATCTACCCCTCATCTCATCCCTATTCATCTTCTCATTCTCTATAAATAGAGGAGGATAGGGTGAGAATGGGGGGGAGGAGGAAGAAGGGAAAAGGAATTAGAGACAAATCAAAACCCTCCTCTCTCACAAGTGATTCTCATCACAAGCCACCATTTATCTATCAATCACTCATTCTGTCAGACCCAGCAATCATCACCGCCACCACCGTCACCTCGCTACCTCCACCGCCAGACAGCACAACCGCTCGTCACCACCGTGAAACAGGGGTGTGACAACCTGTTTCACGTCAACTTTCCACCATCACCGCAATATCCTCTCCCTGTCCCCATCCTTCACGGCCAACATCACAAGGCGGACAGAACAGACTCGACCGCCGCGACAGAGCCACCCCAACCACGCCGCGAAACAGAGTCCACCGCGACTCTGTTCCGCTCGCCGCAGACCGTCCTCCTTTCCTCTCTGTCCTCTCTTCGTCCAGGCGTCTTAACGTCTCTCCACCACCGTCCAACACACAGAACACCTCGTCCACGCGCACAACCATCGCTGAAACAGGAAGCGAAAACAGGGGAGCATCGCTCGCTTATCTCTCTTTGTTTTTACTGTTTTCTTGGTGTTTCCTCACGTTTTCTCATCTTTTTCAGGTTTTGGAAGCATTTGGAGGTCGAGGGACTCGCGAGGAGCGAGAACGAGGCCGCGAACATCTGCTGTCGCGCTGGAGAAGACGAGCTGCACTGTAGCAGCACTGTAGCGCCACTGTAGCAGAGGCGGGAAGGGTTATTTCGGTTATTCGGCTATTCACACCCCGGTTTTGCTCTGTACCACCACAGAGTGCTTTTGGCAGTTTTCTCGGGATTCGCGTCCGTGCAGAGATGATTTCCACCTCCATTGACGTTGTGCCACCGCACCATGACAGCTAAACCATTCGCAAGGCTACGATGAAACCACGGGATTTCCTAGAGTTTGTGTATTTAAATTTATTATTTTCTTTATGCTTGAACGTTAAACACATTTGATTTATGATTTTTAATAAATTGCTTTCACCGATTATATCCTGATTAATTATCTAGACTAGTCGGTAGTTAGAAGTACCTTTGTTGAAATTCAAAAGTCTGATTTAATCAATTAATCTGAATCTGTGATTGTGTGTGCCGTAAGAAGACACACAATGCTAGGGATTAGGATTAGTTAAAATAAACCTGTGATTGTGTGTGCTGTAAGAAGACACCAATTCTAGGGGTTTATACCTATGCTTAAATCAATTGTGAACTTAGATTAATCTTTAGGTTAGTCATGTTAAATCTTGAAACAATATCTTTGATTACACAATCTCAAAGAACCTGTGGTGGATTCAATGCCTTGTTTCCTTTCTCATATTATTAAAACTTTTTATTTTGTTTTTAATTTGATTTTTAGTTTAGATTTAAAAATGCTGTAACCCTTTCCTATAAATTAGTTTAATTAAATTCTAAAATTTCAATTGCATCCACCTTCCTCGTGGGATCGACCCGTACTTGCGTTGTCTACCAGTTAGGCACCGTGCACTTGCGGTTATTACAAGTAGGTTAAATTACCTGTTAATTTGGTTAGTTAAATCCGCAATCACAAGGGCGAGTGACTGCAAAAGCATCACAGCCAAGCGACACAGGAGCAATTTGTTCTTCACACGAAGGAACAGAGAGACCGAGGCAAGAGGGGATACAACCCCTCGACATTTCGTCGGCGAGGAGATTAACATCCTTACAAGGTTTACCCTCCAGTAAACCTCTGTAAACATCAGCGAAGCTCATCAATCTGCTGAGAATACCAACGATCCACAAGGGTCGTTCGAATTCACTTCAGGGCCAGGATCAATTTCTTTCCACCAAAAGTCAGTTTGTGTCAGTTGTTTATTTCCCTTTCCGTAGTCAATGTAGAGTTTTAGCTCTTAAAGACTTATTTGATTTTCAATCATTTAAGAAAAAAATAAAGAATTACAAAGAAAGACTCTATTGATTACTGAAAAGATGTAACAAGCGCTCAGAGGCAGATACAAAAGATTACATACTACAAGCATCTGAATCCGGTACGACATGGAGTAAAGATAAAACAACCCAACTACGGGAGAAAATCAGAATAAAGTAAAGGTATTCGAAATAGACCAAGTGAGCTCTTAGGTGCAAGCTACACGCAAGCAACAAGAAACATATCTAAATGAACGTCGCTCGACCTCTTCCCAAGATCAAGGACAACGTGCCAGAGAGGATATTGAAAGCACAGAGCAACTTATTGCTCCGTCGAATCACCCCAACAAAGTGACCCGCCGATAGTGATACAGACCATACAACGGAAAGCTGACTTCCTCAAAGGCATCTTGGAGGAAGCGGAATAAGGCAGATGAGGATGGCCGCAAGTGACGAGGCAATCATAGTCTCACAATGCTGCCAAACGAGGACACTTTTCACATGCGCGGTACCCGGGGTGATTGAGAGCTACCACCCCAGAAGCATCAACGCATCAACTAACACTTCGATCGGCCATAAGTTTAACACCAAGGCTCCTCCATTGGGAGAAATTCGCAATATGAGAAGAAATTACGAGATCTCAGCAGATCAACTACGTGCTCACCCAAAACAGGTGACCACGCATAACAACATTTACCACCATGCTCGAGCAATGCAAATGTCAGAACATTCGAAGACTCATGTGATGGAGATTTTCCTTCAGCCTTTGAAATCCAAAGCATTTCCTTAAAGCAAGAACATTACAGGAGATACACTCTGCAGAAGATAGTGCCTACAATGATTGGAAACTCCATTATATAGACATAATGGTTCAGCAAATGGGCGATTCAGCATTAAAGGTCATCATCGAATACCGTATGGGAAACGATGAGACGATGGTTCCCAAGAAAATTGCGCAGACCACTTTCGTCCAAATAATGGCGCTGCACACAACCCCATCAACTGAGGGGGAATAACCGATAACTAATAGTCTCGCAGCCTGCCACGTACACGTGCCACCATACATGTAGTGCAATAATACAAGAAACCCTAGCCCTTCCTCTATGAGCCCATAGGCTTGGCCTACTATTCAAACAGTATTCAACCACATGCCTGGAGTGAGCACTAAAAATCCTGATCAACTCTAACACACGGATTGTACCTATGGGTCATTAGTTCATTTAAGGTAATTTTGTCCACACAACGCACCAAGTTGGTGGACATAAGTTCACACGCCTTCTAACAGGTAGAAACTCTCTCCAACCAGGCAAGCTTAGTTAGCCGGGCTGATGACGATGGCTTCTGGTTCATTCCGACACCTAGTCCAGTTAGCGCGGATTTCAATTATTTAGGAAGTGAGAGTCCAATCAGCCTATCACACCTGGTGATGACGACTCGCCAAGGATCATCGCCCCCTTCACGATTGATGATCGCCGAACTCGGTCAGGTAAGCCTAGTTGATGACGACCGACAATGAAAGCTTCTGATCAAAGCCCAGACTTGTAGCCCCCACTACACGGGCGTAGATGGTTTGGAAGGCGGGAGCCTAGTTAGTCCCGAACTGATTCTAATGGCTCGCTGCGGGACATTACTCTTCAGCCTAGCCGCCAAATTACAAACCCTAGATCTGTAATCCTCACTGCGCGGGCATAGATGGTTTGGAAGGCGGGATCCTAGTCAATCCCGAATTGATTTCGATGGCTCATCGTGGGACTACTGGTATTCAGCCTGTCCACCAAATTATCAACCCTAGACTTGTAGCCCCCACATGTGCGGGTATAAATAGTGTAGAATGTGGAAGCCTAGTCAGTCCCGAACTGATTCTGACAGCTTTCCATGGGACCAATGCTTTTCAGCGTGGTCGCCGTAAACCTCACAAATTTGTAGCTTGATGCGCACAAGTATAGATGATTCAGAAAGGTGGGAGCCTAGTCAGCCCCAAACTGATTCTGACGGCTTGCCACAGGGCCACTGCTCTTCAGCTTGGTAGACACCACCTCTGCCTGATCACGCTCAAGGGCTTCCAAATGAACCCTCTGAGTCTCAGCAACCATAACTGACTGCTTTAACTTCTTATCTTCAGCCTGCTTCCTCAGCCACTCAATTTCATAGAACGCGATGGAATACAGTGCTTGCATGTACGAGAAGACACACTCCACGGTGTACTTGCTCTCACGACCCTTCTCAAATTCTTTTCCAGCAACGAACACCTGTCTCAAGTAAGACATACCCAACTTAAGGTACTTTAAACCCTTATCCATATGTCCCTCTAGCGTACCATCCTTGGGTTTTGGAGCGTGATCCATCATCCAGCTATGACGCCTACTTATATGCTTCCTCGAAGCATACTCCACGTCAACCTCCCGATGCCAAACCTTGGTACTCATCTTCATTAAGTCTGGCGAAAAGAGGTTGATCCTCGCATCCGGATGAAGCTCCCTCTGACAAGGAATTACACTAGCACCATCCTTCAAAGTCGCCATTGTTCCTAGGCTCTCCTCTGTAACCTTTCCCTTTTCACGAGCGACCAACCCTTTAGTGCAAGACGACTTAATAGGATTTCGAGGAAGCGAATTATCCAAAAGGCCCTCCAACACCTCGAGTTGTGGCTTGGAATAAGACATTGAACAATGCAAACTACAAGAAACTTGGCATGTGCCACCACGACAACTATCAGACAGCGCACCAGCAGGACGATGAAGCTCCAGAACCTCGGGCGAATCTTCACGAGAACCTTCACTAGAGCAGTATCACGGGAATCTGCACTGGTAGAGGCCGCCATTGCAACCCTCATTAATCACTCACTCAAACCTTTCACCTGCCCAACATTGAGATTTGACATGTCGTCGACCTCTGCAAATCGCAAATAGTCTTTTTCCCAACCAGATACATCGGCCTCCAACCTAACGGGTCGATCGAACTCGCGCTCTTGACTCACTGGAGCGGGTCATGTTGAAGATGACCCAATTCTGATATGAGACCTTTTCAAACTCATAAAAGGAAGCAAGCGTCTCAGACAGCTCATCCACGTCAAACAGCACATAAGCTTTGGCCCCAGCGGCCTTCCTCTTCCTAGAAGGGGCTCCATCTGAAAGCTTAACTCGTGATGTTCGGTAAGAGTGGGGGCTACATGCCAGTTGTTCCACAATCCACTACGAACGAAGTTGGGAACTCATATAGCATCCACGGGGGCCAAGAAGCAATACTTCTGCCAAAATTTGAAGACATTTGGCAGATTCATGTAGCAAGCCGGCGACATCATCTTACAGACACCGTTACTCTTCAACCGAGGAGAAGTCAACAACTGGATCACTCGTGGAGTCACACAGGCGCCAACTTCCTTCGCCTTAATCAGACTGAGAAGGATGATTTTGTATCCATTAAGCCCCAACTAGGCCGAAGGAATCCCAAGGAAGTCCAAGAATTCCCAAATCACAACCAGAACGGGAAAGTGTACTTCGGTTTGAAGCATTCCTCGGTGCAAGCAGATGAACCTCACCAGTGGCAACATTGACGTCTAGTCGGCCTTCAAAATAGACAACGGCAGGTCTTAAGGGACCCCAAACTTCGTACGGATTTTAGCAAGACTGGGTTCAGAAAGCAACTTGACTTCGAAAAACTTGAGGCCCCTGGCCAAGGTTGCCTCAGCAAGAAGGTTTTGTTGAGCCATGAAGACGACAAACAAATTTTCCAATCAAAAGATGAACAGAACAATATTTTCAAAAGCAAAGGAAATAGAAGGGTCAGACTCTGCACAGTGGATGACCTAAATAGGGATTAGGTTTCCTTATCTCTTCTACTGAACCGACGCACGTTCAATAAATGTTGCGCGCGACTTAAGCAAAAATTCAGACTCAATAATCATGAGCGGCATATCTTTTCAAGAGATGACTTAGCGAACCGATGTGATGGCTCACTAACTCGGGGGGAGTAGCTGATGATACACCAAATCGGTCATGTCCCTGAGCCATACAGGTGTCATGATGATCGCGAAGAATTACAGGCCCCAGCGTCCGCCCAATACTGATCCGGCCCAAGCTATGTTAAGCCCACCCTATGCAGTCTGCAAAACAGACCCGAACTCTTACGGCTCACTAAGCCCACATGTCTCACAGCTACTCTCAATACCCGTAAGCCCTACTAAGGCAAGTATCTCAAGGATCAGCTTCAAACAGGCAACTACACCAATTTTTCGCTTCCAACTAGGAAACAAATACTAGAGTACATATCTCGCAGGAAAACTTCTTCTTACGAATTACCCACTGATAGGCATCTATCTCCCGCGTATCTAGGAGCACATGACTAAAAGGGAAACTTCCCTCCACAGCACGACTGCTAATTACAGAAGGATCTCTACGCAGATCTTCTTCCCTAAATTACATCATTGATGGCCTCGTCGAACCAGGACACCTGTACTATAAATAAGACATGTGGTTGGTAAACTAAGGTATGCTACGAATTCCCTATTTACAGCATTACATCTTCCTCATATCCTTGTCTGACTTTAGCATCAGAGTGCCATCATCCACCACAATGATGGTCTGTGGCACAAGTGCATTACTTGTGCAGGTCAGCAAGACTAGATCAAAGCAGTGAGCGAAAAATGACTGCATCAATAACCATTGAAGCTTTGGATGAACAGTGAAATGTCTTCCACTCTAATGTTGGATTTCTCAATTTGCCTTCACAATTTTTTAAATTTACAAGCAAAATCAATCACTCTCAAACATTGATTAATTAGACATGATCCCCTAATATAATTTATTTGAAGCCCCTATAATTATCTATAAACTATAAATAGGCTCTTACATCTAACTTTTAGATTATTCATTTTTCCATCCACATTTCATACTTTTTATAGTCAAAACCAGCTCCCACACATTAATAATTATACCTAAGCCCTATAATTTATTTAAAGCCCCTGATTATCTATAAATTATAATAGGCCCTTACAATAGTGCGAGTGTAATCATTGGTTATAATACTTTACTCCATAATATTTTTAACATTTTAAATTGATTAAAAGTATAAATATTTTTTATGATTATTTAGCTTAGAAATCTTTACTCAAATCTCCTAAGAGGGCAACATGGAGCGTGTTCATGATAGAGATAACATCCCCATAGAGGACCAAAATGGCAACCATGAGAGGAACCTAAGGGATGCAGGAGTCCAAGAAGACTATGTTCTGAAGTCTGACAAGACCATCGTCGAGAATCCACTCCGACTACCGATCTAGACATCCTATACAATCTCAAAGTACCTCCATTTTCTGAGAAAATCATGGACGCGCTCCAGCCAAAGAAGTTCTAACCGCAAAGTCGGAGTTCTATGATAGAACCACATATCCATCCGTCCACCTGCTCCATTACCATCATGTGATGGCACTGAATGAAGGTTCAAAAGTCGTCTTGTGCCTAACCTTCCCGACTAGCCTGAAAAAGGTTGCCTTGACCCAGTTCATATTCTCCAGCCAAGGTATGTGGATTCATTCTAGACTCTAGTGAGGCTTCCATTACCTGATTTGTGGGGAGTCAACCAATCAGAAAGGGACCCCATTACCTGCTCAGCTTCAAGCAAAAGCATAGTGAGACGTTCAGAGAGTATGTGACTCGGTTTATTTATGAACTGACTCTGATTGATGGTTGCAGTGACGAAACATTTGTCATTGTCTTCACCTCTGGCATCAGGAGAAGCCAATTCTATAACTTTCTCTCCTTGGAACCCCCATTAGACACAATGGATTTAATGAAAAATGCACAAAAGTATATCACCCTTGAGGATATGTTGGCAGCCGAAAAGGGAAAAAAAACGAGGCTAAGCACTCTTTTAAGACCAGGGACAGAGATGGAGTCAAATCCAAAAGGAGGTGGAGTGACAACAAGTCTAAGTCTGGCAGAGTAAAGCCAAGCAAGGGCGTCAATTCCATATATCACGCCTACACTTCGCTCAACTCCAGTCTTTTCGATATCTGCTCCAAGCTGGGAGGATATCAAATAGCATTCAAAGCTTACGAGAGATCCTTTAAAACGTGATAAGAACAACTACTGTTCTTACAAAACATAAGTAGGCCATGACACCTATAACTTCTAAAGCCTAAGGAATGAGATTCAATTCTGTCAAAAATGGGAGGTTGAAATAATTCGTTGGCTTCAAGGAGGGCAGTTCTGAAGAAAAGAGTCAAAGGAGTTTGCGCAAGAGGTCAAAGAGAGGACTCTAGACGTTATATGTGTCTTGCATGGAGCAAACGAAGAGGAGGAACACTCCAACCAATTGCTAAAGAAATCAGTCAGAGACCTTAGAATTAGATACCATTACAAGGATCACCTTGTTCAGCATGTCCGAGAAGAAGGACCAATTCCAAGCTTGACATTCACGGAGCGAGTCATGCGAGGAGTCCACTTTTCCCACAATGAAGCCTTGGTTATATGGGTTAGGATAATTAAATGGGCCGTAAGGAGATCACTGGTGGACACAGGCAGTTAGACCAGTGTCTTATTTCTAGACGCATTCCTCAGAATGCAGTTGAAATAAGAAGAGTTGACGCTTGCCAACGAAGCCATAATCGGCTTCAACGGGGAGAGTTGCTACCCTGTTCGAACAATCAAGTTTCCGATAGTAGCAGGGAGCCAAACTTGCAAAAGATCATGCTGATAGAGTTCTCGATCGTAGATTCCCCTTCCGTGTACAATGTGATTCTAGGCAGACTTTGCCTCCACCAAATGGGGGCAGTGGTCTCCGCACAGCACCGGTGTCTCAAGTATCCTGCAGATGATGAAGTAGGGACAATCGGTGAAGACTAGACTACCTCCTTGGAATGTCATTATGTTGTGGCTAAGCAGTTAGATGAGGGACCACTGCGGTCCGAACAAAAGGACTCAGCTACGGAGGTCCCAAGTCCTGAATAAGAAGACTGGTCTCCCCAATTGGGCGATGAAACTCCTCCCAACTCAAAAGAAAGATCGAACGCTGAGCAGCCAAAGGAGGAGTCTACCACCATCTACTTGGATAGTCCGAGTAACTCCAAGGCTGTCAAGACAAGCTCCAATCTCATCAAGGCGTTGGCGAACCAGTTAACCACGTTTTTTAGGAAAACCCAATATGCATTTGCCAGGAAATGAAGGATATGGTAGGAATTGTCCCCTTCATAATCACACACCGACTAGAAATCAATCCAAATTTGAAGCCAATCAGACATAAGAGAAGACGGGTGGCGCCTGAGCAAAACTAGGCCATTAATGAGGAAGTGCAAAGGCTATTGAAAGTCGGCATGATAAGGGAATCAAGCTACCTCGGCTGGCTGACGAATATGATCCTGGTAGAAAAGAAAAATGGAAAGTGGAGAGTCTGCATGGACTACACAGACCTTAACAAGGTTTGCCTGAAAAATTGTTTTCCACTCCCCTAGATAGACCAAATCGTTGACACAATGTCTAGACACAGCCTACTCAGCTTTATGAATGCATAATCTGGATACAATTAGATCAACATGCACCCGCCGAACCATGATAATACTTCCTTATAATAGAAAGGGATATATACTACTATGGGGTGATGCCGTTTGGGTTGAAAATGCGAGCGCCACACGTAAGAGTTTGGTGAACCACATGTTGAAAAAGAAAATTGGGAAGATAATGGAGGTTTAGGTTGATGACATGCTGGTAAAAAGCCTCTACAGTCTCGACCACATTGTGGACCTCCAAAAGTTCTTCTTCCAGCTTCGCAAGTACCGAATGACTCAACCCACAAAAAGCACCTTTGGAGTAGAATCAGAAAAATTCTTGGGCTACATAGTCAAACAAATGGGGATACAAGCTGATCCGACACAAATTTAGGCTCTTCTCAACATGAGATTGCCTACAAATATCAAAGGATTTCAGAGCCTGACTGGAAGGGTGGTAGCCCTGAACATGTTCATCTCCAAGTATTTAGACAAATACCTTCTCCTTTTCAAGATTCTGAAAGGGAATAAAGAATTTCAATGGGGCGAACAATGTGAACATGCTTTCCAAGATCTGAAGGCGTACATGGGAAACATAGAGTTGCTCTCAAAGCTCATTCTGGGAGAGACACTCTACCTATAACTCTCAGTCTCATAACTTGCAGTCAACTTAGCTTAGATTCGAGAAGACAAGAGGACACGTAAGCCAATCTACAACGTCATCAAAATATTTGCTAAGGCAGAGGTTAACTACCCCAACCTGGATAAATTGGCCTTAGCATTAATAACCTCCTCAAAAAATCTGATACCTTACTTCCAAGGTCATTCGATAATAGTTCTTACTGAGTACTACTCCGGTCAATATTGTACAAAACAAAGCTATCGGGAATTATGTTTAAATTGTCAGTAGAGTTAGGATAGTTTGATATCCATTACGCTCCGAGAATAATCATCAAAGCGTAAGCGCTAGTGGACTTCGTCGTTGAGGTCACTGGAGCAGAAGAACCAAAGTAAAAAAAAAGCCAAGAAGGGAATAAGAACAACAAACTACTTCACAAATATAGATCCTGCGATGCGACGAGTCATCCAATGAGAAAGAAAGTGGAGTTGGGATTGTTATCTGTACTCCAAAGGGGATCATCCTAAAGAAAGCTATCAGATTTGGCTTCAGTGCCTCTAACATGAGGCATTCATTGCCAGGCTGAAACTGGCTAGAGAGATCGAGGTAGAAGAAATCACATTGTTCAGTAATTCCCAATTGGCAATCAACAAAGTGAATGGCGAATTCAACGCTAAAAACCCTCGGATGTTGGCCTATTGGGAAAAACAATTGATGCCAAGAAAGGGTTTAATAAATTCTACCCCAACATTGTTCCAAAACAGATAACGAGGAAGCTGACGACCGGGCCAAGATGGCCTCATCCACAATGAACAACTTCCACAGAGTTATAGAGTTCCAAGAAAACCAGCTCTAGAAGAAAAAGGAATTCCACAAGGTTTTCTACACAAATGAGGAGACTAACTGGATGAGTACCCTAGTCAGTTACATCAAAGATGATGTCCTCCTAGCAAAGAAATTAATGTAAAGTGAATAGCGAGGCGATATGGTACACGATCCTTAATGGAAAACTATACAGAAATCAACAACTGGCCCACTGCTCAGATGCATGACTCCCTATGAGGCGGGCTATGTCCTCAGAGAGATCCACGAAGGAATCTGTGAAACCATCCCAGAAGGACATTTGTCCACAACGCCCTCACCTTAGGGTATTACTGGCCCAAGATGCAGTAAAAGGCTAAAGATCTTGTCCAAAAATGTGAGAATTGTCTGAGGAACGCTTATAACATTCATATGCCCGGTCAGAAACTAGTCCCAATGACCAGCCCATGTCCCTTTGCACAGTGGTGAACATACATCATAGGTTCACTCCCCATCTCTAGTGACGTTGGGCAAAATAATGATTATTCTGCAGGCTAATAGCAACAGATAATTGACAGGGAAAAACACAAGAAGATTATCCAAAACACAGAGAAAATAACTCTAATGTTTAATCAAATTACTCAAATCAAAGGTATCTCTAAAATCAGCCCACTAGTTGGGCTTTATAGCTAAAACTCATCAATATTGAAATTTTACCAAAAATTGCAACACCCTAATAATCATGCTAAAACAAAATACGTAATAAAATAAATACACTGTCAGAAATCTGGCCCAAATTGGGTTCAAAATCACTTCCTAAACAATAATTAAAATATTACTATAAAGGGAAATAAATTACTAAATTTTTTTATTCGAAAGGGGAAAAGGTGGATTTTGGCCTCGAAAATATGTACAGCAAGCATATCTAGTTGACCATGACATGCGCGTATAAAAGTGCTTTCAGAATTGGGGTCGTTTGCGCGATTCTGATACTTGTAACCAAAGTTATGGCCAAAATACTAAAACGCGCCCAAAATTGCCAAATTTGAAATAGAATTATGTTTTCCTGCCATTCTTGCGCTGATCTGCTAATTCAAAATATCTTGTGCTAATAACGTGCTATCTGACAACTCAGCATCATCTGACTCGGATCCTCCTGGATCATCTGGGAAGAAGAAATTTCTCCTTGTGGTCGTCAACTACTTTACCAAATGGGTAGAGATAGAACCACTTTCCAAGATTAGGACAAATCAGATTGAGAATTTCCTCTGGAAGTTCATCATTTGCCTATTTGAAACCCCGAAAACAATGGTCAGCGATGACGGGACCCAGTTCGAAGGCAAAAAGGTGAAAAAAAAACTTTGCAACAATTTGAAGATTAGTCATCACTATTCAGCACCAGGACACTCCCAAGTCATTGGACAAGTAGAAGTCACTAACCGAGCAATACTGGAAGCCATAAAAAAACTCAAAAAAAATCCATCTAAACACGAAAAACCAGGGAGAGGGCAAGCTAAGCCCAAACTGGGAAGGGCCCTATAAGGTGACGAATAAAAATAGGTCTGGAACCTATTAGTTAGGGAACCTGAGTAGAGAGCATTTTAAAAGACCATGGAATGTAGAACACTTGAAGAAATATTATCAATAAATGCACTCTCTTTAAGGAATTCATTTCATATACAACTTTACATGCAGGGGTCAGCCTAGTTCGACCAGAGGACAACGATGGCGCACAATGACCGAGTCTAGTCCTATTCAGGATAACGAATACTCGCCAGATCTAAGTGACCCAATCCGTTTGAAGGATCGCAAACACTACGGCCAAATCTAGTCCTATTTAGGATAACGACAACTCGCACCTATGTAACCTGGTCCAACCAGAGGACCATAATGGCTCACTTTAGCCGAATTCAATCCCATTCAAGATGACGACAACTCGCCGCATCTAAGTGACCCAACCCGCTCAAGCCTAGTCCTATTTAGGATAAATGTAACTACATTACGAAATCTAGTCCATTCAAACAAAGATGATTTCTCTGCAGATTAAGTCCTCTTAAGGATTTAAGTTAGCTTATACTATGAAATCTAGTCCGCTCGGACAAAGACAATTTATTTGCAATTTAAGTCTTATTCAAGATCAAGTTAACATATTTAGAAATCTAGTCCACTCGGATGAAGATGATTTCTCTGTTGCTTAAGCCTACTCAGGGTTAAGTTAGCTTATTTATGAAATTTAATCCGTTCGAACGAAGATGATTTCTCTGTAGCTTAATCATGTTCAAGATTGAGTTAGCGCATTTAATAGCCTACCCCGTTCGGACCAAGGTGACTTCTCTGTAGCTTAAGTCCTAATCAAAATTAAGTCAGCTTATACTATGATTCTAGTCCACTCAGACAAAGATGATTTCTCTGCAGCATAAGTCCTATTCAAGATTAAGTTAGCGTATTTAGAAGTCTCGTCTGTTCAAATGAATGATTTCTCTACAGCTTAAGTCCTCTCCGAGATTAAGTTATCTTATACTCTACTCCATCAGACAAAGATGATTTCTCTATATCTCAAATCCTATTCAAGATTAAGTCGGCTTGTATTATGAAATCTAGTTCGTTCGAATGAAGATGATTTCTTGGCAGCTTAAGCCTTGTTCAGGATTAAATTGGAATATCTAGAAGTCTAGTCCATTTGGACCAATGTGACTTTTCCATAGCTTAACTCCTCTTCAGGATTAAGTCAACGTTATTATAGAAGTCTAGTCCGTTTGGACCAAGACGACTTCTCCACAGCTTAACTCATCTTTAGGATTAAGTCAGCATTATTACAGATGTCTAGTCCATTCGGACCAAGGCGACTTCTCCACAGCTTAACGCCTCTTCAAGATTGAGCCTACTTTATCATAAAAGTTTAGTCCGTTCGGACCAAGATAACTTCTACATAGTTTAAGTCCCCTTAAAGATAAAAATGGATTCTTGGATCTACTAGGAAGTCTAGTCCGTACAGACCAAAACAAAGTATGTCCAACACAACCCTAGTTAGGGTTAGAATGGTTTTTACTAATCTAGTCAGATCAGACTTATTGACAAAGTAGGAACACATATATGAAAAAAAAGCTTTATTGATTGAGCAAAATATTTTTACCAGGCATAATTGACCGATCAAAGCGAAGGTCTATATAGAGTAAACATTAATCATCTGAGCTTGGTGGAAAATAATTTGCAAACGAAAATCTACCAGAACACATATTAGGAATCCGCTCCGCTATTCTATCTTCTAGATGAGATGCCAAAGGTGCAGCTTCTAATAAATGGAAAAAGTTGCAGATGTTATCTCTGAAAGGTGACAGAGGAAGCTGTAGGTGCAACCTCTAATGGATGACAACCTCAGGACTAAGGAAGTACCCTCGACTTCATTTTTAGAAAAGAAAAAATACATTTTGGCTGCCCTAGAAAAACTATTGGGAACACGTCCAAGCTAATAGACTCCCTCAAAGTGCAAATCTCATTGGATTCATCGCGACAAAGGTCAAATATGTGAAGACTTCATTGACAAATCCTCCTCTTTCACCCTTAAAGAGATCGAGGCAGAAGAACATTCAAGAAACATCATGTGCAATTGGGAAATGAGGAAATAAACCTCTGGAAAACAAAGAATAAGGCCTGATCCAACCAAGCCAATCTTATATAGGCCCAACGTTTGGGAAAGGCAACCACCCAATAGTCTTACCAGTGTTAAATGCTACACGAAAATCGAAGAGATGTTGAATTCAATCGCCAATACGCTGCGTAAGTTCCCACGCAATGAGTTAATGGACCTGCACGCAACCCTACTAACTAAGGGGAGTAACTAATGAGGCATCAAACAATCATTCGATCACAGTCAAACAGGTGGCGCAGATTAACTCTAATGAAAAAAGGTCAGGACAGATCAGGCCCAAGACATTTCTGTTTAGCCAGTACATCAGGCGCCCAAATCCAGATTATGCGAGCCCACTGTAGTATGAATCTCGAAGTTTGGCCAATGATAATAAGGCTCGAATACAGACCCATGGACTATGGCAAGGCCAATGTTCATTTAGGCTACTCTTGGGCCAATCAAGCATCGAGTCTTAAGAAAGGCCAGTGCCAAAAAAAATCAATCATGAACATGTAAAGATTCTAAGTGGGATCTCCTTCTTACATCCCACATTCAAAGATAGAGTTAGTAAAGGAGTAAAGTACTCTCATTATATAAGATGAACAAAACCTAATTTTATCAGTCTATCTTCATCATTGCTCAAGTGCATGACTTTACCATCGGAGTGCCCTTGGCCGCCACAATGGTAATTTCTGGTTTACCGTTGTTAATCTTTGCATGTTAAAATCAACATGGTCGGATTTATCGCCCTTCCCCAAAAATACAAGCCAATAGCTAATTTTTACTTTTACCAAAGAAGAAATGATTAATATCACTACAGATTAAGTCTTTGTCATATATACGTCACATACATGTGCTGGTTTTACAATACATGTCAAATAAATACAACAAATTATGATAAACTAATATATTCCTCTATGAGTGCTGAATTGCATAAATTGGATTTTAATAAACCCATTTGCTAGAAAATAAAAAACTATTATTCCACACATAATTTATCCCAAAGAAAGCTAGATATTGGTGGGAAAAATGTTGTCTACAAAAACATATGGTAGTATAATTGTAAAAGTATTTTTGAGAGTTACATACAAAAAATCTAGACAGTCAGGCCATTAGAACCAGGACAGCGACAGGTAACACCCTGTCCGTGTGATTGTGTTCGAATGGGAGGTATTGGACATCTATAGGATGATGATAGAGGGCATGGGACCTGGCCTGCTGGCTTGGCTCTCTAGAAGGGTTCGAGTTACATAAGAGTATCAGCTAATTCTAGGGGGCGAGGGCGAAAGGGGCGAAGGGGTTGCACCACCACCCATCATCCTCGAGATGCGCAACTCAAGTGATTGAATTTCTTAGCCAGTTGGTAGTCTTTTCGTGTTGTTCCTATTCATAGTGTGGTCCCAACTGCTAAAGATCTTAGAAATTATTAGTGTTGTCAGTTGATATTTCTTTCTATGGTACGTGTTTATGCTGTGTGGTTCGTATAGAATCTATAGACATCAATTGCTTCTTCTCGTCCCTTTATTATTGTTTTTATGTGTATGCTAAAAGGAACATTGCCTTGGTGGTTTTCAAATTTCTTGAAATTGTTTCACTCTTAAATATTTTGTGTCAATGATGATTTGATGGTTAGTGCCTTCTAGATAACCACAACATCCACCTATTTTCTTGGCCTCCAGTTGTACTTGTTAAAGGTTTTTTTCCTTCCAATGTCAATTAGATTGTGGTATGTACAACTTAATTACCTGACCTTTTGTATGCGCCAAAGCATATTTGAATTGGTTAGGACTCAGGACCGCAACTCCCTCCGCGTTCAGACATTTCTTGATCCAAAACTCTATGATCTTTCACACAATTCCTCCCTCTTCCTATCTCCTCGATTGACCATTGGATGATCTTCAATGGTGATGGTGTTGATTCCTGTTCTCCTTGACCTGCAAAAGAACACATGTGAGCCAAATACCATCATTGTGACTGTCGATGACACTTCGATGTTCATGTATAAGGCTTGAGAAAGGTGTAATGTTGTAAATTGGGTTCTATAGCGTACCTTAGTTTCTCAACCTTGTGCCCTGTTTATCATGCGAAAATCCTTGTTCGATATGCCTTTGGTGGCATGGTTTAAGGAAAGATAATCGTTTTGAGATCTTTTCCTTGTTGAGAGTCGTCAATGTAGGAGAGTTTCCATACACGACTTGTACTCTGATACCTGTTGGGGATTCATTTCTTGTGGAGTGTTTCCATATAGGAGAGTTTACATGCACGACTTGTACTCTGGTATTTGTTTCCTAGTAGAAGTCAATGTGCCACTGGACAGCTTGTCTTAGGTCAAATCCTTAGATACTTGCCTTATTAGGTCTTACAGGTACTAGGCTTGACCATATGACTGATAGGATTAATAGAGTACCGTTGATTGGGTCCAACCTCTTGGAACCTGCTTCAGCGGGCTTTGTGTTATCTAGGCTTTGCTAGATTGGGCGCTCATTTAGGCCCACTTTATTTTGTTGATGAGAGCATTATGACACATGTATGATGCGGATTACTGGATAGTTTTGTGTATCACAACTACTCCCCCTAAGTTAGTGGCTAGCTCATCAGTCCGCTAAGTCACGTCACGAGGGAATTGGAGGATTTTGACGATTGAGTCTGAATCATATCCTCGATCGGTGCACATTATTAATTGGGTACTCGACTGCTAAAAATAGTAGGAATCCTAGCTTATATAAGTCCCATTTTTTGCAGAGTTTAGTTTCTTTACATCTGCAATTTCTTAGAGATTCTGATTTGTTGTTTCACTTGTGAATTTTTGGCTTTGCTCCACTTTTGTTTTCGCCAGCGCGATCAAAAATTTGTATATTCTTACATGGTGAGCCAAAATCAGCTTTCCGATGAACTGTTCGCTAAAGGCCTCGAGTTTTTCAAAAAGAGGTTGATCTTAGAGGTGAATCTGGTAGGCCTTCGCTGGAAGTATCGGATTACATACTGAATTTTATCTGGTAGGGCATGAGTTTTTCGAGGAGTGGATGATCCCGCTCATGTTGATTACATATTGATGCAGTTGTTTTTCGCACCCTGCTTTAAAATAATCTTGTTGACCTGCTGACTTGCACAAGGAACGCACGTAAGCCATGGACCACCGTTGTGGTTGCCGATGGCACTCCGATGCTAAAGTCAGATAGGGATATGAAGAAATGTAATGCTTTAAACAGGAAATTTTTAGTGTACCTTAGCTTACCAACCTCATGTCTTATTTATAGTGCATGAGTCCTGGTTCGATTAGGCCATCGATGACATAGTTTAGGAAGGAGATCTTCATGAATATCCTTATCTAATTAGGAGTCGTGTTGTAGAAGGGAAGTTCCATGTTAGCCCTATGCTCCTAGATATGCAAGAGATATTTCCCTATCAGAGGGTAACCTGTAAGAAGATGTTTCCTTGTGTGATACACTCTGGTATTTGCTTCCTAGTTGGAAGCAAAAAGTTGTTGTAATTACCCGTCCGGATCTGATCCTTGAGATACTTGCCTTAATAGGGCTTACAGGTATTGATGATAGTTGTGAGACGTGTGGGCTTAGCAAGTTGTAAGCGTTTGGATTCGTTTAGGGGGCTGCATTGGGCAGGCTTAGAACCGCTTGGACCGGATCAATGTTGGGCTAACACTGGGGCCCGTAATTCCTTGATATCATCATAACACGAGTATGGCTCAGGGATGTGACCGTTTTGGTGTATCATCAGCTACTTCCCTTGAGTTAGTGTGCCATCACATCGGTTCACTAAGTCATCTCTTGAAAAGATATGTCGTTCATGACAATTAAGTCTAAATCGTTGCTTGAGCCGCACTGCATTTATTTAACGTACGTCGGTTCAGTGAAAAAGAGGCGGGAACCTAATCCCTATTTAGGTCATCTGTTGTGGATAGTCAGACTCTTTTGTTTTCTTTGCTTTGAAGATATTGTTCTGTTCATATTTTGATTGAAAATATTGTTCGTCTTCTTTATGGCTCAACAAAACCTTCTTGATGACATAACCTTGGCTAGAAACCTTGAGTTTTTTTAAGACAGGTTACTTTTCGAATTCGGCCTTGCTAAAATTCGTACGAAGTTTGGGGTCCCCGAAGACCTGTCGTTGTTTGTTCTGAAGGGTGACCAGACGCCAATGTCGCCACTGGCGAGGTTCATCTGCTTGCAATAGGGGATGCTTCAAGCCGGAGTATGCTTTCCCGTTTTGGATGTGATTTGGGAATTCTTAGACTTTTTTTGGATTTTTTTGACCTAGTTGGGCCTAATGGATACAGGATCATCCTTCTCATTCTGATTAGGGCGAAGGAAGTTGGCGTCCACGTGACTCCACGAGTAATCGAGTTGCTGACTTCTCCTTGATTGAAGAGTAACGTCGTCTGTAAGATGACATCATTAGTTTGCTTTGTGAACCTACTAGATGACTTCAAATTCTGGGAGAAGTATTGCTTTTTAGCCCTTGTGGATTCAAAGTACTTCCAGTTCAAGTGTCGTCCACTCGAGCGAGAGTTCAAACCACTTTGTAAGTACAACATTTTCATCTTGTTTCATTGTGCTTGATTGCATGCTAATCATTGTTTGCGTTTTTTTGCAGAACGGTTTCCCACTACTCCTCTGACCCTAGAGGATCAAAATACTATGGATACATTCCGCGGCTTGTCAACGAGGAACATGGTGGATGTCATATGTGTTCCCAACTTCATTCGTAGTGGGCCATGAGACAATTGGCACGTGGCCCCCACTCTTTACCGACCATCACGAGTTAAGCCTGAAGATGGGGCCCCTTCTAAGAAGAGAAAAACCACTGGGTCAAAACTCCTATTTTGTCTTACACGGAGGAGTCGTCTGAGACGCTTGCCTCCTTCATGAGTTCGAAGAGGTCTCGCATCAAAACTGGGTTGTCTCCAACATGACCCGCTCCAGTGAACGAAGAGCGCGAGTCTGATCAACATGTCAAGGCGGAGGCTGATGTATCTAGCTGGGAGAAAGACTAGATGCGATTTGCAGGGGTAGAAGACTTGTCAAATCTCAATGTTGCGCAAGTGGAGGCTTTCAATGAGCGGTTGATGCGGTTGCAACAACAACTTCTGCTGGTGCCGATTTCCATGATGATTCGCCTTAGGTTTTGGAATTTGATCGTCCCGTTGGTGTGCTGTCGTATAGTGGTCGTGGTGGCACATGCCAAGTTTCTTGTAGTCAGCATTGCTCACCATCTCGTTCCAGGCCACAGCTCGAGGTTTTGGAGGGTCTTTTGGATAACTCACTTCCTCCCCTTCCCCCAGATCATGTTAAGTCGTTTCGCACTAAAGGGCCGATTGTTCACGACAAAAGAATAGCTACGTAGGAGAGCCTGGGAACAGTGGCGATTGTGAAGGGTGGTGCTGGTGTAATTCTTGATTCTAGATAGCTTCACTCGGATGCGTGGATAAGCTTGTTTGCACCAGACTTAGTAAAGATGAGCACTCATGTCTGGCACTGAGATGTTGACGTGGAGCATGCTTCGAGGAAGCATATAAGTAGGCGTCATAGCTGGCTAATGGATTACGCTCCAAAACTTGAGGAGGATACGCTAGAAGGGCATATGGATAAGGGTTTAAAGTACCTTATGCTTGGTATGTCTCACTTGAGCCAGGCGGCCGTTGCTGAGACAGAAGTTCAGGCAACTCATGAGAGGGTGTACACCATGGAGCATGTCTTCTCGCACATGCAAGCACTGTATTCTGATGAGCATTATGAAATTGAGCTGCTGAAGCAGCAAACTGAAGAAAAGAGGTCGGAGCAGTCAGCCATGGTTGTTGAGACTCAGAGGGCTCATCTAGAAGCCCTTGAGCGTGACCTAGCTGAGGCAATGTTCGCAAGGGACAGATTCAAACAGTAGTTGGATCGGACTCACTGAGACATGGAGGTTGTGCAAGAAGTTGCGACTGGGGTGCGTTCTAAACCGCGGTCTCTCGCTGAAGAGAATGCCTTAAAGGAGGCTGACTGGGCTATTCAGAAACAACAATTGGAGTCAGATGTGGAGTTCAATCTCGGGAGGTGAGGAAAGTTGAGGACCAGCTCGAATTATAGAAGCAATAGCTCAATGCTGTGAAGAGTAGTTTGGCTACAGCGTAGCCTTAGGCTGATGTGCTTACTAGCAAGTTGGAGCTACTGGAGCGTGAACTTGCTGATGCAAAGGCGCGTGAGGAAGAGCTTATGCATGAACAAGGCAAGTGCGAGTTCTGTTGGGTTGTACATGGTAGGCTAAAACTGTTGGTGCTGATGAAGGAGGAGCATCAGGCATGGGATCTTGGCCGCTATAAGAAGACGTCGTATGTTGACTTGTTCGTTGCCTTTGCATCGTTGAACGAATAGGGTGGTTACCTTGATGCTCAGGCTGCAGCGCGTATGGACGTGTTTCCTGCTCCTTCCTCCGTTAAGCTAAGCTCTTATGTTTCTATAACTTCTCTTGATAAGGAGTAAATTTTGATACTTTTACCCATTTTGCTCTGACTGTTCATGAAAACAGTTTTATTTTAAATGCGTTCTATATTCATTTTGGGTTCGCTGTCCCTATTGTGTCTTTTTCGTTTCGCCATGTCGTCTTACTTTGGCATAGGCTAGTTGGGTCAATAGGAAGTTGAGTGGTCGATTTGTAGTCGAGAGCTTGACAATTTGCGTTGTGAGTAACTCAGAGTTGTTGTATAGTCATGTCCGATAGTGGGCATGTTGTGGACAGTTTAGCCATGGGTTGCATTACCCGGGTTGTATCTTGTTATTACGGTAAGCTACTAATGGCTTATCTCGCTTGTCTAATTGGTTGGTTGTAGCCGCTATCATAGGCGAGTTGTGATAGTTGAGCGTACGCGATAGAGCGTTTGTAGCGAGTTTGGCGTCGTAAGCTCGGGTGGCATTCTATGTAGCACTTGTCCGCGCGATGGCTGAACGATTTATGTGTCGGCGTGAGTGGTCGTTGCTAATAATAGAATGCCAGATCGTTTGAGTGTGAGGACGCTGGCTGAGCTGTGATTTAGCTTTGTGGCCATTATTTTGGAAAGGAGTGGTGATCGCATGGCAAGCTGCTTAAGGCCCCCACCTTTCAACCCATTTATGTCTGAATAGAATGGGCTACAGGTTCGAGGAATAATGATTTGGCTACCATGATGAAGAGCAGTTGTCCCGTGATGAGCCATCGACATCAGTCAGAGATTAACTAGTCTCCCACCTTTTGAACCATCTATACCCACACGGTGGAGGCTACAAGTTCGAGACGAAGGGGTTCGATTACCAGGCTGAAAAGCAGTGGTCCCGTGACAAGCCATTGGAATCAGTTTAGGACTTACTAGGCTCCCACCTTCCAAAGTATCTACACTCGTGCGCATCAAGCAACAAATTTGGGGGTTTTCGACGGCCATGCTGAAAAGC
Source organism: Berberis thunbergii (assembly GCA_003290165.1). Taxonomy (NCBI): domain Eukaryota; kingdom Viridiplantae; phylum Streptophyta; class Magnoliopsida; order Ranunculales; family Berberidaceae; genus Berberis; species Berberis thunbergii. Next base: position 286,176 of record QNQO01006143.1, on the reverse strand, counting down.
AGTACTCCCGTGGCAAACCATCGAAATCAATTCGGGACTAACTAAGCTCCCACTTTCTAAACCATCTATACTCACGCTATGGGGGCAACAAGTTCAGGGTTGGTAATTTGGTGGCCAGGATGAAAAGAAATGGTCTCGTGGCAAGCCGTTGGAATCAGTTTGGGGCTGACTAGGCTCCCTCCTTCTAAACCAACTACGCCCACAAGGTGGGGGATACAAGTTCAGGGTTGGTAATTCAACGGCTAGGCTGAAAAACAGTGGTCTCGTGGTGAGCCGTCGGAATCAATTTGAGACTTACTAGGCTCCCTCCTTCCAAACCATCTACACCCGCGCAGTGGGGCCTACAGGTCTAGTTTTGATAAGAAGTTTTCATTGCCAGTGTCACCAGCTAGGCTTACCTGATCGGGCTCGGCGACCACTAAACGTGAAGGGGAGCAATGATCCTTGGTGAGTCGTCCTTACCAGGCATGATAGCTCTGATTAGACTCCCACTTCCTAAAACATTGGGATCCGCACTAGACAAACTAGGTGTCCGAATGAACCAGAAGGCATCATCATCAGCCTCAGCTGACTAAGCTTACCTTGTTGAAAAGCGGTTCCATCTGCTTGAGGGCATGCGAACCTATGTCTGCGAGCATGGCACATTGGATTTACAAAATTACCTTAAATTAGTTGGTGATCCGCAGGTATGATTCTTGTGTCAGAATTGACTAGGATTTCTAGTACTCGTGCCAGGCATGTGGTAGAGTACTGTTTGAATAGTAAGCCAAGCACATGGGCCCGCACAAGGAGAACTATGGTTTCTTGCACAAATTGCGTAGATCGTGCGGTATCACATGTACGGTGTAGGCTGCGAGATAGTTTAGTATCGATACCCCCCCCTCAATTGATGGAGTTGCGTGCAGCACCATTAATTGGACAAACATGGTCTGCGCAGTTTCCTTGGGAACCGTCGTCTCCTCGTTTCTCATACGGTATTCAATGCCGATAGTTAATGCTGAAGGCCCGTTTGGTGAATCATCATGTCTATATAATGGTGTTCCTCAATCATTGTAGGCACTATCTTCTGTAGACATATCTCCTGTAATGTTTTTGTTTGAAGAAAATGTTTTGGGTTCTCCAAAGGCTGAGGGGAGATCTCCATCATTGGAGTGTTCGCATGTTCTGACATTTGTAATGATCGGGCATGATGCTAGGTGGGCACGTGGTTGATTTGCTGAGATCTCATAATTTCTTCTCATATTGCGGAGAAGAAGTATGAATTCTCTTCCAAGGGAAGAGTCTGTCTTTTACGTGGTGGTGCCTTGCCGCTGCTCTATAGTGTCTAATCTCAGAGATAATACTAGCTCCCCACTCCGGAGTGGTTGCTTCCACCACTTCTCGATTAACCCCGTTGTCTTGTTTGCGCTGGAATTCAGGATCTCGAGACGGATAAGAATTGGACATGGTCCATTGAATTGGGCCATTGACTTCTGGACGCCCCTCTCACTCTTGCAGCAAAAGGTGCACTCTCAGTGCCAACCTGATACTTGTCCCTAATTCACTCAGTTCATCAGATCGAGTGTGTGAGTTGGCCATATCTGATTGTGGCTTGTCGTGGGGCTCCCGGTTGCCCATTTTGTACTACCGCAGACCATATTTGAAAGTTGTGTATACTAGAGTTGTGTCATTTGCAAGTAGCGCGTTTCTGAGAGTTTACATTGCCTATTTTGGGTACTTCTTTCTTTTAATGTAGTTGGACTGTTTAATCAAATCCTTACTCCATGTCGCGTCGGATTCAGATGCTTGTAGTATGTTATCTTTTGTATCCGCCTCAGGGCGCCTGTTGTTACATCATTCCAGTAATTAATAGAGTGTGTTTGCGTAATTCTTTCTTTATATCTTTAATGTTTGCAACTCACATAAGTTTTTAGGAACTAAAACTCTACATTGACTATGGAAAGGGAAATGAACAACTAAAATTGACTAACTGTTGACGGAGAGAAATTGATTCAGACCCTAAAGTGAATTCGGATGGCCCTTGTGGACCATTTGTATTTTCAGCGGACTATTGAGCCTTGTTGACGTCACAAAGGCTACTGAAGATTAACCTTGTGGGAGAGTTAATTTCCATGCCGACGGAATGTCGGGGGGTTGTACTTCCGCTTGCTTTGGTCTTTCCATTTCGGTGGGCTGAAGAGCAGATTGCTCTTGTATCGCTTGACTGTTCCATTTCTCCGTAGTGAGCCACTGTTGTTGGGGTCTGACCTATTGTCACTACGCTTCCTCTTGCTCATTTCTTCATCCTCGTGTCTCTTTCCTTCCTTCTTGTCCTTAAGAGCGGAGGCCTTCTTCTTACCTTTGGTTTCCCTCTTGACGAACCTCAACTGCTCTAAGGTAATTTGCTTCTGGGCACTCTTGAGGAGTTCCGTCATGTCTAAAGAGGGTCCCAAGTTGAGGTCTTCGTAGAGCTTTCCTTCTTTTAGGCTTGCAGTGAAAGTTGTCACGGTTGTGTCGTCGCTGCAACCATCAATGAGTGTCAGCTCGTTGTTGAAGCGTGTGACATACTCTTTGAGCGTCTCATTGGATCTATGTTTTTGAGATAGCATGTAATGTGGGCCTTTTCGAAATTGCTGACTTCCGACGAAACGTGTCAGAAACTCTTTTGCCAATGTCTTGAAGGAGTCGATCGACCTCAACGGGAGGTTGTGGATCAACATTAGTGCTATCTTTTTCAAGCTAGTGGGAAAAGTTTTGCACATCACCGAATTGGATCTTCCTTGAGGGCCACCATGTGCTGGTTGAATGGGTCGGTGGCTCCGTCGTAGAAATCGAGCTTGGAGGTGTGAATTTCTTTTGAAGAGCCTCGTTCATAATACATTCCACGAAAGGTGGGACTGAGAGACGGTATAACAAATTTGGGTTGTGTGCCCTTCTGCGGAGGGGGTTCTGAGGGTCGAGCTTCTCAGCCCTGGCGGTCGGTCCTGCATTAACTGTGCCACCTCCTCTAGTCTAGAGTGAACTAGAAGGGGCTTGACTCTCATGTGCTTGCTCTCTGTCGTCCTCGGGAGATGGGGGTCTATGTTGCTCCTGCTCTCCATTAATGGGTGGAGGGTTTTGTCGAGCAAGAGCCTCTACCATTTTGGCAATTTGTCGTATTTGAGATGACAACATATCTATCCTGAGGTTTGTCATCGCTGTTGTTGGCTCCAGGGCTTGAGTCTGCTGCTCGTGCATAACCGACACTATAGATAGCGGTGGTATAACGCTCACCTGAGCATTTGATGTGTCCCCTTGCTCTCTGTTGTAGCGTGATCTAGTGGTCACCATCTTTTAATATTTCAAAGGGAGACGATGCTGGTGAAAGGTTAGGAACTTTGTCATCCCCACGAACGGCGCCAAACTGCTGTAGTCATTTTTCGCTCCCTGCTTTGACCTAGTCTTGCCAACCTGCCCAAGGAACGCACGTGAGCAGTGGATCACCGTTGTGATGGCTGATGACACTCAGATGCTAAAGTTAGATAGGGACCTGAGGAAAGTGTAATGTTCTAAACAGGGACTCATATACTAATTTGTAGTGTACCTTAGCTTACCAACCTCATGTCTAATTTAAAGTGTAGGAGTCCTGGTTCGATCAGGCCATTGATGGCATAGTTTAGGAAGGAGATGTTCGTGGAGATCCTTCTCTAATTAGGAGTTGTGCTATAAAGGGAAGTTCCATGTTAGCCTTGTGCTCCTAGATACGCAGAAGATAGTTCACGATTAGAGGGTAATTCGTAAGAAGATGTCTCCCTGTGTGATATGTACCTAGTATTTGACGTAATTGCCTATCCAAAGCTAATCTTCGAGATACTTGCCATAATTGGGATTATGGATATTGAGGATAGTTGTGAGATGTGTGGGCTTAGCAAGGTGTGAGAGTTTTGGTCTGTTTGGCGGACTGCATTGGGCGGGCTTAGAACCGCTTGGGCTGGATCAGTGTTGGGCTGACGCTGGACCCGTAATTCCTCGAGATCATCATGACAAGTGTATGGATCAAGGATGTGACCGTTTTGGTGTATCATCACATACTGAATTGTTATCCGTGCTTTTTGTAGGGAAATTTCCAACAACACTCATTTTTCTAGAGAACAAGGCAACCATGGATAAGTTTGGAGACATGCCCCTCATGCGGGTAGAAGAATGATTTTAAAAATGAAAACGCTATCTGATTTGGGCGGGGATTTTGGCGCCACTCAAAAAATAAAAAAATTGACCCGATTTTATCTCTTTTCTCCCCCAAATTTCACTCAACTTGAGACTCCCCTGCGCTTCTCGCTTCTCTCTCCCTAAGATAAGGTCTTCTTCACATCTCCATATCTTCTTCTTCCTCTTGTCTTCAGATCTTCTTCTAGTTCTTCTTCTTCTTCACATCTTCTCCACATTCTTCTTCACGTTCTGATCGCTCTCGTTTCGAGGAAGAGAGCGGTTCTAGAGAGAGATCTAAGAGAAACCTTGGCTCGCTTAAAAAAGGCTTCAACTTGCCAATGCCCCTTTTCCTTTCTCATATTCTTCGTAGCAAACCATGGCTCTACCTCCATCTCTTCAACAACAACAATGTTAGCTTCTTCTTCTGATAGATGAGGTTTACTTCTTTTTGGGTTCTTTTTGTTGGATTAAGAAGAAATTTATGTTTTTTTTTTTCATTCACTGTTTGCTTTTAATTGTGTGTCATAAAATTCTGAATTCAGCTTTTTACAGATACCTTTTTGGTGTTTCCAGTCTTTAAATGAGATTTCCCTCAACCCCTTTAATGATTTCCTTCATTTTTTTTTTGTTTTCCCCCAATTAAGTTTGGGGCAATTAGTGTTTTTCCATGCTTTGTCTCAAGTTAGAAAAAGTATTGAATCCAGCATTCCCCCAATTGTTGTTCATGAATTAGAGACATAATTATTGGGTTTCAATTTGCCTGTTCTTCATTCTACTTGCATGTTTGTAATCTTTGAGTATGAAGAAAGCCTTTTGTTACAATTCCAGACTTTCAGTAATGAAAACATATAGGTAGGTGATTACATTGAGATACACCAGTAAATTTTGTGAATTCTCATTCAATTTTTATGAATGTAAACTTTTATATCGAATTCAAGGTTAAGTATTACTCTTACTCAATTTTGATTATTGATGTTGTAATTTACTGTAAAAAGCGAAAATCATGATCCAATATATGCTTCAGATAATAGAAAAAAATGCTCATAACCATTTATTCCTAACCCAGGAATGTATTTATTCTTCCAAGTAGTTTTGTTTAATAACCTTTTAGCGTTTGATAGAATCAATTTCCATGTAAAACGAAAATGGGTATATCGATGGTTTGTCATAGTGCAAAGTTTCAAATTCATAATTTGAGCGATAAGGTTGTAATGCACCATTGCAAACCTTGCTTGCAATAACTAAACTGTTATAATTGAATGTGTTTTTAGAGGTGTTGTTGTGTCATGGTTTATATGTATGTATGTGAGCTTAATACTACTTCTTAGGGACACTTTACGTCTCTCAGGGTTTGGGATATAAATGAAGATTGGTAGCCTCCTTAACATCTCTCAGGGTTTGGGATATAAATGAAGACTGGCAGCCACAAAAAGGCACTATATAGTGTAATTCACTTTTTGGCATCAAATCACAGACTTGTAGACATATCTCACTCTCAATGGAAAGTATATATCTTCAGTTGTAACTCTTTCTTGATTTTATCTTTCAATCATTATTACCTATGTTACTTATTTGTGAATGCTTTTGATGGTTAATACGTCTTTTGGAAGTTTGTTCTTGCTATGGTTACGTCTCTATCAATGAATAATAGATTCTTTTTCGACTCTAGTTGTTTTCAGAGTACTTGTGAGAAAATGAACTAGTCGAGTTGCACACGAAGATATACATAAGGTTGTGTCATGACATTTGTTAGGGGAAGAACAATCAAACACAAAAAGGAAGCACATGAAAATAGGGAGCAAGCCAGACTCCTTTTATAAAGAAGAGGCTACCAGGTATGGTTGAACATAGTCACAATATATTTTTCAAGATAAGTTTTAAATGGAATATTATTTTATTTTGTGATGTAGGAGTGTGTCCTTCGACGTTCCTAGTGACCTCGTTATACAAATCAACAACACTAAATATCTTATTCATAAGGTAAATTTCATATTTACTTACTACATTTCCTTTGCGGCTTGTTCATTTGCTTTATAGGTACTACTTAAAACATCCAAATGAAACTCATTCCAGAATAAATCTTATTTCCTATTATCGAATTGTTCAATGTTTCACTTGTATGGTGTTCTTTGTTTTCTTTCTCTGTCAGAAACTCTTTTTCCTTTTTTAATGTCCCAAGATGTATGTGCATATGCAATAAGAAACGAGCGCCTCCCACTGAGAACAGTAGTACAAGTCTTGTATTTTGATCAAAAGAGACGAGCCAGGACAACAAGTCATAAACTTCCTGCACTTAATGAAACCATACTCGAAACAAGAGGTACACGTTAAGTGACCAGTGCAGAGGATCTAAGTAAGCCAATGAAAAGTTTTGAAGCACGACAACCTGGTTTAGCTGAGAATGTAGCAAGAGGTACCATGTCTGTGCCATTGGAGAGAATGTTGAAATTAGATAGAGGGTGTGCTACAGAGCCAGAAAAAAGTGTAGTCAGGAGAGAGAAAAAAAGGATAGGGAGATTACAGAAGAGAGAGTCTCTAGAATCAAATTGGAGTCTAAGAAGATGAGTGTGAGGAAAATTAAATCAGGAAAAAGCCAATAAAGGAGAAAACAATTAGGAACCCAAAAGGTGATCTATTTCTCTTGTTCATCTGTTTTTACCACAATACTCACTACACCATAGATCTCCATTTATAGCATTTTTCAATAGCATTTTTTACCATTATGCTATGAAAAACCAAATTTTAATGGGTTTCAAAATAAAAAACGTTGTAAATGGAAGGTGGGATTTTTGGCGCCCACCCAACATTTTTTATCATTATAGCAAGAGTTGATGATTATTTTCCTGTTAGTGGCAGTAAATATTTACTTTTAATATGTTTTGGTGCTATGTTTGTGTAATTATTGTGGATTTTTGAAAGAAAAAAGGGGGGTTGTTGTTTTGGTCATGACTTATGAACAAAGCATGGACTGACCAGAATCTGATCTTACTGAGATCTGTTTGGACGATTTTATTTCGTTCCACAGAGAGAGATATATGAGAGAGAAAATACAGAGAATTTTACAATCTTGCCTTTGTTTGTTTTTGGTGTATTGGGAATTAGGAAGCGTGACATGCAATAAACACACATACAAATTGATGATGATCATCAATTTTGCCTTCTCTCTTTGTACCATAAAAAGTGTATGAACAAATAAAGGAAAGGGTATCTTATTTGATCTGTTTCTGTTCATCTTATTATCTGCCTCCTTTATTCCCTTTCTTCTTTTTCGGTTTAGAATCACAGTGGATTTCAAATGCATGACCTCTTCCTCTTCTCTTTTTGTATAGCATTCTTTTCTCATCGACAAATAGAGCATAGAGCTAATTACATAGAGAAGTTGCGAATGGATGTTATGATGTATGCAGAAAACTCAGGTATCCGGCCGACTACTTTGAACATCTTCCCTTCTCAGCCAATGCACGTCGAGCCACCGAACAATCACAAGGTATGAAGTACTTTATATGAAATGGGTTGTGTTGATAATTCAGTTTTTTTTCTTCTTTTTCTAAAATTCTTTAAATTGGGGTTCTTTTATTCAGTCCTTTTTTTCTACAACAAAATTGCATTTTCATGTTATCATTTTCTAATATATTTGAATTTGATGGGGTTGTTGGGGGAGCAGAGAGGAGGCAACAGAAAGGGGTCAACATCAAGCTCTGAACATGAAGGACCCAAGACACCAGACCCCAAGGTTTGTTCTACTTTGAAAATTCTCTCCATCGTGATCACTCATTTATGAGACTGTTAGTGTTGGAACTTTTTGTCGTTGATGTTGCATTTATGTTTTGGGCAGACATTGAGAAGGCTTGCTCAGAATAGGGAGGCAGCAAGGAAAAGCAGACTCGGAAAGAAGGTTTATTTGTAGTAGATCGACTAGCAAACTCAGAAGCAAGGGTGAGCCAAAGCAAAACTCAAATGCTAAATTGAGTTTTATTAATGTCATTTTTCTTAATGACTTGGTTGCCTTTAAACTAGTCTTATTTATTTTTGTAGCCACATCTGGTACTTGGGTTGATTTTTCAAGTTATTAAGGTGAGCACTTCAGGGTGTGTTTTTTTCGTCTCCTTTTATTTTACTACCAAGCTTCTGAAGACGCAAAACTAGAATAACAATTATTACTCATTGTTGTTATACAGTACAAGTGATCTAATTATGTTCTTGAAACTGTTTGTTTTGAACTGAGCTGAATAACTTGATTCTGTTTCAGCATTTTTATGGCAGTTGATGAGGTTTAATATGCTTCAACTCTTGAAGAACTTGAGGTTCCACTCCTAGAAAAAGGAAATGACAGATGCAGATATAATAAATTGGGCAAATAATAAAGTGGCTAGCACAGGAAGAACCAGTCAAATGGAGAGTTTCAAGGTATCGAAACTATTTACTTTTAATTTATCCTCACATTTTAAACCTTTCTTTATATGGTTCTGATAGCAATTCCAAATTATTGATGCAATTGTTTTGTCCAGATTTTGGACTTAAGTAATTTGTTCTGATTTTTTATAATATAAAATAATTTAAGGCAATATAAGCATCAAATTTTCAAAAAGTTTTATTTCATATTTCTTTTTTTTGGAAAATACATATCTATTTATCTGGTTTGGGTCGTAGATTACATCAGGCACCTTGACTGTCATACTCATCAAGTTGGGCTTAGAGACTCCAAATTTCTCTGAGATAGAGAACTGATTTATGTTACCAACCAAAGGCTTTTTTTAATTAATTTTTTTATGAAACACATAATATTCCAAATTTCATATTGATGATTAAGACTTTTTTTTATGTTGCCATGACTGATCTAAAATTAGTTTTGTTGGTACTCAACTAATTATTTCTCGATTTTGCATAGGTTGTGCAGGCTGATATCAATTTGTCTGAGTTTGTCAAGCAGATTGTATTCTGTGCTAACTGCAAGCAAACATATTGCCTCTGGCACTCAATTCAACTTGAATTGTCTGCCTCTGGGTGCTAGATTTGAATCGACTGTAGTTGCATCTAATTCATCTGACCCCCCAGCTGAGAAGTATGAGTACCAAGCAGAGGTATATCTCTGCAATGTGTTTGGTGCACACAGAATATTTTCCTCTGATACTTTGTGATGTGGGGTAAATTGATATGACACATCTTCTATCTTTGGTCAGGTTAGCCGTCTAATGGACCTCATTGTGCATGGCTTGTACATCAACAAAGAAGTTTTCCTTCGAAAGCTCATTAGGTAATTTTTCCTCTCAAGTATTCCATTACTATTCGTGATCAGTAGATGTTGTTCCAGAAAAGTTGAGCCTTTATGTTTTGAACTCATCAATCATTTTTAGTGTTGAAACCTATTGTGATTTTTTAAATCCGCTAGGGTTATCTTGTCCTATGTACTTCCTCATATTGTATATGATGAGTTTCCATTGTGGAGAAAATTTGGATGGATCACAAAAACATCGTGTGTCTGAAATGAGTTGGAACATCTTCAGTGCACGAACTATATTCTTATTGAGCAACCTGAAGTTGGATATAAGGTGTGAGCCAAGTTTGTATAAAAAAATGCACTCGCGTGCCCCATAAGTGTGAGTCAAGATCTAGGCATTGCTTTCTATTGCATAACTGGTATTGGTAGCATAGTTACAAATTAAGGTTTATATAAAATGAAAAATAATTTGATGGACTCCTGGGATTCAACTTTCATTCGTAATGTTTTGGATAACCGTTGTTGTGTTTTTATGTCTAATGTTTGATGAACATTGTACTTCAGTAATGCAAGTGATGCTTTGGACAAGCTGCGATTCTAGAGTGTTACAGAACTTGGGCTAATGAAGGATGTTGAAGATCTTGACATCCGCGTCAAGTCAAACAAAGATAATGGAATCATTTCTATCACGTAAGTTTCTTGAGTTACAATATAACTGCATTGTCCTGAATAGTGCAAATGGAGTTTGTTATCCTAAAAGCTGTTCTTTTTTGTCTTGTGCAGTGATTCAGGCATTCGGATGACCATGCAAGAACTCATTGACTGTCTTGGAACTATTGCACAGAGTGGAACTACTAAATTCTTGAAGGCAGTAAAGGTATGAATTAACCTACATCTCTCTCTCTCTCTCCTGTCACAGTGGATTCAACGTTGTGTAACTAACAATTTAGATGCATTCACAGGATAGTAAACATTTTGGCGGCGACAACAATTTAAAGGTCAATTCGGTGTGGGGTTTTAATTTGCATTCCTGGTTTCCGATTGGGTATTTGTTAAATTTGACTTCTTGGTTTATCCTTTCGTTGGTTGACTGTGATGCTTATCATTGGTAATTTGAAACTAACTGTTAGGTTGTTGTTTCAACCAAAAGCCCTAAATCGCATAAGCAATATGTTTGGGAAGGACAGGCAGATGCCAGCTCATATACTATTAGAAAGGAGACAGACCCTGAAAAGCTAATTCCTAGAGGAACCAGACTTACATTACATCTTAAGGTCAGCTAAAAGTGTTTCTTGTGTTGTGGCTGGTTGCCTTGTCCCTTGACGTCCAACTATCTTGTTAATGCTAATACTTTATTTATGTTTAATTCAGCGAGATGACAAAGGATTTTCCCATCCCGAAAGGATACAAAAGCTTTTGAAGAACTATTCACAGTTTGTTTCTTTCCCTATATATACCTGGCAAGAAGAAGGGATACACAAAGGAGGTATATACTCTTGGTGTTCTTTTTTCCCCCTTAAATTAGTTGCAGGAAAAGCAATTTGATATTTTCATTTGCTTTTATTGTGCACAAGTTTTGGCTTTGTTCTAATACAATGTATTACAGGTTAAGGTTGATGAAGATCTAGTAGAAGTGAAAAAGGATGGAGAAGAGGGAAAGACAGAGGTAACTTTCGTGTTTCCAATTATTTTCCACTATCCTTTGATTAGTGTTAGCATGCAACAGTTTGGATTAACTCGTGGCGGGTTTTTTTTTTTTTTTTTTGCTTGAAGCAGAAGAAAAAGAAAACTAAGATAGTAGTTGAGAAGTACTGGGACTGGGAGCTTGCTAATGAGACAAAACCCATTTGGGTGAGCATTTATATTGATTTCCATTTGTATATTGTTAATGTACCAGTGTAAAACATTTTTCTCATTTGTGCTTCCGGGGACTCATTATGTGTGTTTTGTGTTCAGCTTCGCAGCCCTAGGGAAGTCCCTATAGAGGATTACAATGAGTTCTACAAAAAGACCTTCAATGAATACTTGGATCCATTAGCATTTCACACTTTCATACAGAGGTAACTAGTACTCTTGTGGTGGTGGTGTTGGATAAAATATGCCGGTGAGCTGATAAACTATTGGTAATGGTAACATGCACACCATTGCGGATTAAAAGCTTGGTGAATTGGAGTGCAGGACCAGAACTATGTGAACGGTTGCTGCTGTTTGTTTTCAGCTACCATAGCTACTTTGCTAATGAGGATATTGTGTTGTGGGTTAAGCATTGTCTTCTTAGTGAGAAGTTACAATATGTTTTGAGACAAATGTTCATTGAGATATAGTGTAGTATTTTTGAGACAAATGTTGTCATTGAGATAATATTTTTATTGTATTGTATTCAAATTGTGATGGTAGTTCGTATGTTTATGAGATGATTAATTAATATCTATTTTTGGATTATTTGGATGCTTTACATAATATTATCTTCTATGGTTAAACAAATCAATGTTATAAAAAGTCATTTGATAGCACTTGATGAGTGCTATAGAAAAAAAAGGGCTTTGAGAAACGCTATAGAAACTAATATAATAACATTTGTTAAATGCTATGTGAGGGAAGACAATAGCGTTTCAGAAATGCTATTGATAACTACACAATTGCGTTTTTTAAGTGTTGTGAGAAGCTAAACAATAGCATTTTTTAAACGCTATTATAGGATTAAACATAGCATTTTTAAAATGCTATTAAAAGATAAACAATAGCGTTTAGAAACGCTATTAAAAGATAAACAATAGCGTTTCAGAAACGCTATAAATGGTCTACTTACAATAGCGTTTTTAAAACGCTATAAATAACCTTGTATCTATTATAGCTCCGGCAGACACAACATTTTCTAAAACGCTATGATATCCTACAATAGCGTTTTTGAAATGCTATTAATGAGCATTTGTGTTGTAGTGGCAAGAACCCCCATTTCACTTCTCGACCTAGAGAAATAGTATCTGAAAATGGTGGGGGTAGAAGATGTGATGAAGATTTTGAACAACCTTTTGTCGCAGGTGGGAATGGTCGCTTGTTCTTATGTAGGTCAGACTCGTCCTTTCTCTTTGAAGGATTTCAAATATGATCATTCCTTGGATCAAAAGTCCTCTTAAACTAGCGAAGAGTCACCTGACCGTCATCCTTATGGCGAAAGATCTCCTCCACATAGCCCATATTGTCCCCCATCTTGCTTTCGGCCTCAGCTTGAGGTGATGACCTATCCGATAAATAATTCCCTTCCTTTTTCCCCTTCAACTGCCTCCAAATCGGCTGGTAAGAGGGAACCAGTCATTGTGAGCAAGGGGAAAGTGGTGGAAGAGTCCCCTGATGTGGTGAAGACAACAAACAACAACATGGGAGTGATTGCGGACCGAAAAGATCTTCATCCCGATGCGCGGATTAGTCTATTTGCCTCGGATATGGTGAAGACGGGCAACCAGGCTTGGCATCAGGAGGTTGACATTTCTTATGCCTCAAGGAGGCATATTAGCAGATGGAACGACTAGCTGGCCAATCATTCTCCAAAGCCAGAGGAAGATACGCTAGACGACCTTACGGACAAGGGGAAAAAACATTTTATGCTGGGGATGTCATATTTGAACCTAGTTATCGTCGTTGGGACGAAAGTAAGAGTATACACCATGGAACGATTTTTTCCACATCTACAAAAGTCCCATTCTGATGATCTCTGCGAGATCGAATCATTGACGAATCAACTTAGAGGCATGTTGATTCGGGGGCCCAACTGGAGGCCTTGTAGAAAAAATTGGAGGCAATGATCCCTTGGTGAGTTGTCATCATCAGGCGTAAGAGCGCTGACTAGACTCCCACTTCCTAGGCCATCATTATCCACGCGCAGCAGACTAGGCATCGAGCGCACCAGAAGTTGTCGTCATCAGTCGCAAGCTGACTAAGCTTACTTGGTAAGTTCGACGATCATTATCTGTAGAAGAGCAATGATCCCTTGGCGAGTCATCGTCATCAGGTGTGTAAGGGCATCGGGCGTGATCTTTTGGATTTGACCACAACAGGATGATTGGAGGTTGAACTGGTTGTAACGGACAATAGTGGAAGTTTAGTAAAAGCAAATATTTTTATTGTATATTTTGAGGTGCTCTACATTCCATGGTCGTTTAAGTCTGTCACCGTTTATGTCTTCGAACCAGTATGTCCCCGGCTTGTTGACCTTGGTCACTTTGTAGGGTCCTTCACAACTTGGGTTCAACTTTTCTGTTCTTGCTTCTTTAGTGTTCTACTGAGTTTTCTGAGTACCCAGTCTCCTACTCTAAATTTGTGTGGCTTGACCTTCTTATTTTTTATTGCGATATTCGTTGCTGGTAGGCAGCCATCTTAGCGAATGCTAGGTCTCGCTTTTCCTTGAAGATGTCTAGTCTGACGTGCAAGGCTTCATCGTTATTGTCTGCTCTGAACTCCTCCATTCAGAAGGTGGGCACTTCGAGTTCTACCGGGACAATGGTTTCTAACTCGTAGGCTAGGGCAAAGGGTGTTTCTCCGGTAAAGATTCTTTTGGTTGTTTGAGACGACCAGAGTATTCATGATAGCTCTGACACCCATTTCCCCTTGGTTATGTCAAGTTTTCTTTTGATCGCCTCCAAGATTGTTCGATTGGTAACCTTCAATTGGTCGGTGGCTTGTGGGTGCTCTGGCGAGGAGAAATGGTAACTGATATTTAAACTTTCATATAGTTTTTTTAACCTTGATACCTTCAAATTGAGTTCCGTCATCGATGACAATACTCAAAGGATGCCAAATCTGTAAACAATGGTTGCCCATATGAGTTTCTCTATTTGGATTTGCCCTATTTTGGATAGGGGCTCCACTTTGACCCACTTGGTGAAGTAGTCGACTGCCACAAGAAGAAACATTTTATCGGTTGATGCTGGGAATGGTCCAACGATGTCCATCCCCCATTATGCGAATAGCCACGGACTAGTCATCGATGTCAGTACTTGGGCAGGCATGTGCGTGTATGGTGTGAACTTCTGACATTTGTCGCATTATAGAAAGTATCTTTTGTGTCTCGTTGCATTGTCGACCAATAGTACCCTTGGGTTAAAGCTTTGTGGGCAAGGGTTCTCCCACCCGGATGATTTCCACATATTTCGTTGTGCATCATTCTTAGGACCTGATATGCCCCAGGAAGGGACAGGCATCGGAGCAGGGGTGGGTCCGATCGTTGATCTCATGTATAACTTGTTGTTTAAGAGAGTGTATTGCGCTGCTATGCTCCTAAGTCTTCTGGCTTCGGCCTTCTCAGCCGGCAGAGCTCCATTTTTTATATATTTGATAATCGGGGTCATCCAACTCGCCACTACATTTGTAGCACAAACATCTTTGGGTTCTTCTTCGTCGAGGCTTGATTTCTCTTGGTATTCGATGAGACCGTTTGAGACTTTGATGGAGGCTAATGCTTCTTTGGCTAGCGGTTTAGCTCTTTTATTATCATCTCGGGGGCATTGTTAGAGCTTGCACCTTTTGAATCCACTTATTACATAGAGTACCTTTTTGCGGTAGGCTGTTATGCGGGGGTCTTTGTTGTTGAATTCTCCTTTGACCTGGTTGACTACCAACCTTGAGTCAATATATGTTGTTAGGTGATCTATCCCGATCCCCAAGGCTAGTTTTAGGCCGGACAAGAGGGCCCCATATTTGGCTTCGTTATTTGATGAGGGAAAGTCGAATATGATGACTTTCTTGAGGGTGAAGTCGCTTGGAGAGCGAAGTTTGATTCCTGCTCCACTTTCTTTTCCTGTTGATGACCCATTGCAACGCAAGGTCCATCCTTCAATGCTTGAATCTTGGGCTTGAAGGTCTGTCTATGGTTTTTCTCTGTCGGTGAATTCGGCGATGAAATCCGCCAAGCACTTGTGCTTTGATGGTGGTTTTTGGGGCATATCTTATGTCAAACTGCCTGAGTTCTACCAACCATTCCACCATCCTGCTTGTTAACTCTAGCTTGTGCAATACCATGCGGAGCGGGTGCTTGGTTAGAACTGTTATAGAGTGGACCTAAAAATAAGGCATCAATTTCCTCGAGGACACAACCAGTGCCAGGGCTAACTTCTCTAGGTCTAGGTAGTGTGCCTCTACTTCAACGAAGGTCTTGCTGACATAGTACACTGGTATTTGGATTTCGCAATCGTCTCGCACAAGGGTTGAGCTGATGGCATGCTTGGAGATGGACAAGTATAAGTAAAGTGTTTCCCTTGTTGCTAGTTTTGAGAGTAGTTCAGGGCTCCCCATGTATGCCTACAAGCTCTGGAAGGCGTGTTCACACTCTTCGTCCCATGAGAATCCTTTGCTTCCTCTCAATATTTTAAAGAAAGGAAGACATTTGTCGGATGATTTAGATATAAACCTGTTGAGTGCTGCCACCCTCCCAGTCAAGCTTTGAACGCTTCTGATGTTGGCATAGGCTTTCATGTCAAGAAGGGCATGAATCTGCTTTTTATCAGCTTCGATTCCCCTCTAGTTCACTATGTAGCCTAGGTATTTTCCCGACTCAACTCCGAACGTACACTTTTGTGGGTTGAGTTTCATTTGATACTTTTGGAGTTGGTTGAATGCTTCGGTGAGGTCTTCCATGTGATCGAGGTTGCGGAGGCTCTTGACTAGCATATCATTTATGCAGACCTCCATGTTCCTATCGATTTGTTATTTGAACATTCGGTTCATCAGTTGTTGATACGTAGCACCTGCGTTCTTGAAGCCGAACAACATCACTCTGTAACAGTATATTCCTCTCTCAGTTATGAAAAAGACATTCTCTTGATCCGAGGGATGCATTAATATGTGGTTGTAACCTGAGTAGGCGTCCATGAAGCTTAGAAAGTTGTGTCCAAATGTGGCATCCACGATTTGATTGATGCGAAGATGTCCTTCTGGCAAGCCTTGTTCAAGTCCATGTAGTCTACGCAGACTCTCCACTTCCCATTTTTCTTCCTCACTAATACGGTGTTCACTAGCCAGTTCAGGTATCGTGCTTCTTTGATCATGTCCGCGTTGAGTAACCATTGTACCTCCTCGTTTATGATTTTATTTCTTTCAGGCACCACGAGCCTATTTTTCTGTCGTATGGTTTTTCTCGTGGGTAACCTCTAGGCTATAAGTGATTACTAACGGGTCGACTCCCACCATGTCTCGCATGGTCTAGGCGAAGACATCCTGGTTTTGGTGTAGCAGCTCTGTCAGTTGTTCCACCAATGTTTTGCTCAAGTGGAAACCTATTTGAATGGCCTTATTGTTGAGAGGGCTGTCAAGGTAAACCGTGACAGTTTCTTTCTCTGACTGACCAGCATTGAGTATGTTGGGGCTTCGTCGTTTGGGATTGGTTGCTCTATCTCTACTTTTTTGGCAAAATTAAGAAACAACTTGGCCACGAGACTATTCGCCAATTGAAAGTTACCCGGTTGTTGTCGGGTCATGTACTGGCACTCTCTTGCAGCTGCTTGGTCATCTCGTATGGTATCGACTATTTGGTTGACTGAGTACTTGATGCATTGGTGCAGAGTGGAAACTACTGCTCCCATTTGGTGTAGCCAAGGCCTCCCCAAAATAGCTTTATAGGTGGATGGTGCATCGATCACTATGAACTTTTGAAATATAACTTTCTAAATTGGTGGTTTTCCTGTGACTACTGTCTGGTGTATTTTTCCACCAGGAAACATTTTTTGCCACTGAAATCGATCATTGGATGACTATCTGGAGTTAGGACTTCTTTCTTTAGCTGCATGTTATGGAACGTGCGAAGGAATAGAAGGTTCAATGAGCCTCCTATGTCTACCAAGGATCTCCTTACTTCCCAGTTTGCTAGGGAGATCGTTATTACCATAACGTCATTATGCGGAAGTTGGATGTCTCGGAGGTCTTCGTTTGTAAAGGCTAGTGATATAGGAGGATCATGGCTCAGAATGCGTGGTGTTTGTTGGTCGCAATGCATTGCTTGGATCCTCATATCTTTGAGAGATCTTTTTCTGGACCTGTTTGATTGTTCAGACTCGAAATGTGCCTCATGGAGTATGTGTATCGTGCTCGCCGATTCGTCCCTTACCTTCTCGTCGGAGGATTTCTCCTCGGACTCGACCTTCTTCTTGGTAGTACGTTCTTCCTCTAGGACGATGTAACTCTGTGTTTCTTTCACCAGGTCCAGCATATTTGCTAGTGGGTCCAGAGTTAGAAAGTTATAGAACTTGTCGTTCCTCAGATCGTCGGTGAAGGCTGCGACGGCTGTTGCGTCGTCACAAATGTTGGTGTAAGCCAAATCAATATTGAAGCGCATGACGTACATTCTCAGTGTCTCGTCAGGCTTCTACTTCATGAATCTGAGCCTCTTCATTATTAGCAGGATTTGCTATATATAAGATGATCTCACATCCATCCTGGGGTCCATCGTTGCTGCTGCTGGGGCGAAGGCGTGAGTTTGCTGCCCTTGTGTTATCAACATCGCTGGAAGTGGTGGTATGGTGCCAGTTTTGAAAATTTACGTATCCCCATGCTCTCCACTATTGTGGGATTTGGTCGTCACCATCTCCTTGAATTTGGAAGAGAGAGATGATGCTAGTGATTGGTTAGGAACTTTGTCGTCCCCACGGACGGCGCCAAACTGATGCAGTCGATTTTCATTCTCTGCTTGACCTTGACCTGCTAATCTGTACAAGGAACGCACGTTAGCCACATACCACATTTATGGTGGCCGATGACACTCCGATGCTAAAGTCAGATAGAGATCTAAGGAAGGTGTAATGTTGTAAACAAGAAATTTGTAGCATACCTTAGCTTACCAACCTCATGTCTTATTAATAGTGCTGGAGTCCTGGTTCGACCAGGCCTTAGGTGGCGTAGTTTAGGGAAGAATATATTATGGAGACCGTTATCTAATTAGAAGTTGTGTTGTGAAGGAAAATTTCCCTGTTGGACTTGTGATCCTAGATACGCGGGAGATAGTTTACAATCAGAGTGTTGTCCATAGATGGAAGTTTCTATGTACGACGTATAATCTGGTATTTGCTTCCTAATAAGAAACAAGGTGATGTTGGCTTGCCTGTCTGAAGCTAATCCCTGAGATACTTTCCTTAAAAGGGCTTACGGGTATTGGGGATGGTTGTGAGGCGCGTGGGCTTAGCACGTTGTAGTGATTTGGGTTCGTCTGGTGGATTACAATGTGCTGGCTTGAAACCGCTTGGGTCGGATCGGTGTTGGACTGACGCTTGGACCTGTTACTCCTTGAGATCATCATGACACATGTACAACGTAGGAGAGAGAACGTTTTGATGTATCATCAGTAGCGTACATTTGTTCCTCAACCTTGTGCCTTATTTATCACGCGAGAGTCCTTATTCGTTTATGCCTTTGATAGCATGGTTTAAGGAAATGTATTCGTTTCGAGATTCTTTCCTTGTTGAGCGTCGTCCATGTAGGAGAGTTTTCGTACACAACTTGTATTCAGATACATGTTGGGGATTCTTCCCTTGTGGATTCTTCCCTCTGGTATTTGTTTTCTAGTAGGAGTAAATGTGTTGATGGCCTACCTGTCTTGCGTCAAACCCTTAGATACTTGCCTTATTAGGTCTTACGGGTACTAGGCTTGACCATATGACTTATGGGCTTAATAGGGCACCGTTTACTGGGTTCAACCTCCTGGAAAATATCATATCTAATTGTGGTTATTGCAACCTATGGGCTTATGGTTAATAGGGCTTAATAGGGCTTTAATGCCGAAATATCTGGTACGCAAAGTCTACTATGAAATCGCAATCCTCCATCTATGTCAACGGACCAATCCGTAGGGCAGTCATCCAACGTATCAATTATCAAATCATTTATTTTGTTCATGAGAAACGGGTCAGTGTGCTGCATGGAAATGACCCGGGTAATCAGGGTAGGTTTCACTATCAAACTACAAACATAAGCTCCTCTATTATGCGGAACAGTCAAAATGTCATGAGCTGCAATAACCTCGAGAATCTTCCACTCTTGCACCATAAGAGCGGTCAACACACTATGTTGCCTGCTAAGGGCATCCGCCACCACATTCCCTTTGCCTGGATGGTAAAGAATTTCAAAATCATAACTACTAATGAACTCCATCCACCTCTGTTGCCTCATGTTTAAATCATGTTGTGAAAATAGATACTTCAAGCTTTTGTGATCAGTATACAACTCAAATTTCTCTCCATACAAATAATGCCTCCATATTTTTAAAGCAAAAACCATTGCTGCTAATTCCAAATCATGCGTGGCATATCGCCTCTCATGTGGCTTTAACTGCCTAGAAGCGTATGAAACTACTTTCTGATCTTGCATCAAAACACATCCCAAACCTGTTCCGCTAGCATCTGTAAACACCACTAACTTCCCGCCACGTGTGGGAATGATTAAAATTGGAGCTGTAGTCAACCTTTGCTTCAACTCTTGAAATGCAGTCTCACAGTCCTTGGTCCATATAAACTTGACATCCTTTCGAGTCAGACTCGTCAAAGGTGCTGCAATCAACGAAAATTTCTCAATAAACCTCCTGTAATATCCAGCCAACCCTAAGAAACTCCGAATTTCACTTGCATTAGTGGGTTGTTTCCATTCCTAAACTGCTACAACTTTGTCAGGATCGACGGCTATCCCTTCGCTAGAAATCACATGCCCAAGAAATTTCACCTCTTTCTCCCAAAAGTGACACTTACTAAATTTAGCATACAGTTTGTGTTCTCTTAAAGTCTGCAACACTATTTTCAAATGCTCTCGATGGTCCTCAATGTTTCGAGAATATACCATAATATTATCAATGAAAATGACAACAAATTTATCAAGGTACGGACGAAAAATACGGTTCATCAAATCCATAAAGAAAGCAGGAGCATTGGTTAATCCAAATGGCATGACCGGAAATTCATATAACCCATACCGAGTCCGAAACGCCGTCAGAGGTATGCTCTGCTCTTCAACACCCATCTGATGGTATCCAGTCCTCAAATCCAACTGCGAAAATACAACCGCTCCTTTCAACTGATCTAACAAATCATCTATCCGCGGAAGAGGATACTTATTTTTTATTGTCACCTTATTTAGTTCTCTATAGTCGACACACATCCTCAAAGTACCATCCTTCTTAGAAACAAAAATAGCAGGCTCACCCCATGGAGAATTACTTGGTCGTATAAACCTAAATATACACACCTTAAAGGATTAACCATAAAGTTACTCACAAATAAGCACATATATATATATATATATATATATATATATATATATAACTATTATAAAACATATGAGAAAAATTTCCTTACCCCTTCTGGAGTAATTCCTCCAGTTGGACTTTCATCTCATCCAACTGCTTAGGAGCCAATCGGTATGCAGCTTTCGAAATCGGTGTTGCTCCTGGCAACAAGTCAATTCAAAATTTGACTTCTCTCTTAGGTGGTAAACCAGGAATCTCTTGGAATACATCTACATAATCCTTCACCACCTCAACCACGCTAATATCTTTCTCTGGTATATCCATAGAGTATAGAGTGCTCGTCATTGTGGAGTTCCCACAAGGTTCACAAACATGACTAACTCGCGGCAATCCTGGTGTATCTATCAAAATGGTTCTCGCGGCACAATCTATAGTAACATAGTTTTTACCCAACCAATCCATCCCAAGGATTACGTGAAAATTCTCAAAATTCATAACTATCAAATCCACAACAAGTTTTCGACCCATTAAAGAGATCTCAAAATTTCTACAATACTCAGATAATGTGACAATGCCTCCTATGGGTGTCTCAACACATAAAGGTTTTATAAGTGGCATAGTTTTAATATTTTCTTTTTCTACCAATCGCCGAGAAATAAAAGAATGAGAGGCACCAGAATCAAATAATACTCGCAATGGAAACTGAGTGGTAATGGTACCTTCAACATTCTCTTGCCCTGGTAGAACCGCAAATGCACGTGCTGGAGCTGGTGGGGCCTGCCTACCCTGTGGAGTGCCTTGCCAACTGGGACAATCAAGAATGAGATGCCCTGGTCGGTTACATTTGTAGCATAACTTACCAGTGGAAGTCTGCCCTCGTGGTGTTGTAGGTACCTGAGGTCGAGGTTGCTGATATGGGCATTGTGGGTCCTGATTCTGAAATGTCGGTCTCTGCCGCTACCTAAGACTTCACAGCTTCAGGTACAAACTAACAGTCAAATTTGGACTTGAAAGTCTCCCAAGTCATAACAGTCGTATCCATGCTCTCCTCCACAGAATCCCACCAATACCTGGCATTACCATCCAAGTTATGAGCAGCTAGTTCTTGTTTCTGCACCTCAGTCATCTGCATCCGATTGAATATGGTTTCACACTTGCGAATCCACTTCTCAGCTGCAATAGGGCCAATCTCTCCATTAAACCTCTGACCGCCTAAGTTCCCAAATTCCTTATTTCTCCTGGCAAACGGGTCACCATGACTATCCTGATGGTTGTTCTGTACAACCTGCAAAAGTTGCGTCATCATGGCTCCCACGTCTACCTGAACCATGTTAGGACCCCCTCCCTGATCATTTGAACCATTTGGGCCATTAGTGTTATTCCGCCCGTTGTCACCATTCTGTCCATTGGCCCCATTTGATCGAGTGTTCGCCATTACCTTCAAGTGAAAATAAATAACCGTTAATACTTAATACTCCAAACGTTCATAATCCCATTTCCACACTTCCGAGGATCACCTAGACCTACCCTAGATCTAGGCTAACCAAATGCTCTGATACCAAAAATGTCACGCCCCGATTTTCGAACAACATAAATAAATAGATTGTCAAAAATCAAGGCATGACAGGAACACATAAAAATGGTACAGTCATAAGGCATAAAAGAAAAAAAAAAAAAAAAAAAAAACAACAACAACAACTAATAAGGTTCCTCAATATTCTTCCTCTAAAGATGAGGTCCACAAAGAATAAATGAAAATTACAATAATCAATTCCCCAAATAAGTATCTGACAAAATTTAGCATTTATTTCCAAATCCTACATCTGATTACCTAGGAATAATAATAAAGAACTAAAAAAAAAAAAAAAACGCATCGACTCCTCAGCTATCGCCATGCAGCTACTATTCTTCCTTACGCACCAATTAACCCTGATAGTTCTCTGGGACTACGCTCATTAAGAACGTACCCAAATTTGTAAAACAATACAAAATCTGGGTCAGTATAATCATACTGGTGTGAGCAAACTTACAAATCAAACAATTAAATATAAAAGTACAAAATGCAAATTTCACCTTGAGGAAGACATGTAGTTCTCATTCGAGATTCGAATGAGCTGTTAGTTTCTTCCCTCAAGGCTAACCTAGTACAAGCTAAAATAATCTCTACACAATTTAATGACATGCTAAATTAAATGGTTTTATTTAATTAGTTTTTTTTTCTAATTCTTGGCTTCTTTTTCCACAATCGCACTCTCCTCCTGTGCCGAACACACCTCACCCAAGTGTGTCTCCCTTGCCATCGAAGCCACTCGGAGCGTACATGACCCAAGTGGGGTGCCACCTCGAGTGTCATGTCATCTCACCCGAAGTTCGATCACTGACAAGCATTCTACACGTACAACCGAGCTCACATGGAACGATGCACCGATATGCAAGCAAGTCTGCATACCCATAATTCTATCACACGTATACAAGCAAGTCTGTATACAAAAAAAAAATTTCTTTTCACATTTTTTTTTTCGGAGTTGTGGATAAAGAACATTTACCAAGTATTTTATTTGAGCCAATATTATTATTATTATTATTATTATTATTATTATTATTATTATTATTATTATTATTATTATTATTATTATTATTCTTATTATTATTATTATTAATTTATTTTTTTCAAATCAATTAACAGCACATCACATTCCCCTTACAGTACCATATGCATAAAACCTTACTACACTTATATTCACAACATTTTAATCATGTACACTGTTGCAACATGACATCAATTCTCCTCCACATATACCCACAAAAAAATAAAAAAACTGAAACTATTAAAACTGTATTTGTAATGTCGATCATCAAATACCAACACATGTTGATTTGACATGATGAAACAGTAAAAATCAATACCCAACAATGATGATGATGACTCTCTCATCTTTGTATAAGCAATCAATGCTTTTTTAAAACCCATTGCAGAGGCCAACAGTAAAAGAACCAATTTTGCATTTCATTGTGATTTAAATACCCACATATTGATTTCACAGGTTAAAACAATGACAAGTACATACCACATATCTTAATTTTTCTATATGTTAAAAATTGAAACAGTAACTGCACGTTATTTGCAAACATGTCAATCAAACAAAAGCATACGTCATACGCACAAATTAATTTTTAATTTTTTTTTTAAACGCGCCAAGCGTCGAATGTCAATCAAATAAAAAATCCTGTCAGTTCATAGAAACGAAAACCCATACACACAAACGAAAATTTAAAACATAAAAGAAAAATCCCTCTTCCATCCTTTCTCTCTTCCATACGTAACCTCATATACAATATATGTAATCAATGATATTACATAAAAAAACTAAACAAGAATAGAGTTGTACTCACTGATTTTTGCAAGAATCCAAAGTTCCTCTTTCCAAGCCCCTCCCACTTTCAACGTATTTTTTTTTCTTTTTCTTTTGTGTGTGTGTGCAAAGAGAAGAAAAATAAACTAGGGTTGTATCTTTAAAGAAAGAATTTAGGGTTTCTTTGGCTAAACACACCCACCCTTTATCTCTTACCCACCACTAGTCTAAACCTAAGTTTGAAATTAAAAATTATAAACTATTATTAATTATAATTATTATCAATTAATAATTACTACCAATAAATATTATTTACTTCTAAAATAATGCAAGTATATTGGTAAGTGAATAGGGCGGGTATTACATATGTAGTCTTATCCTAGACAGTTTTATAATTTGTTAAATTTTTTCCTCTATTGTTTTGTGTTCTCTGAATTTTAACAACCTGTATTTGCTCATTTTTGTTTTGTTTAATCCAATAATTTCTAGAAAGATGTGAAGATAATGAACGTGAATACTTACAGGTTCTCCGTTTCTAGGTCAAGAATTATACCAAGTGAGTAGTAGCATAAACATAATTTTGACGTGGATGAATTGCTAATAGGGCAATTTCAAAAAGTTAAAAATGTCATTGAAGACTTTGTTACTATTCTGAAGGGCCTCAATTTCTACGATTATAAAGTTAAGAACAATAATTAGTAGTGACAATTGTTATTTGGCTTTAGATGGGAAGAGAAATGATGGAGTGAACCAAAAAAGTATAAATTATTATAAGATTATGTAGAGGTTTGTTTCAAGGAGTTTGGTGACAGAGTGAAGCATTGGATCACCTTGAACGAACCATGGACAACTTTGTTACTATTCTGAAGGGCCTCAATTTGTACGATTATAAAGTTAAGAACAATAATTAGTTGTGACAATTGTTATTTGGCTTTAGATGGGAAGAGAAAAGGATGGAGTGAACCAAAAAAGCATAAATTATTATAAGATTATGCAGAGGTTTGTTTCAAGGAGTTTGGTGACAGAGTGAAGCATTGGATCACCTTCAACGAACCATGGACATTTGCAAGTTGTGCTTACAACCTGGGAATCCATACAACTGCTAGTTGTTCTAAATTTATCAGAAACTGTATTGTTGGGGACTCCGCAACAAAGGGCTACTTCAGTAAGGCATTATATTCAATCAAAGTTGCTTAGAGTACGTTGGACTCCTGATCTTCATATCTCTTTTGTTCATGTTGTTGAAAGGCTCAGTGGACAAGAAAGTAAGTTTTAGAATTTCTTTCATGAACATCTCCAATATTTTGATATCCATATACATCAAAGTTTCGGTATTTCACTTAAAAGAAGAAAACATATTGGTCATGCATCAATGGTAGAGAATAAAAGATAAATATGATTACTAACTCTTTATCATTTTTTTTTCCTTTGATTGTTGAAGAAGCAACTCCCAAGTTAGTTCTTTAACTAATGAATGTGAGAGGACTTAGCATTGCCCATGTTAAAAGCCACTTGCAGGTATGAAAATGATTTATAATTTTTTTTTGATCATCTCCTGCATCTTACTCATATCCTCTTTGATATTCTTACCACATTCCAGTCATTTTTTTTACTCTTTTTAACTAGTTGAAGTGCCTTCGTTTTTCTGCAGGCCGAAAGATTGTATGATTTCTATGAAACTTGCAATCGCTTTGAATTTGGATGGGGAGAAAAATTTATTAAGATTGAAAAAGCATGGACACTCCGGATTTGTATTTCCAAAATCCTTTTTGTTGTTTTTGTTAAACCTTGATTCAAAATTGGTCAGTTTTAGTATGTCCATGATTGTAAATCCATGTAAGTTTTCTGATTATGTAGCCCCCTGAATCATATACATATATATAATTTCAATTTGAGGTTGATAGAGTATTAAGTTGTTTAGGATTGGATTTTTTGTGATGGAAAAATTATTGATTATAAGAACAAGGTTAGTATATTGGGGCGAAAAGTAACAACATAATTTAGCAATCTTCCAAAGAAGCATAGTTCACATAGTGCATCCCCAATTCTAGCTGCCTGGGAAAGGAAGCGAGGTTGCTGCTTGGGGGGCAAATGTACACTTTTGCCCCCCCTCTTTAATCACTTTTTGGAAAAGGTTGTTTAAAAGGGGGGGGGGGGCAAAAGTGTATCTAATGGGAATCTTAAATGGGAATGGGAATGGCCAAAAAAGTGATTAAAGAGGGGGGGGCAAAAGTGTACATTTGCCCCCCCAAGCAGCAACCTCGCTTCCTTTCCCAGGCAGCTAGAATTGGGGATGCACTATGTGAACTATGCTTCTTTGGAAGATTGCTAAATTATGTTGTTACTTTTCGCCCCAATATACTAACCTTGTTCTTATAATCAATAATTTTTCCATCACAAAAAATCCAATCCTAAACAACTTAATACTCTATCAACCTCAAATTGAAATTATATATATATATATGATTCAGGGAGCTACATAATCAGAAAACTTACATGGATTTACAATCATGGACAGACTAAAACTGACCAATTTTGAATCAAGGTTTAACAAAAACAACAAAAAGGATTTTGGAAATACAAATCCGGAGTGTCCATGCCTTTTCAATCTTAATAAATTTTTCTCCCCGTCCAAATTCAAAGCGATTGCAAGTTTCATAGAAATCATACAATCTTTCGGCCTGCAGAAAAACGAAGGCACTTCAACTAGTTAAAAAGAGTAAAAAAAATGACTGGAATGTGGTAAGAATATCAAAGAGGATATGGGTAAGATGCAGGAGATGATCAAAAAAAAATTATAAATCATTTTCATACCTGCAAGTGGCTTTTAACATGGGCAATGCTAAGTCCTCTCACATTCATTAGTTAAATAACTAACTTGGGAGTTGCTTATTCAACAATCAAAGGAAAAAAAAAATGATAAAGAGTTAGTAATCATATTTATCTTTTATTCTCTACCATTGATGCATAACCGATATGTTTTCTTCTTTTAAGTGAAATACCGAAACTTTGATGTATATTGATATCAAAATATTGGAGATGTTCATGAAAGAAATTCTAAAACTTACTTTCTTGTCCACTGAGCCTTTCGACAACATGAACAAAAGAGATATGAAGATCAGGAGTCCAACGTACTCTAAGCAACTTTGATTGAATATAATGCCTTACTGAAGTAGCCCTTTGTTGCGGAGTGCCCAACAATATAGTTTCTGATAAATTTAGAACAACTAGCAGGTGTATGGATTCCCAGGTTGTAAGCACAACTCGCAAATGTCCATGGTTCGTTCAAGGTGATCCAATGTTTCACTCTGTTACCAAACTCCTTGAAACAAATATCTGCATAATCTTATAATAATTTATGCTTTTTTGGTTCACTCCATCCTTTCTCTTCCCATCTAAAGCCAAATAACAATTGTCACAACTAATTATTGTTCTTAACTTTATAATCGTACAAATCGAGACCCTTCAGAATAGTAACAAAGTTGTCCACGGTTCGTTCAAGGTGATCCAATGCTTCACTCTGTCACCAAACTCCTTGAAACAAACCTCTGCATAATCTTATAATAATTTATGCTTTTTTGGTTCACTCCATCATTTCTCTTCCCATCTAAAGCCAAATAACAATTGTTACAACTAATTATTGTTCTTAACTTTATAATCGTACAAATTGAGGCCCTTCAGAATAGTAACAAAGTCTTCAATGACACTTTTAACTTTTCGAAATTGCCCTATTAGCAATTCATCCACATCAAAATTATGTTTATGCTACTACTCACTTGGTATAATTCTTGACCTAGAAACGGAGAACCTGTAAGTATTCACGTTCATTATCTTCACATCTTTCTGAAAATTATTGGATTAAACAAAACAAAAAATGAGCAAATATAGGTTGTTCAAATTCAGAGAACACAAAACAATAGAGGAAAAAATTTAACAAATTATAAAACTGTCTAGGATAAGACTACATATATCCTTCCTTGATAATTGCCTTGCAAACAAATGAGTTGCACTATCTTAGCGACAGCTAATATATCATGGCTAAATGTGAGTTGAATCCACTTGGGTTTAAATTAGTATTAAATTAATTATATTGTTCACAAATGAGTTGGCCTGCAACAATTGACAGCTCTTTACTCTATGTAAGGAACCCGTGTCACAGCACGCATCTCGAGGGAAATGAACATGTATCAGTCTGAATATAAAACCCCAAATCGAAAATACAACAAAACTTATCAGTTTCTACATAAATGCATTGGGGATTTAGAAAAAGAAGAAGAGAGCATGTTGGAACACATCACTGCAAAGATCGACAGAAAAACCTTGTGCTATGAAATCGTCAGAGAACAAACTATGCACCAATTACACTTACACTACCAACTTCATGGACCTAGATGTTCAATAAAACAAGATCAACAGAGAGAAAAGGATATTGAAAATAAGAACAGAGTTTGGCATTAACAGAAAGTTGGTTCATACATAAATGTCTCCTCTTGCATAAAAGTACATTAACAACTCAGGCCCAGATTCAAAGCATAATATGTTCCATGGACCAATTGAACATGAACATGTATCAGTCTGAATATAAAACCCCAAATCGAAAATACAACAAAACTTATCAGTTTCTACATAAATGCATTAGGGATTTAGAAAAAGAAGAAGAGAGATGGATAAAAACCTGATGTTGGTAAACACGAGTGTAGCCGAGAGGATCTGGGATGACCCGAATCGAAAGAAAAAATGGGTCGGTGAGATCGATACCCCATTTTCATGAGTAAACACACCCTGAAGAAGAAGAACGAAGAAGATAGCTGATGATGAAGAAGAAAGAGAGTTGACAAAAAAGAGAAAAACTCACCTGAAGAAGAAGAAGACGCACGCAGGAGATGACAGGGCTAGAGTGGACAGAGGCGACAGAGAGTAGAGAATAAGGGCTGGAGTTGTGTATATATATATTTTTTTTCAAAAAAATCAATTAGGGACGGCTCAACCAGTTTTTATTGGTAAAACTTAGCGACAGCAAATATGTCGTTCCAAATGTTTAAATTAGCTATGGTTTATTATGAATTTAGCTACAGTTTTTCCATCACAAACACAATTTTTTGTGGTGGGGACGGCTTATACCGTTGCAATCATTTATTTGTAAAACTTAGTGACAGCTAATAGACCGTGGCTAAATGTTTTTTGTGTTTATATTTTTTATTTGCAAAAAAAAAATCATTAGGGATGGCTTATACCAAAGCTAAGAAACTTTATTTGTAAAACTTAGCGACAACTAATATACCGTGGCTAAATTTTTTTGTGTATATATATTTGTTTTTCAAAAAAATCCATTAGGGAGAGCTTTTACCGTTGCTACCAATTTTTATTTGTAAAACTTAGCGACAGCTAATATACCGTGGCTACATTTGTTTTGTGTTTATATATATTTTTTTGCAAAAAAATTCCATTAGGGACGGCTTAGCTAAATATTTTTTTGTGTATATATATATATATTTTTTCAAAAAAATCTATTAGGAAAGGCTTATACGGTAGCTACCAATTTTTATTTGTAAAACTTAGCGACAGCTAGTATACCCTCCCAAATGTTTGAATTAGCTACAGTTTTTTCTGAATTTTGCCACGGTTTTTCCGTCACAACTCAGCGATTTCTTCTCTCCTACAAAAACCCCAAATCTCTCACAAAAACCCCAAGAATGGGAGCGATTTCTTCGCACCTAAAGCTTCATTTTTTTGTGTATATATTTTTTTACAAAAAAAACAATTAGGGACGGCTTATACTGTAGCAATTTTAGTTTTTATTTGTAAAATTTAGCAACAACTAATACGTCGTTGCTAAGTTTCAAATTTAACGACGGCTTCAAACTGTTGCTAAGTTGCAAATTTAGCGACGACTTCAAACCGTTGGTAAGTTGCAAATTTAGCGACGGCATTTGTCATTGCCTTTTTTTTGTCATTCAGAATAAACATTTCAAACTTGAAAACAATAATATTAATTTTCAGTTTAAATGATGACTAATATACTAACCTTGTTCTTATAATCAATAATTTTTCCATCACAAAAAATCCAATCCCAAACAACTTAATACTCTATCAGCCTCAAATTGAAATTATATATATATATATATATATAATTCAGGGAGCTACATAATCAGAAAACTTACATGGATTTACAATCATTGACAGACTAAAACTGACCAATTTTGAATCAAGGTTTAACAAAAACAACAAAAAGGATTTTGGAAATACAAATCCGGAGTGTCCATGCCTTTTCAATCTTAATAAATTTTTCTCCCCGTCCAAATTCAAAGCGATTGCAAGTTTCATAGAAATCATAAAATCTTTCGGCCGGCAGAAAAACGAAGGCACTTCAACTAGTTAAAAAGAGTAAAAAAAATGACTGGAATGTGGTAAGAATATCAAAGAGGATATGGGTAAGATGCAGGAGATGATCAAAAAAAATTATAAATCATTTTCATACCTGCAAGTGGCTTTTAACATGGGCAATGCTAAGTCCTCTCATATTCATTAGTTAAATAACTAACTTGGGAGTTGCTTCTTCAACAATCAAAGGAAAAAAAAATGATAAAGAGTTAGTAATCATATTTATCTTTTATTCTCTACCATTGATGCATAACCGATATGTTTTCTTCTTTTAAGTGAAATACCGAAACTTTGATGTATATTGATATCAAAATATTGGAGATGTTCATGAAAGAAATTCTAAAACTTACTTTCTTGTCCACTGAGCCTTTCAACAACATGAACAAAAGAGATATGAAGATCAGGAGTCCAACGTACTCTAAGCAACTTTGATTGAATATAATGCCTTACTGAAGTAGCCCTTTGTTGCGGACTCCCCAACAATACAGTTTCTGATAAATTTAGAACAACTAGCAGGTGTATGGATTCCCAGGTTGTAAGCACAACTCGCAAATGTCCATGGTTCGTTCAAGGTGATCCAATGTTTCACTCTGTTACCAAACTCCTTGAATCAAACATCTGCATAATCTTATAATAATTTATACTTTTTTGGTTCACTCCATCCTTTCTCTTCCCATCTAAAGCCAAATAACAATTGTCACAACTAATTATTGTTCTTAACTTTATAATCGTACAAATCGAGGCCCTTCAGAATAGTAACAAAGTTGTCCACGGTTCGTTCAAGGTGATCCAATGCTTCACTCTGTCACCAAACTCCTTAAAACAAACCTCTGCATAATCTTATAATAATTTATGCTTTTTTGGTTCACTCCATCATTTCTCTTCCCATCTAAAGCCAAATAACAATTGTCACAACTAATTATTGTTCTTAACTTTATAATCGTACAAATTGAGGCCCTTCAGAATAGTAACAAAGTCTTCAATGACACTTTTAATTTTTCGAAATTGCCCTATTAGCAATTCATCCACATCAAAATTATGTTTATGCTACTACTCACTTGGTATAATTCTTGACCTAGAAACGGAGAACCTGTAAGTATTCACGTTAATTAACTTCACATCTTTCTGAAAATTATTGGATTAAACAAAACAAAAAATGAGCAAATACAGGTTGTTCAAATTCAGAGAACACAAAACAATAGAGGAAAAAATTTAACAAATTATAAAACTGTCTAGGATAAGACTACATATATCCTTCCTTGATAATTGCCTTGCAAATAAATGAATTGCATTAACTTAGCAACAACTAATATATCATGACTAAATGTGAGTTGAATCCACTTGAGTTTTAATTAGTGTTAAATTAATTATATTGCTCACAAATGAGTTGGCCTGCAACAATTGACAGCTCTTTACTCTATGTAAGGAACCCGTGTCACAGCACGCATCTCGCTGTTTTCCTCGCCATTTCCCTGACGGTTAGATTTTTTGCTATTTAAGAGTATGATAGAGGCGGTTCAGTTTCCAAACAAAGAAAAAGTAACCAACAGTCTCAACATGGAGAACGTGCAAGAAGAAGCAACAAAGTGGGAAGGCAAAGTTAGTGCCAATTTAAAAGTCTCCAAGGCAGACCAAGTATGGCTTCTGTGGGAGGATTTCCTTGGCATAGACAAATGGTTTCCATCTGTCCAGACTTGCATGCAAGTAGGTGGTGTTGCTGGTCAGCCTGGATGCATCAGATACGTCATTGGCATTTTGAATGATCAACAAGTTTGGGCTAAAGAGAGGTTACTGACGACTGATCGGAAAGAACGTTGTTTTACTTATGAGGTTATGGATGGTAACATTGGTTTGGATTCGTATCTGGGTACCATAAAAGTCCTAGAGGAGGATGGAGATCAAAATGGTGGGTGTAGAATTGAATGGTCGATTGTTGCGAAGCCAACGGAAGGGTGGTGGAAAAAGGAGGACTTGTTTGCGTTTTTCGATTCTAATTTGCAAAGTGCTGCAGAGAGGATGGAAGAAGCTCTGAAGCCTGAAGCCTAAAGGAGCACGTACGTAGTGGAAATTGTGTGTTGAAGGTTAGAAACGTATGTTTGTTGTGTTGTTATTGTTGTTGTTGTTGCTGTTGCTGTTGCTTAAATTGCTAATGCGTACTTTGTGGTTTGCAAGTTTGATCTTCTTCATCATAAATTTGATGTTTATATTTCAAGCAGCTAGAATTATTCGTAGCTAGTGACAAAATATGTTGTTGGGACCAAAACAGAGAAAAAAACAAGAAGGAATTATTAGCCCCTATTTTTTATCTTCTTTGGCCGATTATTGTTTTTGTAGTGAGTGGAGGGGGGGTGGGGGGAATCCCATCACTTTTTTGCTGTCGGTAATGGCCATCCAAAACAAATTGTTAAATGCGCCAAAAAAGGGTAATGAGTGGAGGAGATGTTTCAGAAATTGCTATCATTCAAAATAAAAAGTGCAACAGCTGGAATGTCATAACTTCACTAACAGTAAGGCTACATGGCGACGAAATGAGCGAGGAAACCAACGAGGGGGGTGAGGTGGATGGAGGGGAACCATTCACCTTTTTGAGATGTGTGTATTAATTTTTCTTATATGCATCTTGAGGAAGGTGAATGGTTCCCCTCCCTCCACCTCACTTCCCTCGCTAGTTTCCTCGCTCATTTCCTCGACATTTAGAATTCCCCCTTCACTAATACTGTTAGATCGATTATTTTCATTAACGAAAATTTCAGGGGTCGAGGGAGGGAGCGAGAGAAGGGTGGCCTCGAAATGAGCGATAGCAAAGATGTTTCATTATTGGGCTTGTCTAATTGGCGAGGAAATGGGCGAGGGAGGGGGTGCAACCCTCCATCCCCCTCGAGATGCGCAAAGGCACATATCTCAAGGGGAATGGAGGGTTGCACTCCATCCCTCGCCCGTTTCCTCGCCAATTAGGACTCCCCTTCATTAATACAAAGGAAATCCTAAATATATACAGAGCTTTTGTAATTTATACATAAATCTTCTTATATGGATAAATCCTAATTAAGAAAAAGATCTCCATATAATAGGACTCCTTATGGTGATCAAGGAACATTCAAATATGATGATTTATGCACACAAGAGCCATGCATGGAAGGGGGACCAACGGTATTCAGTACACTCAATATAGTAAAATAGTTTCATGCAGTGGCGAACCCAGGATGTAGTTAAGCTGGGGCAAAATGGTAAAAGGTTATTGATTGGTAATAGTAATTATTGTCAAGGCGGAGCAAAAAAAATTTCAACCCTAAGTTGATAATTTAATAACAAGCTCCAAATAACATCCATAAGTAGACATAAAATTAGAAAATATTAATTATAATTTAGTCCTGTGCATTTATCTAATAAGTACAATTGTAAAAAAAAAAAAAATGTACAAACACATTTTATATATCCAATTGAACCTTATAGTCTAATTAATACCATATGGTCACTTCATTGACAATCATAGCAAAGACAAATGAGTGTAAAAAATAGAATACATAATTAAGATATGAATGTAAGCTTAAATTTAAAAATATATATAAAATGTGCGAACGTAATAAGATCCTAACTACAATTTTATAGGAAAAATGGGTTTTACGAGCCAATTTGACCCTCAAATTTTGTATGAGATGACTAATGGTATATATTTCATTGAGTTCTATAGTTATTATTTTAGATATTTATTTCAAACATATTTTTGTTAGGGGTCTATAATTATTTTTTGGGTTTTATGCCACTTGTGAACAAACACCATTTTTTAATGTTTTCAATTAATAAGATATGATAATGCATTAAAAATATCATAAAAATCAGGGAGATGTTACATTAAGAGAGAATAGTAATATCAGTGGCTTTACTGAGAAGCTAAATCTACAAAAAAATCTATCGCTCTAAGAGGGTCGATCTAAGATCAATTTGTAAAAAGGTATATGGTAAAAAAAAAATTATAAATGATTTTAATGACCGAATTTTGTGCTATATATTAAAGTTTCTTTTAGAAATGCTTGATATATACTAAAATTATCCCTCGTCCCTTAGTGGGTCCACTTCTGTTTCCATAAACCCCATGGGCGCCTAGCCATCACTTAACTCTATTATACCTAACTTGAAAATTATGGATCTCGATAATGTCATTTAATGATACACCAAATCGTCCAGTAATCTGCATCGTACACGTATCATGATGATCTCGTTAAGAGAATAAAGTGGGTCTAGATGAGCGCCCAATTTGACCAAGCCTAGATACCACAAAGTCTGCTAAGGCATGTTCCAGGAGGTTGAACCGAATAAACGGTGCCCTATTAAGCCCATAAGTCATATGGTCAAGGCCAGTACCCGTAAGACCTAATAAGGCAAGTATCTAAGAGTTTGACGTAAGACAGGTAGGCCAGCAACATATTTACTCCTACTAGAAAACAAATACCAGAGGGAAGAATCCCCAACATGTATCTTAATACAAGTTGTGTACGAAAACTCTCCTACATGGACGACTCTCAACAAGGAAAAGATCTCGAAACGAATACATTTCCTTAAACCATGCTATCAAAGGCATAAACGAATAAGGACTCTCGCGTGATAAATAAGGCACAAGGTTGAGGAACAAATGTACGCTACTGATGATACATCAAAACGTTCTCTCTCCTACGTTGTACATGTGTCATGATGATCTCAAGGAGTAACAGGTCCAAGTGTCAGTCCAACACCGATCCGGCCCAAGCGGTTTCAAGCCAGCGCATTGTAATCCACCAGACGAACCCAAATCACTACAACGTGCTAAGCCCACGCGTCTCACAACCATCCCCAATACCCGTAAGCCCTTTTAAGGAAAGTATCTCAGGGATTAGCTTCAGACAGACAAGCCAGCATCATCTTGTTTCTTATTAGGAAGTAAATACCAGATTATACGTCGTACATAGAAGCTTCCATCTATGGACAACACTCTGATTGTAAACTATCTCCCGCGTATCTAGGATCACAAGTCCAACATGGAAATTTTCCTTCACAACACAACTTCTAATTAGATAACGGTCTCCATAATATCTTTTTCCCTAAACTACGCCACCTATGGCCGGGTTGAACCAGGACTCCAACACTATTAATAAGACATGAGGTTGGTAAGCTAAGGTATGCTACAAATTTCTTGTTTACAACATTACGCATTCCTTAGATCTCTATCTAACTTTAGCATCGGAGTGTCATCGGCCACCATAATGGTGGTATGTGGCTAATGTGCGCTCCTTGTACAGATTAGCAGGTCAAGGTCAAGCAGAGAATGAAAATCGACTGCATCAGTTTGGTGTCGTCCGTGAGGACGACAAAGTTCCTAACCAATCACTAGCATCATCTCTCTCTTCCAAATTCAAGGAGATGGTGACGACCAAATCCCACAATAGTGGAGAGCATGGGGATACGTCAAACGCTCAAACTAGCGCCATACCACCACTTCCAGTGATGTTGATACACAAGGGCAGCAGACTCACGCCTTAGCACCAGCAGCAGTAACGATGGACCCCAGGATGGATGTGAGATCATCTTATATATAGCAAATCCTGCTAATAATGAAGAGGCTCGGATCCATGAAGTAGAAGCCTGACGAGACACTGAGAATGTACGTCATGCGCTTCAATATTGATTTGGCTTACACCAACATTTGTGACGACGCAACAACCGTCGCAGCCTTCACCGACGGTCTGAGGAACGACAAGTTCTATAACTTCCTAACTCCAGATCCACTAGCAAATATGCTGGACCAGGTGAAAGAAACACAGAGTTACATCGTCCTAGAGGAAGAACGTACTACCAAGAAGAAGGTCGAGTCCGAGGAGAAACCCTCCGACGAGAAGGTAACTCCGCAATTGATCAGTGATTTGATAGCGATGACGCGACAGAGAGAGAAGCGGACGAATCGGCGAGCACGATTCACATACTCCATGGGGCACATTTCGAGTCTGAACAATCAAGCAGGTCCAGAAAAAGATCTCTCAAAGATATGAGGATCCAAGCAATGCATTGCGACCAACAGACACCACGCATCCTAAGCCATGATCCTCCTATATCACTAGCCTTTACAAACGAAGACCTCTGAGACATCCATCTTTCGCATAATGACGTTATGGTAATAACGATCTCCCTAACAAGCTGGGAAGTAAGGAGATCATTGGTAGACATAGGAGGCTCATTGAACGTTGTATTCCTTCGCACGTTCCATAACATGCAGCTAAAGAAAGAAGTCCTAACTCCAAATAGTCATCCAATGATCGATTTCATTGGCAAAAAATGTTTTCTGGTGGAAAAATACACCTGACAGTAGTCACAGGAAACCCTGGACTTGATGGTACGGGATTTTTTAACATTGGGTTATGTAGCTTCAGAATATCTCTTAGATGGTACGGGATTTTTCAAACTGATTTGCTTAACGTGATAATCTAATGAACTTGCTCTTAAAACATTGCCATTACATGCATCTGTTTTCTTACTTCTCGAAGTGGGGAAATGGGCAGGTGGTAGTGATAAATTAGCTGCATTGCAACATTTAGGGAACTAGGTCCAAAATAGAGAACAACATTGGAAAAATTGATCCATCTTGATCATAGCCAAGCTGTCAAATTATTTTGTGTGGTCAAAGCGATATGAACAAAACTGTCCAGTTGGATTCTCTGGACTGCCTATTAAAATTAGAAATATTATCTGAGTACCTATTGAATGTTAAGATCGTCCAATCAACTCACTAGCTTATAGATGCAGGAAAAATTGTACCTATGGAAAAGATACTTTTTTATGGCATGGGTAGGCATCCTGTGATTTGAATGTTAGTCACATGGGTAGGCATCAATTCAAATCCACTAGATTGGAAAAACATTTAGTCACACAGCACACCAAATTGCACCTAAAAATTGTATCTAGTAAAAAAATTCACTAGATTGAATGTTACTATCACGTCACATGGGTAGGCATCAATTCAAATCCAATTCACAAATTTTTTTTTTTTTTTTTGAAAGGCATGCGGGGAGGTATAAATGAGCTCTCCAAACCACTGAAAAAAAAAAAGGAAAAGATGAGATTACATTCTGCTGTATTTCCTGCCTATAGCATCATTGAAAATGATCTTCTTGAGGTCTTCCGCAAATGACTTGGGGTGATCTCTAAGAATTATGCCGTGGGCATTAGTTTAGCTAATTTATCAGCAGCACTGTTAGTCTCCCTTGGAGCATGCATCATTTGGTGTTCCTCAAATCCTTCTACAACTCTCTTAATTCGTCGTTTAATGTGTCTTGTCTCCCATGGGGGTGCAGTGTTGCTCGTTAGGTACCTGACTGCATTAGCCGAGTCCATGCACATTATAATCTTCCTTAAGCCATATTGATTTGCAAGCTTAATGCCGAGCTCCACTCCTTGTAGTTCATGAAGAATGACAAAGTTTGCTTC
Organism: Berberis thunbergii; assembly: GCA_003290165.1. Lineage (NCBI taxonomy): Eukaryota > Viridiplantae > Streptophyta > Magnoliopsida > Ranunculales > Berberidaceae > Berberis > Berberis thunbergii. The sequence goes on along the minus strand of QNQO01006143.1, from coordinate 248,390 downwards.
TTTTGACCCTGCTGCAGCGGCAATGACCATTCCATTATGATCCCTAATAATGGCCCCATATCCACCTCGTGCACCCGTCTTGGATCCATCTGAGTTTATCATGAACCATTGAGGGTCAAGCCGTTTCCATGTGTGCTGAGTAATGGTTTTATGGACGAACTTGGCAGACATTCTCCACTTCTCGCATAGATTCCTGTTAGAGTCGTTATCTTCCACCTCTAGGTCTAGAACAAGAATTCTAAATCGCACATCTTCTACTATTTGTGCAATCAACTCAAGAGCGGGCTTGCGTTTCGACTGGAAGACACGTCTATTCCTCTCTTGCCACAGGTGGTATATCGATGCAGTGAAGCATAGCTTCTTGATCAACATGCTCGGGGAAGTACCTGCGAAGTGCAGAAGGCACCATTCGAGCTCATGTGCCCAAGTCAATGGTTGTACCCCCACTACAAAAAAAATTGACATCAGCAACGGCTAAAATCCGTTGCAAATTGACCCAAAACTGTAGCTAAAAGGAATCAGCGATGACACCGAAACCGTCGCTATCCCGTAGCTATATTTATCGTCGCTATTTGATTCAGCGACGACAAAATAGCCATGGCTAATTAGCCACGGCATAAAACCGTCGCTAATATGTAAAATAGCCGTGGCTAACTGATTTTTTTTTAAAAAAATTAGCGACGGCATTTTGCCGTGGCTAATTGATTTTTTTAAAAACTTTTAACATTATTTTTATATTAGCGACGTCATTGTGTCGTGGCTAAATGGTATTTAAAAAAATACTTTAATGTTAGCGACGGCATTTTGCCGTGGCTAACTGATTTTTTTAAAAAAATTAATATCTTTTATATTAGCGACGACATTTTGCCGTGGCTAAATGGTATTTAAAAAAATATTTTAATGTTAGCGACAACATTTTACTATGGCTAACTGATTTTTTTTAAAAAAATTAATATTATTTTTATATTAGCGACGACATTTTACCGTGGTTAAATGCTATTTAAAAAATTATTTTACTATTAGCGATGACATTTTTCCGTGGCTAATTGATTTTTTTTAATTTAACATTATTTTATTATTTTAGCGACGGCATTGTGTCGTAGCTAAATGGTTTATTTTTAAATTACATTATTTTTATATTAGCGACGGCCTTTTGCTGTGGCTAAATGGTTTTTAAAAAATAAAAAAAAATATTTTCGATCAGAGATCTCTCCGAGATCTTCGAGATCAGATCAGAGATCTCAGGTCTCAAATCTCAGATCTCCGAGAAAGAGGCGGCGGAGAAAGGGAGGAGAGAGAGAGGCGGCCGGGAGCGATGTCGAGGGAGGCGGCCGGGATTGGTGTCGAGGAAGCGGCAGACTTCTCCTCTGTTGGTTTCTTCTCTAGAAGATGAGAAAATAAAATTTGAGAGAAATTTTTTGTTTAAGTTGGTTTGTAGAAAAAATTGAAATTTATATAAAGAAAGGTAATTAAAGGGGATTGGTTGTGTTAGTTTCACGCGGATCGATGACATGGTTTGGTTTAGTGCGTTGGATTGAGCTAAATGTTTTTGTGTTATTAACGGTTGAGATGAGATTTCACGCGGATCGGTGATATTTTTTTAAAAACCAATTAGTGACGGCAAGTATGTCGTCGCTAACCTCTTTAGTGTTTTTTTTAAAACCAATTAGCGACGGTAAGTTTGTCGTCGCCAAACTCTTTAGTGTTTTTTTTAAACCAATTAGCGACTAACCGCTTTAGTGTTTTTTTTAAACCAATTAGCGACGGCAACTAGGCCATCGCTAACATCTTTAGTGTTTTTTTTAAACCAATTAGCGACGGTCTACTTGCCGTCGCTAACCTCTTTAGTATTTTTACCTCTTTAGTATTTTTTTTAAAACTTGTCGTCGCTAACCTCTTTAGTGTTTTGTTTTTTAAACTAATTAGCAACGACCTACTTGCCGTCGCTAACCTCTATGATCTTCTTTGATCTGATCTGATTTTATTTGATATTCTGTGATCTTCTTTGAACTTCTTCGATCTTCTTTGATATTCTTTGATCTTCTCTGATCTTCTTTGAACTTCTTTGATCTTCTTTGATTTTCTTTCATCTTATTTGATATTCTTTGATCTGATCTTCTTTGAACTTCTTTGATCTTTTTTGATCTGATCTTCTTTGGTTTTCTTTGATCTTATTTGATCTGATCTTCTTTGATTTGATCTGATCTGATCTTCTTTGATCTGAACTTCGTTGATCTGATCTAATCTTATTTGATCTGATCTGATCTTCTTAGATCTTCTTTGGTCTTATTTGATATTCTTTGATCTTCTTTGATCTTTTTTTATCTGATCTTATTTGAACTTCTCTAATCTTCTTTGATCTTTTTTGATCTGATCTTCTTTGGTCTTCTTTGATCTTATTTGATCTTATCTTCTTTGATTTGATCTGATCCGATCTTCTTTGATCTGATCTTCTTTGAATTTCTTTGATCTTCTTTGATTTTCTTTGATCTTTTTTGATCCGATATTCTTTGATCTTCTTTGGTCTTCTTTGATCTTCTTCGATCTTATTTGATATTCTTTGATCTGATCTTCCTTGATCTTCTCTGATCTTCTTTGATCTTTTTTGAACTTCTTTGATCTTCTTTTTATCTTCTTTGATTTTCTTTGATATTCTTTTATCTTTTTTGATCTTATCTTCTTTGGTCTTCTTTGATCTTCTTCGATTTTATTTGATATTCTTTGATCTGATCTTCTTTGATCTTCTTTGATCATCTTTGATATTATTTGAATTTCTTTGATCTTCTTTGATTTTCTTTGATCTTCTTTGATCTAATCTGATCTTTTTTATCTTATCTGGTTTTCTTTTATTTTCTTTGATCTGATCTGATCTTCTTTAAACTTCTCTGATATTCTTTGATTTTCTTTGATCTTCTTTGATCTGATCTGATCTTCTTTGATCTGATTTTTTTTTATTTGATCTTCTTTGGTCTTCTTTGATCTTATTTGATCTGATATTCTTTGATCTTCTTTGATCTGATCTGATCTTATTTGATCTGATCTTCTTTGATCTAATCTTCTTTGATTTACTTTTAACTTCTTTGATCTTCTTTGATCTGATCTGATCTGATTTAATCTAATATCTTTGATCTACTTTTAACTTCTTTGATCTTCTTTGATCTGATTTTTTTTTATCTTCTTTGATCTACTTTTAACTTCTTTGATCTGATCTGATCTAATCTTCTTTGAACTTATTTGATCTGATATTCTTTGATCTTCTTTGATCCGATCTGATCTTCTTTGATCTGATCTAATCTGATTTTCTTTGATCTAATCTGATCTTCTTTTTTTTTAACTTTTTCGATCTGATCTTCTTTTATCTTCTTTGATCTTATATGATCTTCCTTGTCTGATCTGATCTTCTTTGATTTTCTTTGATCTGATCTTCTCTGATCTTCTTTGATCTGATCTTCTTAGATCTTCTTTGATATTCTTTTATCTGATCTTCTCTGATCTTCTTTGAATTTCTTTGATCTGATCTTCTTAGATCTTCTTTGATATTCTTTTATCTGATCTTCTCTGATCTTCTTTGAATTTCTTTGATCTGATCTATTCTTCTTTGATCTTCTTAGATCTTCTTTGTTCTCAACTTCTTTGATCTGATCTGATTTTTTTTATCTGATCTTCTTTTATCTTCTTTGATCTGATCTGATCTGATCTGATCGTAAAGAAAAAATAAGCGGCTTGGAGTATGTTTCCAGTTTTTATATATATATATATATATATATATATATAATATATCTATTTGCTTTATAAATATATATATTTTTTAAAAAATAGTTAGCTAAGGTAGAGAACCGTGACTAATGGGAACACTGCCGTCGCTAAGATAAAATATTAATATAAAAAAAAGTTTCATTGGCTACGGTATTTGGACGAAAATGTGTTATTGGTGAATTTATCCAGTTTATAAATATATAGTGATTTTGCTTTATAAAATTTTAAAAAAATTCACATTTAGCTACGGTATTTTGACCGTGGCTAACAAAAAAAAATTTGTAAACAGTAGCTACGGCCCTAGTGCAGTCGCTATATTGTTTTCTTATAATATTTAAAAAAAAATCACATTAGCTACGGTATTTGGACCGTGGCTAACAAAAGAAATTTGTAAACATTAGCTACGGCCCTAGTGCCTCGCTAATATAAAATTTTAATATAAAAAAAAAGTTTCATTGGCGGGATTCGAACCCGGGTCGCCTAGGTGAAAGTCAGGTTTCCTAACCGGGCTGAACGAAAATGTGTTATTGGAGATTTTATCCAGTTTATAAATATATAGCGATTTTGCTTTGTATAATTTTAAAAAAAAATTCACATTTAGCTACGGTATTTGAACCGTAGCTAACAAAAAAAATTTGTAAACATTAGCTATGGCCCTAGTGTCGTCGCTAATATAAAAATTTTAATATTAAAAAAAAAGTTTCATTGGGGAGATTCGAACCCTGGTCGCCTAAGGGAAAACTAGGTCTCCTAACCGGGCTGGACGAATATGTGTTTTTGGTGATTCTATCCAGTTTATAAATATATAGCGATTTAGCTTTATATAATTTAAAAAAAAAATTCACATTTAGCTACGGTATTTTGACCGTAGCTAACAAAAAAATAATTTGTAAACATGAGCTACGGCCCTAGTGCCGTCGCTATATTGTTTTCTTAAATTTTTTTTTTAAAAAATGACATTAGCTACGGTATTTGAACCGTGTCTAACAAAAAAAAATTTGTAAACATTAGCTATGGCCTTAGTGTCGTCGCTAATATAAAAATTTTATTATAAAAAAAAAGTTTCATTGGCGGGATTCGAACCCTGGTCGTCTAGGAGAAAACTAGGTCTCGTAATCGGGCTGGACAAAAATGTGTTATTGGTGATTTTATCCAGTTTATAAATATATCGCGATTTTACTTTATATAAATAAAAAAAAATTCACATTTAGCTTCGGTATTTTGACCGTAGCTAACAAAAAAAAATTGTAAACATAGTGCCGTCGCTAATATAAAAATTTTAATATAAAAAAAGTTTCATTGGCGGGATTCGAACCCGAGTCGCCTAGGTGAAAACTAGGTCTCCTAACCGGGCTGGACGAAAATGTGTTATTATAGATTTTATCAAGTTTATAAATATATAGCGATTTTGCTTTATATAATTAAAAAAAAAAATTCACATTTAGCTACGATATTTTGACTGTAGCTAACAAAAAAAAATTGTAAACATTAGCTATGGCCATAGTACCGTCGCTATATTGTTTTCTTAAATTTTTTTTTAAAAAAAATGACATTAGCTACGGTATTTGGACCGTGGCTAACAAAAAAAATTGTAAACATTAGCTACGGCCCTAGTGCCATCGCTAATATAAAAATTTTAATATAAAAAAAAAGTTTCATTGGCGGGATTCGAACCCGGGTCGCCTAAGTGAAAGCCAAGTCTCCTAACCGGGCTTGACGAAAATGTGCTATTATAGATTTTATCCAGTTTATAAATATATAGCGATTTTGCTTTATATAATTTTTAAAAAAAAATTCACATTTAGCTATGGTATTTGGACCGTAGCTAACAAATTTTTTTTTTGTAAACATTAGCTATAGCCCTAGTGTCGTCGCTAATATAAAAATTTTAATATTAAAAAAAAAGTTTCATTGGCGGGATTTGAACCCTGGTAGACTAGGTGAAAACTAGGTCTCTTAACTAGGCTGGACGAAAATGTGTTATTGGTGATTCTATTCAGTTTATAAAAATATAGCGATTTAGCTTTATATAATTTAAAAAAAAAATTCACATTTAGCTATGGTATTTTGACTATAGCTAACAAAAAAATAATTTGTAAACATTAGCTACAGCCCTAGTGCCGTCGCTATATTGTTTTCTTAAAATTTTAAAAAAAATGACATTAGCTACGGTATTTGGACCGTGGCTAACAAAAAAAAAATTTGTAAACATTAGCTACGGCCTTAGTGTGGTCGCTAATATAAAATTTTAATATAAAAAAAAGTTTCATTGGCGGGATTTGAACCCTGTTCGTCTAGGTGAAAACGAGATATCCTAACCAGATAAGGCGAAAATGTGTTATTGGTGATTTGATCCAGTTTATAAATATATCGCGATTTTGCTTTATATAATTAATTTTTTTTTTCACATTTAGCTACGGTTTTTACCGTAGCTAACAAATTTTTTTTTTGTAAACATTAGCTACGGCCCTAGTGCCGTCGCTAATATAAAAATTTTAATATAAAAAAAAGTTTCATTGGCAGAATTTGAACCCGAGTCGCATAGGTGAAAACTAGGTCCCCTACTTGGCTGGACGGAAATGTGTTATTAGTGATTTTATCCAGTTTGTAAATAAATAACGATTTTGCTTTATATAATTTTAAAAAAAAATTCACATTTAAAAAAATTTGTAAACAAGAGCTACGGCCCTAGTGTCGTCGCTAATATAAAAATTTTAATATAAAAACAAAGTTTCATTGAAGGGATTAGAACCCTGGTCGCCTAGGTGAAAACTAGGTCTTCTAATCGGGCTAGACAGAAATGTGTTATTAGTGATTATATCCAGTTTATAAATATATAGCGATTTTTCTTTATATAAATAAAAAAAATTTACATTTAGAAACAAAATTTTGATCGTAGCTAACAAAAAAATAATTTGTAAACATTAGCTACGGCCCTAGTGCCGTCCCTATATTGTTTTCTTAATTTTTTTTTAAAATGACATTAGCTACAGTATTTGGACCGTGGCTAACAAAAATAAATTTGTAAACATTAGCTACGGCCTCAGTGCCGTCGCTAATATAAAAATTTTAATATAAAAAAAGTTTCATTGGCGGGATTCGAACCCTGGTCGCCTAGGTGAAAACTAGGCTGGACGGAAATGTGTTATTGGTGATTTTATCCAGTTTATATATATATATAGCGATTTTGCTTTATATAATTTTAAAAAAAATTTCACATTTAGTTACGGTATTTTGACCGTAGCTAACAAAAAAATAATTTGTAAACATTAGCTACGGCCCTAGTGCCGTCGCTATATTGTTTTCTTAAATTTTTTTAAAAAAAAAATGACATTAGCTACGGTATTTGAACCGTGGCTAACAAAAAAAAAAATTGTAAACATTAGCTACGGTCTTAGTGCCGTCGCTAATATAAAAAAAAAGTTTCATTGGCGGGATTCGAACCCTGGTCGTCTAGGTGAAAACTAGGTCTCGTAACCGGGCTGGACGAAAATGTGTTATTGGTGATTTTATCCAGTTATATATATATCGCGATATTACTTTATATAAAAATTTGTAAACATAGTGCCGTGGCTAACAAAAAAAAAATTTGTAAACATAGTGCCGTCGCTAATATTAAAATTTTAATATAAAAAAAAAGTTTCATTGGCGGGATTGGAACCCGAGTCGCCTAAGTGAAAACTAGGACTCCTAACCGGGCTGGACGAAAATGTGTTATTATAGATTTTATCCAGTTTATGAATATATAGCTATTTTGCTTTATATAATTTAAAAAAAGAAATTCACATTTAGCTACGGTAACAAAAAAAAAATTTGTAAACATTAGCTACGGCCCTAGTGCCGTCGCTATATTGTTTTCTTAAATTTTTTTTTTTAAAATGACATTAGCTACGGTATTTGGACCAATGCTAAAAAAAATTGTAAACATTAGCTACGGCCCTAGTGCCATCGCTAATATAAAAATTTTAATATAAAAAAAGGTTTCATTGGCGGGATTCGAACCCGGGTCGCCTAGGTGAAAGCCAGGTCTCATAATCGGGCTGGACGAAAATGTGTTATTATAGATTTTATCCAGTTTATAAATATATAGCGATTTTGCTTTATATAATTTTAAAAAAAATCACATTTAGCTATGGTATTTGGACCGTAGCTAACAAAAAAAAAATTTGTAAACATTAGCTATAGCCCTAGCGTCGTCGCTAATATAAAAATTTTAATATTAAAAAAAAAGTTTCATTGGCGGGATTTGAACCCTGGTAGACTAGGTGAAAACTAGGTCTCTTAACTGGGCTAAACGAAAATGTGTTATTGGTGATTCTATCCAGTGTATAAAAATATAGCGATTTAGCTTTATATAATTTAAAAAAAAAATTCACATTTAGCTACGGTATTTTGACCGTAGCTAACAAAAAAAAATTTGTAAACATTAGCTACAGCCCTAGTGCCGTCGCTATATTGTTTTCTTAAATTTTTTTTTAAAAAAAAATGACATTAGCTACGGTATTTGGACCGTGGCTAACAAAAAAAAATTTGTAAACATTAGCTACGGCCTTAGTGCCGTCGCTAATATAAAAATTTTAATATAAAAAAAAGTTTCATTGGCGGGATTTGAACCCTGTTCGTCTAGGTGAAAACTAGATCTCCTAACCAGGTAGGGCGAAAATGTGTTATTGGTGATTTGATCCAGCTTATACATATATCGCGATTTTGCTTTATATAATTAAAAAAAAAATTCACATTTAGCTACGGTTTTTGACCGTAGCTAACAAAAAAAAAATTTGTAAACATTAGCTATGGCCCTAGTGCCGTCGTTAATATAAAATTTAAATATAAAAAAAGTTTCATTGGCAGGATTGGAACCCGAGTCGCATAGGTGAAAACTAGGTCCCCTACCGGGCTGGACGGAAATGTGTTATTAGTGATTTTATCCAGTTTGTAAATCAATAACGATTTTGCTTTATATAATTAAAAAAAAAATTCACATTTTTAAAAATTTGTAAACATGAGCTACGGCCCTAGTGCCTTCGCTAATATAAAAATTTTAATATAAAAACAAAGTTTCATTGACGGGATTAGAACCCTGGTCGCCTAGGTGAAAACTAGGTCTCCTAATCGGGCTAGACGGAAATGTGTTATTAGTGATTCTATCCAGTTTATAAATATATAGCGATTTTTCTTTATATAATTAAAAAAAAATTCACATTTAGCTACGATATTTTGATCGTAGCTAACAAAAAAATAATTTGTAAACATTAGCTACGGCCCTAGTGCTGTCACTATATTGTTTTCTTAAATTTTTTTCTAAATGACATTAGCTACGGTATTTGGACCGTGGCTAACAAAAATAAATTTGTAAACATTAGCTACGGCCTCAGTGCCGTCGCTAATATAAAAATTTTAATATAATAAAAAGTTTCATTGGCGAGATTCGAACCCTGGTCGCCTAGGTGAAAACTAGGCTGGACGGAAATTTGTTATTGGTGATTTTATCCAGTTTATATATATATCGCGATTTTGCTTTATATAATTTTAAAAAAAAATTCACATTTAGCTACGGTATTTTGACCGTAGCTAACAAAAAAAAATTTGTAAACATTAGCTACGGCCTCAGTAGTGTCGCTAATATAAAAATTTAATATAAAAAAAAGTTTCATTGGCGGGATTCGAAACCGGGTCGCCTAGGTGAAAACTAGGTCTCCTACCGGGCTGGACGAAAATGTGTTATTGGTGATTTTATCAAGTTTGTAATTATATAGCGATGTTGCTTTATATAATTTAAAAAAAAATTCACATTTAGCTACGGTATTTTGATCGCGTAGCTAACAAATTTTTTTTTTAAAACATTAGCTACGGCCCTAGTGCCGTCGCTATATTGTTTTCTTAAATTTTTTTTTAAAAAAATGACATTAGCTACGGTATTTGGACCGTGGCTAACAAAAAAATTTGTAAATATTAGCTACGGCCCTAGTGCCGTCGCTATATTGTTTTCTTATAATTTTAAAAAAAAAAAATTCACATTAGCTACGGTATTTGGACCGTGGCTAACAAAATTTTTTTTTGTAACATTAGCTACGGTCCCAGTGCCGTCGCTATATTGTTTTCTTATAATTTTTTTTTTAAAAATCACATTAGCTACGGTATTTTGACCGTGGCTAACAAAAAAATTTGAAAACATTAGCTACGGTTCCACTGCCGTCGCTAATTCTTGTATTAGCGACAGTTTTAATCCGTCGCAAAACTGTTAGCGACGCTTATTTTAATTTATGTATTGAAAACCATAGAAGAAACTATAGCGACGGTTTTATGCCGTCGCAAAGCGTTTAAATAGCGACGGTTTTAAAAAACCGTCGCTAATTTCCATAGCTAATGATGTTTTTTTTTATAGTGCCCATGTAGTACAGAATATATGGTTGCCTATTTCCTATTCGAGTCCATGCCGAATATAATCCAATTCAAAATATGCATAAAAGTATTTACATTCTTTAATGATGCTAATATGATTCTCGAAGTTTTGGTATTTAAAGAATGCATTTGGTGTGCTGTGTTTAGGCCATGCCTCAGCTCTCAGATAGATCAAAGCTTGCAAACATCGTGGATCCCGTAATCAGAAACACTATGGATCTAAAACACTTATATCAAGTATGTTAACCTGAAACCTTGAAATTACTCAATTGAAGTACTTTCATGTTTTGCAGATCTAACTAGAAGGCGTAGTTGTGTAGGTTGCTGCTGTAGCTGTACTGTGTGTACAACCCGAGCCAAGTTATCGGCCATTGATAACAGACGTCCTACACTCACTTGTCCCTCTTGTACCTGTTGAGCTTGGAGGAACCTTGAGAGTTAATGACTCTGCTGGACCTGTTCCCGGGCGAAAGTCATCAGCTAGATGATTGTGCTGGCTAGTGATTCAGTTTTTAAAGAGTTTTGCCATAGCTGAATCGAAAGTGACATAATTTGAAGATCTCCAGTGCTTAGAACACGAGCAAGCGTTTCATATTTGGCCAACGCTCTGTTCCACGTCTTCCCATTTAAATTTTTGAGTGATTATCCTTGGAAGTAGGGATGAAAGGTTAGTGGCAGGGAAAAGTCTTTTCCTTCATTTGAGTTGTAAATAGAAGAAAGATTGAATACGAGTTTTTCGTAGTTTTTTTTGAAAATTAATATAATTGTATTCAGGTTTGAAATGTTTTTTCTGAATGACAAAAAAAAAAGACAATGAGAAATCTGAAAATTAATAAAAAATTACTAAAACAAATTAGTAATCTTTTTAGCTACAGCAAATTAGTGTTAGCAATGACAAATGTCGTTTCTATTTTGTTAGAAGTTGCAACTTAGCAACGGTTTGAAGCCATGGCTATTGTATTCAGGTTTGAAATGTTTTTTCTGAATGACAAAAAAAAAGACAATGAGAAATCTGAAAATTAATAAAAAATTACTAAAACAAATTAGTAATCTTTTTAGCTACAGCAAATTAGTGTTAGCAATGACAAATGTCGTCTCTATTTTGTTAGAAGTTGCAACTTAGCAACGGTTTGAAGCCATGGCCAAATAGCCATGGAAAATGCCGTCTCTGTTTTATTCTCAGAATTTGCAACTTAGCAACGATTTGAAGTCGTCGCTAAATAGCCACGGCAAAAACTGTCTCTATTTTGTTATCATAATTTGCAACTTAGCAACGGTTTGAAGCTGTCGCTAAATAGCTACAGCAAAAACCGCCTCTATTTTGTCAATTAGCGACAACCTTAGCCGTCTTAAACATTTTAAAAGCCGACGCCATTGCTATTGTCTCAAATAAAACCTTGAAATTCAAATTTGTTTAACGACGAAATTTTTGCAACTTAGCGACAGTTATTAACCGTTGCCAATTAGCTACGGAATAGTAAACCATTGCTGTTATATTGGAGCGACAATTCAAATAGCTACGGTCGTTGAGCTGTTGCTGATTCATTTTAGCAACGCTTTTTTGATACTTAGCAACGGTAAAATGCCGTTGTTGAATTTTTGTAGTGTTATCAGACTTCTTAATTGGGACGCGCATAATATGGAACAATATGTAAAACCATTTTGTTAATTTTCATTAATATAGTTACAGTGTGGTTCAAAAAATCACGACAAGCTAAGGCTAAAGTTCTATTAAAGAGCGTAAACCACATCTAAAAATATATAATGCCTTTAAAAAATGTACTCTAAATCATTACACGTCAAATAAAAATCATAATCATAACGCAAGGTAATTTGTGAAATAAAATAATAAGTCAAATGGTACAATAGCTACATTACATGGATCTTGCGCTAGGTAGTTTACTTATTAATCGCCGAATACTTGGTAAAGGCCAACCACATGTTTAAAAACGTGACTTGGTCTCATTTACTTAGTTTGCATTACTCGTCGGGTAATAAAAAAAGTCGGTCAAGTAACTAGGTTAAACTTGGATGGATCATAAAAAAAAAATAATAATAAAAAAAAAATCTTATTTTTCCACTTAGGCTGTGTTATGTATTAAGCTAAATTATATTTGACAATTTGAGATGTTTGTAGTACTTTCTAGCTTACATAACTTTATTTTGACAATGGCGATGTTCATTTATATTATGATGGGTTTGAAGTATTGAATTCTTTGATATTTCTTGAGCCAGTTAAGTGTTCGTAGGTGTAGATATGTAGAATTTTTTACTGAAATTAATCGTCCGAGTTTCTTCTATTACTCCCCGAGTATTTAGTAAACTCGCTACTCGCTCCTCGACCGAGCCGTTTCTGAATAGTGTGTAAATTATCCAAATCATGAGTACGTGTAATTATGATAGTACTACATACAAGTTGCATACTATATATATATATATATATATATATATATATAAGAATGGTGTTTTAAGGAATTGGAGATTAAAGATGGTTGGGAAATATGTTGAGGGTTGAGATTCATTTTTTGTAATGGAATGCTTGTAAATATAACACAACTATAAGGGCAAAGAAAATAAAAAATGGTGAAAAAAGTTAGTGGAATGTACATGTGAAGGGGAGAGAAAATTTTGTGTGTTTTTTTTCTTCTCAAAATTAAAAATGTCATAACTATTTACTTGGTTGTCGAATTTTGGTAAACTTGGTTTCATTGGAATGCATTTTAAGGATTTTTCCAATGAAACCAATGATCAATATAAACTCTAAAATTTTAAATATATATTTTATTGCTAAATATCGTATAATGCAGTTTGTCGTTAATATTTTTCAAATAAATGAGACTGGTCAATTATCCCATGAAAATAGAAGAACAAATGACACAAACATCTTAATTCACATTTAAACAAAAATGTAGAATTTCATGTTTTGGTGAATTCAAGGTTTAGGGAAGAACTCATTATCTGCGTTTGAATTTTTTTCCAACTCAATCAAATTTTGGTCATCTAACCCTAAAGTTTATATTATATATTTTTACCTTAAAATAGGCTTGCACTTCAAAATTGATTGAAGGCGAAACTGTGGATGGTGGTGAGAGTGTTAAGCACATGATGTTTAGCAAAAAAAAAAAAAAAAAAAAAAAACGTGGAGTGTCAATGACACGGGGAATACCCTATTTTATATTACAAAACAGGATGGTGTTTGAGGTGGGAGATAAAGGACAACTGAGATTTACCTAATTATAAGAATCTAACAGATCACATAGAACTTAAAACATCAAGAATGCATGGGTTCGATTCTCATACCCAATATTTTAATTTTTTTTTCAATTGTTGATGGTGGTGATTAGGCATGTAAGAGTGATCAATAATATATTGTCTTAATCAAGTTTTAACAAGTTATAATGGGGTGTTGATGCTAGAAAAATAAAGTAGAATAAACTATATTTATCATGTTAAAATTTTATCGTGCCAGCGGCATGGGGAATACCCTAGTATATATTACAAATCAGGATGGTGTTTGAGGTTAGAGATAAAAGACGGCTGAGATTTACCCAAATAAGAATCTAACAGGTTATATAGAAGTTAAAGCACCAAGAGTGAAGGGTTTCGATTCTCATACCCAACATTTTGATATTTATTTATTTTTCTTCAATTGTTGATGGTGGTGATTAGGCATGTAAGTATGAAGGATGAAAACTTAAGAGTGATTATGATTTGAAAGGTTTTAAACTTTTATCGTGCCAATGGCACGAGGAATACCCTAGTTCTATATTACAAATCAAAATGGTGTTTGGGCTTGGACATAAAAACGACTGAGATTTACCCAAATAAGATAATCTAACAGATCACATGAAACATAAAACACCGAGAGATAAGTTTGTAGTTAAACACAGTTCATGGTTGAGATTTGTTTCTATATTATAAAACAAGATGGTGTTTGAGGTAGGAGATAAAAGACAACTGAGATTTACCTAAATATAAGAATCTAACGGATCATATAGAACTTAAAATATTAAAAGTGCATGCGTTCGATTCCCATACCCAACATTTTGATTTTTTTTTTCAATTGTTGATGGTGGTGATTAGGCATGTAAGGGTGATCAATAATATATTGGCTTAATCAAGTTTAGACAAGTTATAATGGGGTGTTCATGTTAAATTTTATCGTGCCAGCAGCATGTGGAATAACCTAGTATATATTACAAATCAGGATGGTGTTTGAGGTTAGAGATAAAAGATGGCTGAGATTTACCCACATATAAGAATCTAACAGATCATATAGAAGTTAAAGCACCAAGAGTGCAGGGTTTCGATTCTCATACCCAACATTTTGATATTTATTTATTTCCTTCAATTGTTGATGGTGGTGATTAGGCATGTAAGTATGAAGGATGACAACTTAAGGGTGATCATGATTTGACAAGTTTTAAACTTTTATCGTGCCAACGGCACGGGGAATACCCTAGTTTTATATTACAAATCAAAATGGTGTTTGGGGTTGGACATAAAAGACGACTGAGATTTACCCAAATAAGAGAATCTAACGGATCACATAAAACATAAAATACCAAGAGATAAGTTTGTAGATAAACATAGTTCATGGTTGAGATTTGTTTTATCTAATGGTTAGGACTTAAAGTTAGTTTTTATGTCTTACCTTCAATCAATCCATAATAAAAGTGCATGGATTTGATACCCATACCTAATATTATGATATTTATTTATTTTTCTTCAATTGTTGATGGTGGTGATTAGACATGTAAGTATGAATGATGAAAACTTAAATGTGATCAATAATATGTTGGCTTAATCAAGTTTTGACATGTTATAATGGGGTGTCGATGCTAAAAAAATAAATTAGAAAAAACTCGATTTATCATGTAAAACTTTTGTCGTGCCAGAGACACGGTGAATACCCTAGTCTATATTACAAAACTGGATGGTGTTTGGAGATGGAGATAAAAGATGGCTGAGATTTACCCAAATATAACAATCTAACGGATCATATAAAACATTAAGCACCAAGAATGTATGGGTTCAATTCTCATACACAACATTTGATATATATATAAATTTTTTTTTCAATTGTTGATGGTGGTGATTAGGCATGTAAGTATGAAGGATGAAAACTCAAGGGTGATCAATAATATATTGGCTTAATCAAGTTTTGACAAGTTATAATGGGGTATTAATGCTAGAAAAATAAAATAGAATAAACTCTATTTATCATATTAAACTTTTATCGTGCCAAGGGCATGGGCTATACCCTAGTATATTACAAATCAGGATGGTGTTTGGGGTTGGAGATAAAAGACGGTTGAGATTTATCCAAAATAGCAATCTAACGGATCACATAGAAACTTAAAGCACCAAGAGTGCATGGGTTCGATTCCAATATCCAACATTTTGATATTTATTTATCTTAATTTTTAAAGTAAAATAAGCTCAATTTATCATTTTAAACTTTTATCGTGCCAACGACACGCATAATACACTAGTATCTATATTACAAATCATGATGGTGTTTGAAGTTGGAGATAAAAGATGGCAGAGATTTATCTAAATATAAGAATCTAATGGATCAAATAGAGCTTAAAGCACCAAAAGTGCATGGGTTCGAATCCCATACCCAATATTTTGATATTTATTTATCTTGATATTTAAAGTAGACTAAACTCTATTTAACATGTGATGATATATAAAAACGGTCGTGCCTCTAAGCCCCACACGTGTCATGATGATCTCGAGGAAATACATGCCCCAACATCGACCCAACGTTGAATCGGCCCAATCGGTTCTAAGCCTGCTCAATTTAGTCTGCCAGGCAGACCCAAACTCTCACAACATGCTAGGCCCACACGTCTCAGAGTTATCCTCAATACCCTTAAGTCATACTAAGGCAAATATCTCGAGGATCAACTTCGGTCGGGCAGCTACATTTGTTCTCTACCTCCAACCAGAAAACAAATATCAAAGTACACTCCACACAAGGAAACTCTCTTATACGGATTACTCTCACATTGGGAACTATCTCCCGCATATCTGGGAGCATGGGGCTAACATAGAACTTCCCTCCTACATCATGACTCCTAATTAGAGAAGGATATCCACGAAGATCTCCTTCATAAACTATGCTTACGATGGCCTGGTAGAATCAGGACTCTTTGCACTATTAATCAAACATGAGATTGGTAAGCTAAGGTCCGCTACAAAGTCCCTGTTACAACATTACACATTCTTCTGATCCCTGTCTAACTTTAGCATCAGTGTGTCATCGGTCACCACAATGGTGGTCCATGGCTTACGTGCGTTACTTGTGCAGGTCAGCTGAAACTGGGCCAAAGCAGGGAGCGGAAAATGACTGCATTAGTTTGGCACCGTCCGTGGGGACGACAGAGTTCTTAACTTTTCATTAGCGTCATCTCCCTTCAAAATCCAGAGAGATGGTGGCCATTAGGTCACGCAACAATGGAGAACTAGGGGACACGCCAAACGCTCAGACTGTCCCTACTCCACAACTTTCAACAGTTCCTATCATGCACGTACAACCGACTCACAATCTTGGAGCAGCGGCTATACCAACAAATATATGTGCTTCATGGAGCACATTCCGAGTTTGAATTATCCAACAGGTCCAGAAAAAGGTTCTACGAGATATGAAGATCCAAGTGATACATGGAAAACAACCGACACAACATGGTCAGAAACGAGGCCCATCTGCACCACTGGTATTTACGGAGAAAGATCTCCAGGGCGTACAACTCCCACACAACGAAGCCTTGGTGGTAATGATTTCTTTGGCAGGCAGGGAGGTAAGGAGATATTGAGTAGACATTGGGAGCTTGATGAACGTCCTATTTCTCCACACGTTCTGCAACATGCAACTGGAATAGACAATGTTGACCACCAATAGTCGTCCGGTGATCGACTTTAGTGGCGAAAGGCAGTTCCCGGTGGGAAATATACATCTGACTACAACAGCAGGAGAGTAGCTAGATCAGAAAACCCTGTTTCAAGAATATATAATGATCAACACGCCTTCGGCATACAATGCGGTCCTAGGAAGACCCTGGATACACTAGATGGAAGCAGCAGTCTCCACCCTGTACCAATGCATCAAGTACCAAACACGCCGAGCGATTGGTACATTGAGAGGTAACAGGTAGTTGCTAGGGAGTGTTAGTACATGATGACCCTGCCACTCGGCGATTCCCAATCTGCGGCTGTCCTAGCAGCTAAGATGACTCTCTGATCTGCCCAAAGTGTAGGAGGGAAAGAGTTGACCCCAGACAACAAGGCACCTGTAAGCCCTCAGGGCAGGCCCAATGCCAGACAACTAGAGGAAGAAACCATTATGGTCTACCTTTACAGCCCTCACAATAACAGGGCCATTCAGATCGGTTCCCACTTGAGCGAGGGAGTGACGAAGCAACTCGCGAAGTTGCTGCAGCATAACCAGAACATCTTCACCTGAACCATGTGGGATATGGTGGGGATCGATCCGTTAATAATAACCCATCACCTTGAGGTGGACCCCTCGAAGAAAATTGTTAGGCAGAAGAAAAGACCTGTGACCCCCGAAAAGAACGCGCTCATAAACAAGGAGGTACAACGTTTACTCATTGCAGGCATGATCAAGGAAACACAATTTTTTTTTTGAAAGGCATCAAGGAAACACGATACTCCGATTGACTAGCAAATATCGTTCTCATAATAAAGAAAAACGAAAAATGGAGAGTGTGTGTAGACTACACTGACCTAAACAAAGTCTGCCCAAAGAACAACTTCTCGCTCCCCCGTATCGATCAGATTGTGGATGTCACTTTAGGGCACAACCTACTCAGCTTCATGGACGTCTATTCAGGCTATAATCAAATATTGATGTACCCCCCAGATCAAGAGAAAACCTCTTTCGTGACAAAAGGGGGATATACTGCTATAAGGTGATGCCATTTGGCTTAAATAATGCAGGCGCTACATACCATCGACTGGTTAACCGAATGTTCAAAGAACAAATCGACAGGAACATGGAGGTCTACATAGACGACATGCTGGTCAAGAGCCTCCATAGCCCAACACGTTTGAATTCAAGTCTGAAAAATTCGTGGGCTATATAGTAAACAAAATGGGAATTGAGGCTGACCCAAAACAAATTCAGGCCCTTCTTGGCATGAAAGCCTCGGCCAACATCACAGACGTTCAGAGCCTGACTGGAAGGGTAGCATCACTCAATAGATTTATATCAAAGCATGACTAGAAATTTAGGTTGTCTTTTTTTAAGATACTAAGGGCGAGCAAAGGGTTATCGTGGAACGAAGAATGTGAACAAACCTTTCAAAGTCTGAAAGCGTACATGGGGAATCTAGATCTACTCTCGAAGCCAACGATAGGAGAAACACTTTACATACACTTGTCTGTTTTTGAACACGCTGTCAGTTCAGCCCTTGTACGAAACAATCGAGGAACCCAGAGACCGGTATTTTACACCAGCAAAACCTTCGTAGAAGCAGAAGCACACTATTTTGATCTTAAAAAGTTGGCTATGGCATTGGTCATATCCTCCAGGAAACTAAGGCCCCATTTTCAGGCCCACTCCATAATTGTCCTGACAAAGCATCCTCTCCGCTCGATACTAGATAAACCCGAATTATCTGGTAGGATGGTGAAATAGTCGGTGGAGCTCCGACAGTTTGACATAAACTACGCTCCAGGAACCACCATCAAAGCGCAAGCACTGGCAGACTTCATTGTTGAGTTCACTGGTGGGCAAGAACCAAAGTTAGACCACCAACCCTCGGACTCAAATGCCCAAGGGTGGTTCCTGTGCTAATCCTCAACTAGAAAAACGAGTGGAGCGAGGATCACACTCCGCTCCCCCAGCAGCTTCACCCTTGAAAAGGCAGTCGGGTTCGACTTCCCCGCTTCAAACAACGTGGCCGAGTATGAAGCCTTCCTGTCCGGCCTAAAGCTAACATTAGGGATCGGTATAGATCGCCTGACAGCTTACACCGACTCAAAACTGATAGTCAACCAGGTCAAAAAGGATTTCAATAGCAAGGACCCCCACATGATAGCCTACCGTGACAAGGTACTTAGCATAATGGGTAGGTTCAAGAGTTGTGAACTCACGCAGTGCCCCATAGATGACAACAAAATAGACGGCGCACCATCCAAATAAGCCTATGTCTCTGACGAAGTCTCAAGAGGCCTCATCAAACATCAAGAACAATCAAGCATCGATGAAGAAGAACATAATGAAATCTACGTTACGAAAACACAACCAAATTGGATGACTTTGATACTTGAATATATAACAACCTACCTACCGAGTAGGTTGGAGCAAGAAAACTTAAAATAGAGCAGCAAGGTATACTATTCTAAACGACAAGTTATACAGGAGATCGATGACATTGCCCTTGCTCCAATGTCTGTCGCCTTCAGAGGCGGGCCAAGTCTTGGGAGCAATCCAAAATGTATATACGGGAATCAACCAGGCGTGAGAATCCTTACCCATAAAGCATTGACTCTAGGGTACTATTGGCCGACCATGTAGTGAGACGCCAAGGATACTGTGCGACAAGTGTCAGAAGTTCGCACCATATACCCATATGTCGGCCCAACCATGAACTCCAATGACTAGTTCATGACCATTTGCACAATGGAGAATGAACATCATCGGGTCGCTCTCGGCATTGGCTGGTAAAAATTTCTTCTTGTGGCGGTCAACTACTTTACCAAGTGGGTTGAGGCCGAGCCCCTATTTGAAATCGGGCAGGTACAGATCCAAAAATTCATATGGGCTACAGTCGTCTGCAGATTTGATATCCCCAAAGTATTGGTTAGTGACAATGAAACTCGGTTTTAAGGTTAACAGGTCGGGAACATACTGGTTGGAAGATGCAGACGACAACGGGCTTAAACAACCATGGAATGTAGAACACCTAAAAAAATATCAATAAAATATTATGCTTTTACCAAAACTTCCACTGCTATTCGTTACAACCCTCAAGCAGCCAGGCTATGGCCATACTTGAATATAATCCCGAAGCGAAATCCGCTCCAGATAGATCATGATGGCTGAGGAAGTGGCAGTTTAGTTAGCGTTTGTCAGCTGATGAAGATGATTCGCTAAGGGATCATTGCTCTCAACACAGACAATGATCGCTTATCTTACCAGGTAAGCATATTTAGTTCGCGACTGATGACGACTGCTTCTGGTGCCCAAAGCCTAATCTGCTCCCGTGGATCACGAAGATTGAGGAAGTGGAAGTCTAGTCACTACTTGTCCGCGGATGATGACGACTCGCCAAGGGATCATTGCTCTCAACACAGACAATCATTGCCAAACTTACCAGGTAAGCTTAGTCAGTTTGCGACTAATGACAACGGCTTATGGTGCCCAAAGCCTAATCCGTTTCACGTGGATCACGACGGCTGAGGAAGTAGGAGTCTATTCGCAACTTTTCGGCTGATGATGATGACTCGCCAAGGGATCATTGCTCTCAACACAGATAATGATTGTCGAACTTACTAGGTAAGCTTAATCAATTCGCGACTGAAGACGACGAGTTCTGGTGCCCAAATCCTAATCCGCTCCGCGCGGGTCATGATAGTTGAGGAAGTGGGAGTCTAGTCAGCGCTTGTCTACTAATGACGACTACTGGCCAAGGGATCATTGATCTCAACACAGACGATGATCGCTGAACTTACTAGGTAAGCTTAGTCAGTTCGCGACTGATAACGATGACTTCTTGTGCCCAAAGCCTAATCCGCTCTGCACGGATCACGACGACTAAGGAAGTGGGAGTCTAGTCAGCACTTGTCCGCTGATGACGATGACTTGCTAAGGGATCATTGCTCTCAACACAGACAGTGACCACAGAACTTATCAGGTTAGCTTAGTCAGTTTGCGATTGATGACGACGACTTCTGGTGCCCAAAGCCTACTCCACTCCGCGTGGATCACTACGGCTGAGGAAGTGGGTGTCTAGTCAGCGCTTATCCGCTAATGACCTCGCCAAGGGATCATTGCTCTCAACACAGACAAAAATCACCGTACTTACTAGGTAAACTTAATCAGTTCGCAACTGATAAGGACAACTTCTGGTGCCCAAAACTTTATTCGCACCGCGCGGATCACGACGGCTGAGGAAGTCGGAGTCTAGTCAGTGCTTATCTGCTGATGATGATGACTCAGCAAGGGATCATTGTTCTCAACACAGACAATGATCGCCGAACTTACCAAGTAAGCTTAGTCATGTCGCGATTGATGACGACCGCTTCTTGTGCCCAAAGCCTAATCATTACACCACAAATCGTCATTTATAGTGACAAAACCGTTATTACAGGATAAGATAACATTATCAGACACACTGTGTCAGTCCACACTATTACAGGATAAGATAGTGTTATCTGAAGAATTTTTTTATGCTCATTTGTTTTAGCTTTAAGTATCATTTGCATTCTATACCTGCTACTTATATACTATCCAACTATATAAAATTTCAATAGTAAATAGAACCCAACTATATAAAAATCACATCAACATTAATATAATCCAACTATGTATATAAAAGTGCAACTGTCAATACATGGTTTTTACAAAATAATTAAGTCTCATCAATACAGTACATAGAATCCAAAATAAGTCAATGCAAGGTTCTTCCAAAATTTGTACATGGTACATATAATCCAACCATGTACGTAGGATGCCAGACCTTAATTACTTATCAAAAGGATTTACAATCTAATCGGGAGTATGTTACGACTTTCCCCGTAACAACCATAGAAACTAAATAAAACATGTCGCATTGACAATGTCCACTTGGCTTCAAAAATTCTGAAACTTTCATAGCAAAAAACATATAGCCAACACTCAACAGTTTCACAACTGACCAATATCACCGAATGACAAGCTCGCATCCACAAACTCAAGATAGAGATAAATGAAGACAGCTGCCAAACTCTCAAAACAGGATAACAACTCCGCATTACCAAAATAGCTGGAAAATTACTACAAACAGGGTCTTACCAGCTTGTTAAATAGCTCATAGCAACAAAACATTCAGCTTGACAATGCATATAAAAATCTGATCATTCCAATGCCCCAATGCCAATCTAAACCTCAACATGCAAACCAAGATACACATCAGTTCATAATCAATTAAAACAGAGCAACACCTGCTTGTTTGGTCATTAACATTAACATGCAAACCAGGCCAAGCATATAGACACTTCAAAATGCCATTTGAAAAGCCAAATGAGTCCGAGAAAAACATATGTAAAAGCACCATATAGATAAATTTCCAAACTGTGACAACATATAAACAAAGGAATGAGAAACACATGAAAAACTCTCTTCCTCTTCACATTACCAATATAACACTACACCAAAAGGCCAATTTAGCCACGCCGAGATGACCACGGTTCTAAACCGTTGGTTAAGTTGCCACGGCAAAAAATCGTGGCTAGAATGATCAATGGCCTAAAACCGTCGCAAAAAAAAACTGGCCACGGTTGAAAACCGTTGGTTTATTTGCCACGACAAAAAATCGTGGCTATAATGACCAACGGCTTAAAACCGTGGCTAAAACAATGGCCACGGCTCAAAACCGTTGGTGTATTTTCCACGGCTAAAAACCGTGGCTATAATGACCAACGGCTTAAAACCGTGGCTAAAAAAAAATGGCCACGGCTCAAAACCGTGGCTATAATGAGCAACGGCTCAAAACCATGGCTATAAGGGGCAACGGCTAAAAACCGTTGCTAAATTAGAGCGTTTTGCACGTGGACCGCATGTGTGGAGCTCCCTCTTTGGCAAAAACAAGTTTCCCTCTTTGGCGCAAGTTTCCCGCTTTGGCGAAAAAAATTGGGGAATAGAAAAGAGTTTGCGCGGTCATTTGGAGAACGATTTTCGACCTATTGCAGAGGAGAGATCGAGGAGCAGAGGAGAGATTGAGGTTTGGCACAGAGGAGAGATCGAGGAGTAGAGTCAGAGAGAGGTTTGGCCCAAAGGAGAGATCGATGAGGAGAGAAAATCAGAGTCAGAGAGAGCTTGAAAATTTCACGGTTTGGTTTCGCCTCCTTCCATTTTCATTTTAGGGTTCCATTTTCATTACTAATTTCACTTGAGAAAAATTAAAAAATTTATAACCTTCCCAAGGAACTTTCAATTATTACAATGTTCCAGAGTGTTGTTCTTCACCCTTAAATTGGAAATTTGTTGATTCTTGTTGTTGTAGACAATTTATTTAACTTAACATTGTGTGAATTGTGTTTCAGGATACTTTTAGACGAAGAGTGTGTGAATGTCCTATTGTGCAAGGCGCAAAGTTTGTAGGCAATGGTTATACCCACTATGAAGGTGAGTCTGGTTTGTGGTTCGATTCCAGTAAAAATCATGCAATAGTAGGCAACACCTCCTAGATATGTTTCAGTTGATATTGAGATTTATTATTATTATACTCATTTGCTATATTAGAAAGTAATTGTAGTTTTAGAATGACTTGTACACTTGCAAACATGAAATAGTGTGCATTTTGGTGATAAATGATGAGAAATGTGTTAATATTATAGTTGTAATGAGTTTTAAGAGCTCTTGCAAAAACTTCATGTTGCTCTATTCTAAATCTTGTCGTCATCATCCTTGAAAATAATTGTGTTATACCAAATGATACAAAGGTCCAGTCCTCTATCCTAAAAACTTGAATTCTGAATACCTATAAATTTTGAAGGTTATAATCCTTGCACCACATCTATAAACAATGGCTCCAGTCTGCTATCCTAAAAACTTGATTCTGAGAACTTATAAATTTTGAAGGTTATGATCCTTGTACTTATAAATAGATATGTTCTTACTTTGTTCATATCTATTTTTAGTTAATGTGTTGTTTGGGAAGGCATGTAGGTTTTAAAACTACGACACTTAGGTTAGTTGGCATATGGATCACTTGTAGTGCTCAAACCTGTAAACCCTATCATGAGTAACAATCTGACTAGCTGAAACATAGTTTTGATTCAATTTTACGGTATTTTAGAAACAAAATTTTTTAAGTATCAGTGAATCATTGTCTTTAATATTCATTAGTGTGATTCAAAGCCACTCTAGATGCTTTTTATCTCCTTTTAAGTGTTAATGATGCATTTAACACTTGTGTGTCATGTGCTTGTGCAGGTATTGTCCAAAAATGCATCATTAACACTTAAAATGGTGCAAACACATCCACATCACTTGCTTGCTGCTTAAAGGCTGATACAAAAGAATTGGGGCACTTGGTAGATTGTGAAACCCTGTCCAAGTAAAGTAAATGTTGTCCCCAACTCTTAGAAACATGTTCTTTTGTCTTTTGCATAAACTGGAGGCAATCGACAATAAAAGTTTCAGAAAGTGCTAATTTTCTCTCTTGGAAAGGTGTTTCTATTTTTATTTTTGCTTCTGATTAGATAGTAAAGTTCGATTTGGCTTGACACGAGTATATAAAAAAAATAAAATTTGTTAGCATTGAAGTGGTGCTATCCAAAAAAAGAAAAAAATGATATACAACAACTAAAAAAAAGAAGCCTTGCTATTAAAATCATAATCACAATTTTGAACAAGTTCTTCATTCATGCAACAATCACTATCGGCATAAGAATGATAGAGCATGTAATAACATTGCTATAGCTGGGTGGTCATGCATGTTGTGACCTTGTTTATTATTAATGATTGATTATGGTTTTATGTTATACAAAACATGGTTGGATTTCACTGATTCTGGTTTTATGTTATGTAAAACAGGAATGGAATACTGCAGAGGAGGAATTCATGGCAAGATGGCGTTTATGGTACAACCTGCCCAATCCCTCCTGGCAGGAATTTTACTTACACTCTCCAGGTGAAGGACCAGATTGGTAGCTTCTTCTACTACCCTCTACTGCATTCCACAAGGCTGCAGGTGGATTCGGAGAAATCAGAATTCTCAGCAGACCAAGAATTCCTGTTCCATTCTCTGACCATGCTGGAGACTACACCGTTCTCATCGGAGATTAGTACAAGGCTAATCACACGATAAATATCTATATATATTCCTAGTGTAACCAATTAGAACTTACAATAAAGCAGTTCATAAAAATAAGCAAAAGAGAATAAAACATGTTTTTATCATGTAATGAACATTTATAATAGGACGAGAAAGTGTGTCAGCCCATAATGTTATTGGCTTTTAGAACCCCCTAATCAATCCTTTAATAAAGTCTTCATAGGAGGCAACTATATCTTGTGCTGTTGCTTGTAAATGATCGTTATGTCACTTGTCTGTTTTAGGACAGCTACATGTGTTTATTTTGCATTACTGCAATTCGCAAGTACTCAATACTTGAACTAATAACATTGACAAAATCATCGTTAATTTATGTACATTGACAAAGTTATTGTTTTATTCTTAGACTCTGCGAGCTAATGAGGGTTGCACTTGCAGCACAAGAATTTGGGTAGTTGAGCACCATCCTTTGTTGTACTATTTTGAAACATTGACCATGTGATAAATGACTTGGTTTTGATTGGTCTCATTGTCTCAGTTAGGAATTGGTTCTGTTGTAGTGGGAAAAATCTAGTCCTTGAAGCAATGAGGTTTAAGGTTGAGAAAGTTGTAGCCACTCGAGTCCTTTACGGCAATTTGATTTGCGGGTGGAGTGTCGAAGAAGAAAATAACCCCATGTATGGAGGTAAAAAATATCATATAGATATTAATATTAGTGTGGACCCATAGAAACTCATTTACTTTCCTACCCCCTCAACCAAACACAGCCTAATGCAAAGTACCACAGCCTCGTTCATTTGCCCATATGTATTTATATAGATATCTATATATAGACATATAGTCATTCAGATAACATTCAGAGAAAAGACATGGATGAGTATTCCAATGTACTTGTTGGTTTAGACATATAATTATCTTCCATGAAAGGTGAACTAGCAGTTCATTTGTTATGCAACCTTGTGAATTCCTTTCCATCTGCAATGTATCACCATTATGAAGCTGTGAGTGTTATTTTTGCCTTCATAAGATCCCATACAGTTTTGTTCCTTATGCGAAATGTAATCTTTTCTATAGTGTAGTGCTTTCTGTTTTTTTTTTTTCTCTCCAAAGCTTCCTTAACAATAGGATAAACCTCTAAATGCACTGCCCCTCCAAACTTGCCTCATTTATTTAACTAATTTCTTAGTACATGCCACTGGCCCTAACACCTCAGTTTTTGACAAGTGAAAACCTATGAACAATGACACCGACATGTGTGTCGGTGTCCAAGACGGATTACGAGGTGTCCGACAATGACTACCATTGACATGATTATACTTGGTTATTTTACTGCCATTTCTTGCTCTTCTTCTTCTTGCTTTCGTTCCCTTTTTTCCCTTGAAACATTATGTACATTCATCATCACAAAAATGTTTAGATCATTCAAAATTTCTTTCAGCAAAAGGAAGTGAAAATAATACATTTTATTTTCTTTTGCTTGATCACCAACATGGTGTTTCTTGTTTTTGTCACAATGAACTTCGAGTGCTCAGGCTAATGCATACATGATAAGATGTTGATATGTTTCTTCTCAGGCTGAAGCTGTAATTGTTTTGAAGATCATGTCGGGGAAATGCAGTACTCGGACTTTCTTTGTATTTAAATCTTCAGGTGTAGTTTTGTTAATTTCACCTTTTTTGTGGTGGTGGTGGTGTGTGTGTGGTTAAGTTTGAAGGTTTTCTTTGTATTTAAATCTTGGGTTTTCTTTGTATTGGTGTTTAGGTTTGAATTAAGGTTACTCAAACTCTTTGTAGTGTACAAAATTCTCAGAATGTCTGGACTTGGTCATTTTGTTTTGGTTAAAGTACTATAGTTATATGCTACTTTACCACATTCTACTTCTCAAATTTTGTTGTATTTTATTCTTAAAGCAGGCTGCACTACATGCTCTTGGAAACATCTCAGGAGAAAACCGTTCAGCTAATGATGCATTGCTGAATGATAATGCAGAAGAATGCCTTCGACATCTCATCTATGAGACAACAACTAATAGTTCAAAGCCGACACCATCTGTTAGTATACCTTTTGCTATTGCATTTGATAAGTCAATAGCCTTTGCTCATAGTTATTTTTGTCTTGTTTCTATCAAATTGAAGTGTCAGTACTGTCAACTCTTCTTCTGAACAGTGGCAAAGGACTCATGAAACTCTTTTCTTGGTTATATCAGTACCAACCCCCTTAAGGAATTTTCTCTCTTTAAAATAAGTTTGTCAGTAAGCTAGACTTCCCCTTTCACTGGATGATGAAACTGTTCCAGAAACTAGTGATACAAGGGTAACTACTCCATCATCCATTATGGTCTTATCTGTGCTCCCATAATGGTGTGCTGGATGGATCAAAAGACCATCAATTACATGTAGAAGGAACAGGGGTGTAAGCATCCATGAGATGACTCTTGTAGTAGGAAAAGGGAATTCAAGTTTTTTAGGACTTTTTGTGTGGGGAAGTGCCCTTAGGAAATAATTTCTGAGATGCTCTAGTGACAAAGAAAGGGGAGAACATCTATGGATTTTGCTGTAAGTTGCATAAAGTGTGTGCCTGGTGCCTCAGTGCATACTACGAAAAGATGGACACCTTTAGGTGCCTATGTGACCTACACAAGGCACCCAGGTTTCCACTATGCTTTGCCGTGCACCGACAACTCTCACAGAACAATTTCATTAGCGTTGTGACATTTTTTTCCCTTTAAATGAAATTGAGCTGTCTCTTATTGTCAATGCGTCTTTGCATCTCCATGTTTCAGAGACGAACCTCTCTCTAATTGAGTTTATGAAATTTTAGATCAGGAGTCTCTTCAGTTTGTGCCATAAAACATGGGTCTCACCGAGAAATGTTTTGCAGGTAATATCTCATCTGTCTTGAGAGAGGTTGATAAAGGAGTTGTATATCCTAACACACAGTATTGGAGACGAGCAGCTGATCCTGTCCTTTCTCATGATCCTGTGGCAAAATGGACTCAATGGGATTCTAGCAGATCAAATGGGACTTGGCAAGACTATCCAAACCATTGGATTTCTTGCTCATTTGAAAGGAAAAGGCATGGATGGACCCTGTTTAGTGATAGCTCCCCTTTCTATTCTTTCGAATTGGGTGAATGAGATAACAAGGTAAAGTTACCCTATTTATTCCCGCTTTCCATATGTGCTTATGTGAAAACTGGGTGTTTTAGGTTTGTTCCTTCGATCAATGCAATTATCTATCACGGGAATAGGGACGAAAGGCAGGAAATAAGAAAGAAGCATATGCCAAGACAAATAGGTCCCAAATTTCCCATTGTAATTACTTTTTTCCATGTTTTGAAGGCAACTGCTGGTGGCGGAGGACGTGGAATGAGTCTTGCCAAGGAACCTGAAGAGTTTGTGAAGTTGTTACAGGTATTGGTAGCCACTGACCCAGCCAACATTCCTATTGGTTCAAATATTGCAGTTCATTTATATTGAGTGTTGAATAAGTAATAGCAATAGTTTAATTTGGAAATTCTCTCCATCTCACACTACACCAAAAACCCCCATTAGCAACGGTTTTATACCGTGGGCGTAAGACATTGCCACGGCTAAGAGCCGTGGACTACAGGGGCGTCGCAAAATTTTTTGTCACGGCTAAAAACCGTTGCTAAACATTGTAGCAACGGTTTTATGGTTGAATGGGGGGCGTTATTTGCAGACATTAGCAACGGTTATAAACCGTTGCAAAAAAACTAGCAACGGTTTGAAGCCGTGGCAAAATTAGCAACGGTTCTAAGCCGTTACAACGTGTAAATATTAGCAACGGTTATAAATCGTGGCTAACAAGATAGCAACGGTTTATAGCCGTGGCTAACCATGACAACGGTTTTGAACCGTGGCTAAGTGTATATATTTGCAACGGTTTTAAACCGTGTCTAAAAGTAGCAACGGTTTCTAGCCGTGGCTAACCATGGAAACGGTTTTGAACCGTGGCTAAGTACATGTATTTGCAACGGTTTTAAACCGTGTCTAAAAGTAGCAACGGTTTTTAGCCGTGGCTAACTGTGGCAACGGTTATAAACCGTGGCTAAATAGTGTGAATTAAACCGTGGCAAAGGTGCTAGCAACGGTTTTTAGCCGTGCTTACCCATGGCCACGGTTTGAAGCCGTAGCAAATAGTAAATAATGCCCACGGTTTCTAGCCGTGGCAAGATGGAACAACGGTTTTAAACCGTTGGCAATTAAAACAAAATTCAAAAAAAAAAAAGAAATCTGTTTTGTTGTTGCAAGTTAATATAATCGAAAAAAAAATTATATATTTTTTTTGCTGCTGCAGCAAAATCACAGCCATGGCACCTGCAAAATCAGTCCTTACTATAGTTTGTGTCATGCCTCCGACACGAATAAGAACCACCAAATTATATGCTAGATAAATACAAAATCAACCGTAAAAAGGAACTTGTCAAGTTTTGACGCCAAACAAAAACATGTAAACAAATAGCATTAATTAATGTACAATAACAGGATTAACCCGAACAAATGGAACATAGCTTGTTATATCAGGTTTCGTTCGCATCTAAAACAAAATAATTTCTCTATGTTTTTTCCAACAATACAAATCGCCCTAGTTATAATGTAAGAAAATACATTGATGCCCTTAGGAACAGGCCCCATTTCTTTCGGTAGTTGCTTGTTCAATATACTGAAAATGATGAGAATGCAGCACCTGGCAGTTGCTTGTATATGGCACCGGTGATGGTTGATACAACGACACACTTTGCACCCCAGAAACAAGCAATGTATGCGCATTCTCCTGTCCAACATACTGCTGCCCGTACTGGCTCAGACCTTCAGAGCCCTGCAGTATAAAAATTAGTCAGTACTTAATGACAGACAAACATGACTTATAAAGATTGCTAATAAACCAATGACAGACAAACATGACCTATAATTGCACAGTTATTGAAACAAGACAACATAGATACTCTTTAAGTACTTTATTGCATATGATCTGGACCTGGGTGTAACAATAAGTTGTAGCAAAAGCACAAGTAGAAGTATCATCATCAACAACATATAGGTTTCATGCTGAAAAAAAAATTCTACTAGACCAAATTATATGCTCCTAAAAAAAAAATTCTACTCCACGGAACTCCTAAAAAACATTGCCATATATCCATTACATCCATCACAGTATATATCATCAATTACATAAGCTAAAACTTGATCATGTGACATCATAACATACCATGTCGTCCGATGTAAGAGTCCCAGACTTATCAAAACAACATATGTCCACCTGAAGGGAAAAAATGTTAACATGAGCTAAAGCAACTTCTCGCTAGACTTTCTCGATCACGAAGGCTTTTTTTCTTCCATCAATTCAAAGCAAATTAACCATTGATACACAAAATAACTAAAGGAACTTGTAAGAGTACATGTAATAATTAAACACCAATATAACAATGACAAGGGAATGAATATTGTGTCCGACACAGGTGTGAGGTGCCAGATACGTCAACCCACAAATCCACCAATACAGGCACCATTACTACATTAGATAAGACTTTTTATCCTATTTGCTTGAAATCACAAACGAAAGAGGCATTTATGCTTAAATGTCGAGGAAGTGAAGTTATCACTTCAATTTTTTCATCATATTGATTCCGGTTATAAGTTTACTAGCTAGCTAAACTGAATCAGAAATTCTAAATGTCGAGGAAGTGGGCGAGGGGAGGGAGGTGGCGGGATGGGGACCGTCCACCTCCCTCGGGATGTGTGACTAACACCAGTGAATGCTCCATCACTGAATCATTTCCTTGCACGGAATCATTTCCCTTGCAGATCACCAGATCCCAGCTATGCTGATCACCATCTTTTATACAACAACTGACACACTACCATATTGATTACAAGACATATAAACCATAGGCTACAGTTTAATGGGGGACGTGTCATTCCAGAAACTGATTATTGTGCCTGAGTTGACATAAAAAAGATACCCTTTTGGAATGCTAATCTGATTTTGGATTATACTCCTTTCATGAAGGAGCAGTTAGCAACTTAGCCGAGAAATTTTCCTATTATCAATATATTTTGCACTTAAAACCCATCCGTTGGTATAACATGAAATTTTCTGTGAGAATTAAACTGATAATCTGGTCCCTAAAGCTTTTATGTTGAACATGTGTTGTCAGGTTGTGCTCCTCTTCTGGTCCATAACCTCAGGCTCATATTCTCTATCAGATGTTCATTCTTTCTAATAACAAACTAAATTCATGTCGTGGTGAGGAACAATATAGACTTTAAAATCTAAGGTTGCCTATCTATAGGAGTATATTTGCAATTTAAATTCTAGAGATGAACAGTAGTTAAAATACAGGGATATATGCACCTGAATAGCATGACTTCAAATGTCAAGTAATAAAGGCAATCGGAAAATTCAAGCAATGAAAATAAATTTGCTTGATTTCTGGAGGAGCAGGAAGTTTAGAAGCCAGATCTTCACGTTCCTCAGGGTCATTACCAACAGCTTCATCATCATCAGTGAAATGTCTTCATGCTCCCAATCATCACCTAGGAGGCATTAGCAGTTAAAAGCAATTAGACATGGCACCAATATTTTCTCTTCCACAACACTCCCAAATTTGAAAATTTTATATCCATACAGCTGCATAGGAAACTAAATATACTATGGTTTTACAGTTGCATAGGAAACTAAACAACATCAGATAACAGAGTATAATGATAAGGAAGATATGTCAGACAATGGAAAGAAAACTATCCATCTTGTGGGTCATACATCTAATATGCATTTGCATATGAACTCCCAAAATAAAACATTTCTGCATATGACCCTAATCCAGTTTGCTAAGATATCATTTTGTAGCATTGACCACAGATCTGGGTTTGAGTTTTATTTCTATCAAACGCAGCTTATAAAGCAGATCTAAGAAATAAAATCACCTGTACTGTAGGAATTCCATATAAAGGGGATTTTTAAAGAGAAAATGATCAGGTAAACCAAAGATTTTATTAATGAGCATATCAATCCTTTCTTAAGTATATAATCTTATCTAACCATTCCTTCCACACACACTACCAGATTTTATTTCAAAAGAATGTGATCAGATACGCAGAACCCACTACTTGCAAATAAACTGTAATGCATACACATGCATCCAAACAAAGAATATGAACTTCAGACAATACAAAGTTACAGAGCAAAACATCAGAAAATATAGAACATGGATAGCCTTTCCCAAGGAAATTTTGCAAAACAGTTTTCATCATATCCAAATGGACAGAGAACAGAAAATAGGAATGACTATGGACACTAACCTTCACATATATATGTATATATATACATACATATATATATTCAAGCGCACATAAATATTTCAAATAAATACTATGGACACTAACCTTCACATATGGAATGACTTGGAGAACAGCAGACGCGCGTAGAACACGCAACAATCTCTCAACCGTAGAACACGCAGCACACGCGCGTTTCTGCGACAAATCAAGTTACACCGGACTGCCCAGATCATCCGGCTTACACATGCTCCAACCGCATGTCGCCACATCTCAACATGTCAATGCTGCGACACAGCAGCAATGCGTCCCAGCAGCAGCAAACCCAGCAGCAACAGCAGCAGCAAACCCAGCAGCAACAGCAAAGCAGAGCAGCAGCAGCAGTAACGCAAAAAAGCGTAGCAGCAGCAGCATCAACGCAGCGCAGCAACAACAAGCAGCATCAGCAACACAGCAAGCGTAACATTCTCTGAGCTAAAAGAAATGCATAATTTTAAATGCAGGAGTGCCTGAGTTATATTGAGAAAACTGCCAAATGAATGCCAAATGAACAGTGCTTGGGAAAACTGCCACTTCTAATCAATAATGCAGATATAAATGTTTAAATAAGTGGAAAAACATTTTCAATTGTTGAAAATTTTTATTAATCTACATGTAAATGGAAACACGTCAGTTCAGTGATTATGCAAGTCAAACTTCAAGCCAGCACCTAAAGAAGCTTTTTAATCCATGCCAAAATTCAGGTACTTGAATATGTCACATGATCTTAGTAAACACTAGACACGCGCTTGCACAGTTTCACTGTGATATCAGGTACTGAAAAAAAATAGAATAGTGACTTTATACAGTGGAACCTATCCAGCTTGGCAACTAGTCGAAAACACGAAACCTTACAAGTTCAGACTGGGCACAACCAACCAAGAATCTGACAACCTTGTTGTATATTTCGAAGCTCCATTACAAACCAAGAAACAACTATTTTATGGAGAGAAGAAGAAAAATACCATGTAATGATGCAAATTTATAAGCAGAGAGTGCACCTATCTTTGATAATTTGACACAAAAGTAAACAATGTGTCACTGAGTACCATGTGTTTTGAAAAAATGGTGATTTTAAAGAAACACTTACATGAAAAATGCCAACTGTTGTCATAAATGTTGCGATGAAAAACTTCCAGAATCGGCACTTTTATATCATTCTCTATGCTTGTATCATCCTCTGTGAAATTAGCAGGAAGATGCAAAATATGAGAATTAGATTTGCCAAGTGATGTTGGATGAATCCTTGAATATGTCAACTATGAAACTCTAGCTTGCCTTGCGCAAAAAACTATGAAACTCTTTGTAACTATGCTACAGGAGTCATCTTATGTATAAAAAGTATCTGATTGCCATACATTATAGAGTGCAAGTAGCAGGAAAGAAAGTTGGGTGCACATTGAAAGTGGGATAAAATAAGCTAGAAACCCAGACAGTTACAATGCTTGTAATGCTTCCGCAAGATAAATACGGGAAACTTCCAGTGGAAACATGTACATGATTTGATATAACTCATGGCTTAATAATAATAAAAATATGATGAAAAACAACAACCTTGTACAGTAATGCCAAATTCAAGAGATGAATTCAAATGTATTGGGAAACATCGCAAACTTACATCAACATCTTTAGCTTTCACATTCTTTGGCTTCACCAAATTTGGATTTTGGATATCAATGATGCCTTGGGTTCCTTTCTTTTTCTGCCAACATCCACATTGAGAGGGTTGAGAGAAATTCATATAGAATTACAAGTAACTCATGCAGGGGAATAAGAAGTATAAAAAGTACAAGTAAAATGAGTAGAAAGGCAACTACCTCAGATTCATCTTCTGATTCCTCTTCGGATTCTGTTTCTACTTCTTCTTCCTCTTCAGCTTCCTCCTAATAGTGATAATAAGATTACCCTCCTTTTACCAGATCAGAAAACAACTAAAGTTGCATGCACATACTGATATATGACGTTGCTAATATTAGTAACGGTTTTAAACCGTGCCAAATATACCAACGGTTTTAAAGCGTGGCCAGGGTGTTTATTAGCCACGGTTTTAAGCCGTTGGTACATATAGCTACTGTTTTTAGCCGTGGCAAATGTACCAACTGTTTAAAACCGTGGGCAGCTCGGCGTAGCTAAATGGCCCTTTTGGTGTAGTGTAAATAGGTGGTGATGGTGGAATGATGGTAGAGAACTGGATGGGCTTCTCATCAAAACTAAAGCTTGCAAAGATTCGGAGTTCACGAAGATACATGAAAGAGTTTTCAGGAAGAAAAAATAAAGAGAAATTTTTTTTATTGAATATTCAGATTAGAATTGTTTTTACATAACTGAAACTGTAAAGCAGAATGTCATTCAATATTAAGATTCCTAACCATACCTTGACAAGATCTCCGAGTTCCTCACTGCATTCAAGTTTATCCTCAGCCAACCAGTTTTCCAATAGATTCTTTTTGTTCTGATTCACAACTAAACGAGATAATTCCAAAGACTCAAATGCATTGAGCTTTCCTTTAGTTAACAATGTCCCAAAGTACTGCAACAATGGTGGAGTTTGCCCAGCTTGCACAGGAACACTCTGCAAAAGGAAAGGTAAATATCAAAGACCAATCAAATGCCATACCATTGAATTTGAGAATCAGGATCTAAAAATAAATGATACTAGCATCTACAAAAAGCAACAAAATCTACCTATCCCCAATGAACAGAACTACAGGCATCTCTTGAATAATTCATACAACATTCACCAATCAACTTATTGGTAATAACAAGGAAAGCCAAACAAGTTCAAAATGTATAACGTTGTAGCTTTATTTTCTTTGTGTACTGAGAGTGTATCTTTTCTTTCTTCCTAAGAATGGGCAAGAAAAAGAATAATTGGATCGACATACCATATTTGGTTTAACAATTCATAATTTCAAATAATATTAATATAGATCAGTACAAAACAAATACAATTGTAGGTCATATATAATGGCAAAAAAATATACATGAAAGAAAATCACTTCATGAGGGAAATCGAGGCCTCATTGACCACTATGTCCAGGTCACCTGAATAGTTAAGCATATTTGACAGTGAAAAAACAATAGCTAAAGTATTCAAATGAAAGTGTAGTACTAAATTTTTATTAATTATCCATCACCACTGACCTGTGGGTTTCTTGACACCCAATACATATCACCATCAAAATCACCATTTGCAATCTCATCTGCCAAGGAGCGTGGGCCTTTAGTAGGAAAGAAAATAGCGTATTTGGCATTGCCAACAAATTGAAGTAAAACTTACTGTATCCTTGCTCAACTTTAAAATATGGACTTCCTTCTGAAGGTCTTCAATTAGTTTGTGTTCCTCTGGAAAGTAAGCAAAAACTTATTAAAGAAATTGTAAACAACAAAAGGTAAGGAGCAACATTTCAGCTCTGGTATTTAAACAGATGCATAATTTCCCCCAATCAAAATATCAAGTCTAACCCACTTGACAACACCATAATAAATTTGGTTCACAAACAATAAACTTCTTTTAGAGTTCGTTACAAGTAGACAAGCACATCCATTTTTTAACCAAAAAATTTATATCTAAAAGCTCCATTTGAGGCAAACCATAAAAGAAGTTTCAGATAACAAGGCCTATAACACATTATATATGAAAGAGAATCATTCATCGTCTGGAATAGAATGAATAACTTAACAAGCCTCGAAATAAGAATGGGAAAAAAACAAGAAAAGAAGATACAATTACTAGAACTGACCTTTTTGCTTATCTTTACAGCCAATGAATTTGTGTCCCACAAAACAGAGAGTCTAAGTTGTAGAGGATAAACATCTGCCATATCATCTTCTACAACTGATAAGCCCCCAGCATCCGTTGCTGCTGCATTAAAGTCACTATGCCTACATAAAATTTTGGCAAATTGAAACTAGTGTTGTACTTTGTGCCTTATTGTTAATCAGCTGAAGAATACATCACAGATAGATAAGCAAGGCCGAAAGAAAGCCATATTGAATCTCAGTAGATAAGCAAGGCAGAAAGAAAGCCATATTGAATCTCACCTAGTTACATAAAAAGAAAAGAAAGGATGTATGAAAAACCAACCTCCTTCACAGTCTCGGCTAATTCCATCATTGTAAATTCACCTGTCATGTGCAAGCAACACCACTTAGCACAGAGTTAAAAAGGCACAAAGTACAACTATATGCTTAGAATCCAAGTCGAATCCTTGCAGTTGCAACTATATTAGATAATTGCTATCTTTATGTTTCATTATGTACCTGGGTTTCCAATGTTGATTGGTCCAGTGTTATTCCCTTCCATTAGTCGAACAAGGCCATCAACCTTTCAAAAAGAAAAGAAGAAGAAAATTTAGGGGACACAAGTCCAGGTCATGCAAATTCCATTGTCCTGAATTCTAAAGGAAAGTGACGACCTCTTGCTTACCATGTCAGAAACATAGCAGAAACTTCTAGTTTGTGTTCCTGGAAGCTGAACTGTCAATGGTTCACCCCTATAGAAGAATTTAACAAAACACCAGTAACAACAATATGTATGAAATGCTTCACATGAACAAAGAAAATTAGATGAACACAGTAGTTCCTATATATCTATCAAACGTTGTTACAGGTCAATACAAACTAACAATAGTGATGACTGAAGTTCGAAAGCCATGAAATAAAATTAGAACTTACCGAAGAGCTTGAGCAATGAAGTTGCTGACAACACGTCCATCATCGATATTCATGCGGAGTCCATATGTGTTAAAGATTCTTGCAATGCGGATCTCTGCGTGCATAATGAAAAAATTGTGAACCATAAATAGAATCGAACATTGTAAAAAACAGGCACCATACATAAAAGTTTATGTTACCTATGCCATGTTGCATGTGATAATTGAACATCAATGTCTCAGCAACACGCTTTCCCTCATCGTAGCAACTCCTGACTCCTGTAATGTGTGCCATAATATCCTTTTGAGTGATGAAACAATTTCTTCAAAAATTAAAGGTAAGTGAATTCCATTGATGATCAGAAAATGAGCCCTTTGACATGAAGATTAAGCATACCAATTGGGTTAACATTGCCCCAGTAGTCTTCAGTCTGGGGGTGAACAAGGGGATCTCCATACACCTCTGAAGTTGAAGTCAGTAAGATCCTGTTTGAGAATCCCAGCACATGAGGTAAAGAAGATACAAGTTTACTAAGTTGAAAATATTAGTTCAAACCAGTCAAGCAACAATACCTTGCTCCAACACGCTTAGCAAGTCCAAGCATGTTCAGTGTTCCAATAACGTTGGTCTTAATAGTCTGTCATAAATCACCAACATCAGTTAGAGTTTAATGGGTTTGTTATACTTGATTGACATCTGCGTGCCAAACCAAGAATCATGTCCAAGAGCCTTAAAGTGGAGGCCAAAACTTGAAGTTGACAGTCATAGTTGATATAGATGCACAAAAAATGCGTGCATACCCACCTTAACAGGATTGTGCTTGTAGCAAGATGGTATATCTGATCAACTTCAATTCTCAGTGTCTCGGTGACATCTGTGGAAGATGTATAACAGGATTACTTACTTTTCAAAAGAGCTCTAGTGACCATGTCGTTAGTGGTATACAACTATTAGAGCTCATATTTAGTTATATTGCTTATAATGAAATCCAGAGACAAGGAGATACCATGACGAATGAGCTCAAATCTAGGATGTCCAATCCATTTTTCAAGTTGTCCTTTGATCCAGTGAAGTAGTTGTCAGCAACAATAACCTGAAGAACAAAAAAAAAAAGTAAACCTTAAAATGCCATGATAGGTTATTAGCAAAAATATTAAGACTCCTTTTAATACAAGAGTTTCTTATTCAATGATAGTATTAACTAATGCAAATCAGAAGGAAGCTCACGGCTAAGTAACTAGAGAAATTGTACCTCGTTCTTCTCATTTTCCATTAATCTGTCAACCAAGTGAGAACCAATGAATCCAGCTCCACCAGTTACCAAAATTCTCATGTTGGACTGTAATTCAAAATAAAAAATAAAAATCTATGAGTTGAGTCAAGACTTCACAGTTTAATTCACTAGTTTCTATAAGAGATTTTTCAGTCTTTAAGTTACGATATAGGTTCATAAGCTAAAACAAACCTCTATCGACAGATGATCAAGAAAGTTAGTAGAAGTCATTTCAATTTGATTACTTACATTATGAATTCTTATTGTTTAGGATAGCCGAATCTGATCCAAATAGCAAAACTATCATTTACATGTCCTAAATAAACATGCAAGTACCCAATTAGATTAGCTAGATTAGCACTCTAAAAGTGCCAAAAGGGAGCTCAAGCTTAGTTATTTAATGATTCTGCATGTGACGATTTTGACATGGAAGACAAGGCAATAACAAACGCAAACAACAAGTCTAAGCATAATTAGAACCAAATTATGAATAGGATTAGAGTCAAATGAAGAGACTCAACGTCAAGACTTAACAAATAAGAAGTAATCTTTACCTGGAAAAACTTGGAACTGCGAAGAGGTGATGGTGAAGGAGGCTTCTTGTGATCTCCATTCGACGCCATTGTTTCGATCTTCAGACCTAAACACTACACTTTATTAGTATCAATAACTGAAAATTCTAATTCTACATACTCACATTTTTCTGCAAAACTCAATAATATAACTGAAGATCAACTAATTACCACCAAAATCCAAACTTTATACAAAAAAAAAAAATCAAACCTTAATCAAATTCAACAAACATCTACAGATCACCAAATCCTATTTCTTAAAATATTACAACTTTAACTCTGATCAGAGATCACAAAAACCCAAACTCCTCAATCAACCACCATGCATGCAAATCAACATAAGAGATTCAATAATTCCAACACCCAAACTACAAATGCAACTAAAAACCAAACATTTTTTACAATTTAAGATTCAATCGAGAAACGGAACACAGCCCAGACTCCAAATTACTTGTCTGATGATGAATGAGCAAGATCAGAGACGTATAAATAACAAAATCCCCAAAGCAATAAAATAAAAATCAAAACTTTATCCACCAACCAGTGCCAAATCAGAAAAGAAAAAAAAGGGTACAAACTTGTAATTGAAGCAAATATACAGGCAATGAAAGCTCCACTGTAACGAAATCAAAGACCCCACACCCACAACACTAGTTTCAGATCTGGGGGCTTATCAGTTGAAGAGTCAACATCACTAAACTATATATCATCTACCTATTGACCAAAAACAAATGATCCAAATTGAAAACTAAAGACAATAAGCTCACCAGAGTTGCCAACTCAAACTGCAGTCCCAACTCTTGCATTCACTAAAGACCAGACTGCTTCCCTAGCAAACTCATCTGCTCATAACCTGAATCCATCAAATTCAAAGCTATAAGAATTCTTTCAAGCATTTTATCAAACTGTTGCACACTAACTAAATTTTGCATAGAAACTGAATATCAATTTGGACGAACAAATTCAAACCAAACCCATGAACAAAAACATGAGAAGAAATGGTGCCACCATTATCAAAAGCAGATAAACCAGCACATGAAGAAGAAGAGAGCTTGGTAGATTGGGAGAGAGTACCTGTTCGATTGCAGTGGTTGATCGATTTTGAAGTCGAGGGAAGTCGATTGAAGTCGAGGGAAGAGCAGGGAAGTCGAGGGAGCAGGGAAGGAGGGGAGGAGGGAAGTCGAGGGAGGGACCAGGGAAGGAGAAGCAGCAGGGAAGTCGAATCGAGGGAGGGAGCAGGGAAGGAGACGAAGTCGAGTGGAGGGTTTGTGGAGAGGAGCTTCATTTTTGTTGATGGAAGTCGAATGGAGGGAACGTCGAGCGCCAAAAAGCCCGCCCAAATTTTTTAGCTTTTCATGTTGCGACGGTTTTTAGTCGTTGCTAACGCTAGCCACGGTTTAAAACCGTTGCTAAATTTGTTTTTGCAACGGTTTTTAGCCGTTGCTAAAGCTAGCCACGGTTGAGAACTGTTGCTAAATTTTTTTGTTGCAACGGTTTTGAGCCGTTGCTATCTCTAGCCACGGTTTAAAACCGTTGCTAAATTTTTTTTGCCACGGTTTTGAGCCGTTGCTATATCTAGCCACGGTTCAGAACCGTTGCTAAATTTTTTTTTGCAACGGTGTTGAGCCGTTGCGAATAATAGCCACGGTCTGGAGCCGTTGCTACTATTAGCCACGGTTTTTAGCCGTGCCAACTATACCAACGGTTGTAAACCGTGGCCAGGTTGTTTATTACCCACGGTTTTAAGCCGTTGGTACGTATAGCTACGGTTTTTTGCCGTGGCAAATGCACCAACGGTTTAAAACCGTGGGCAGCTCGGCGTAGCTAAATGGCCCTTTTGGTGTAGTGTCAGGCACATGTTTACAAAACAGATTCAGAAGTATGTGCTGCTTTTCTTGCCAACCTTGACGATAAATCTGATGCAGTTGTGAAATTCAATGGGAACACATATCATTTACCTGCGTGGTCTTTGAGCATCCTACCGGACTGTAAAAATGTGGTATTCAATACTGAGGTTTATTCCGTCCTTGTCCATGTATCCTACATTGGATGTGGGAGATTGAATTGTTGCGAAAAACGTGTCTTTCTTCTTTCATTTACATAGCTTGGCTTGTTAATTATGAGCTTGCTAGATATAGGATGGTTTGGGTTGTTGAATTTGTGTGATATAGAGCTTTAATTGTGCTCATATTTTAATGTGCATAAAAGATTACTAGGGATCAACAGTGTAATTGGGGTTTATTAAAAATTTTAGAAGCATAAACAATAAATAAAAATAGTTCATGAATTCGTTCGTTTACTGGATATTCATGTGACTTTTTTAGTCTGAATTTTCTTGATGAAATCTGTTGCAATTGATATTAGTACAATTTATACATGTTTGGGCTTTTGAAATTACTGATACATAGTTGTCA
Organism: Berberis thunbergii; assembly: GCA_003290165.1. NCBI lineage: Eukaryota > Viridiplantae > Streptophyta > Magnoliopsida > Ranunculales > Berberidaceae > Berberis > Berberis thunbergii. The sequence continues at coordinate 206,963 of QNQO01006143.1, read as the reverse complement.
TTTTCATAAGTTGCAGTATTTTAATCTCAATATTTCTAGGTCTCGTACTATCAGAAAGTCGTGTGCAAATGATGTAATCATTTTCAAAGCCCCAGCAGTCTTGCAGGTATGTTTAATTCCTTGAAAATGTTTTAGTGTACATGCAATGTTTATATCTTAAGCTTCTGTATCTTGTGCTTTTCAGGATGTTGGATACGCTGATGGGGATGTTTTTATTAAAAGAGTAGTCGCTAAAGAAGGTGATGTTGTTGAGGTAATAGAATGATTTTAGTTATAGTTAAGTGTTATTATCTTAAATTATATCTCTTCAGTTCATTGCCACTTTACCAAAAAAGATCGGATCCTGGCAGACTGAAGGAAAGGTTTCACTCTATACTCTATACCGTCATTTGCACGGTTAACCTATGCTGATAGTAATCAATTTCATGCAACTTGCCTGGTCACTTCACCCCTAATATTCTATATGAATGATACATCCCACAGGTCTGTACTATTTACTTGCTGCCTTCAATTGATAATATCTCTTCGTATTTGTCAGATTTTGTGAATTATTCGAGACTTCTAATGTTGGTAAACAACTACAATTTTTTAGGATAATTAGTGCTATGGAAAAATGGAATCGTTTTGAAGGGACACCACAGGTATTATTTACTGACATATTCAGTATTGACTACTTATGCTATAAGCTGTATATTACCTTCCTACTTTGCTTCATTGTTTTGGTGCCTATTTGACATGTTTTCAACTTTTCATACTGAGAATCAAGATTAAATAGAAAAGTTACTGCTGAACATATTACTTATAAGAGTTTTTTTTTTCCTATTGAAACTCAAATGGAGCGCTTTTGTATTATGATAAAATGGACTCCATGGAAGAGTGGCTACCCTTCTTCGTCAGAAGTTGCTATTCTACTTCCCTCCATCTTCAGATACTGACCTGAGCAGGTAAGAATGATTACCTTATTGCATTTTTTCTCCTTGTAGAATTGGTAATGCAATTTAATCAAGAAAATAGATAGGCTATTCACATAACTTTAGTTTCATTTTAAAGTACTGAAAGTAATGTTCTCTTTCTCAGTTATGTAGTTGGAGATAAAACAATACTTAAAGATGCCGGTATCAGTACAATGAAAGATGTGGAATCCTTGCTCCTCCCTTCAGAAGCTAAGGATAATGTTATACTAAACATGGAGAAAAGTGTCAAAACTGAGTTAACTTGCATACAATGTAGAAGATTGATCCATGAGTATTTAATTGTCTTTTATATGCATGATGTGTGTATGTATTCACTTTTATTTTGATTTTTAACGTATACTAATCTATTTTAAATATTTGAACTATTTAAAAACACATTTTGTTGGAGTTAGTATATGTTTCATACTGAGCGTATGCAAGGATTGAAGTTTGTTTGGTGAATCTTTTAAGCCTCCAATTCCAAAAGATCTTAACAGATAAATATAACTTAGCAAAACTATTTTTCTTTGTCGTCGTACTGTTTATTCATAGCTGCAAAACAGTTTTATAAGACCTATATTGGTCTGTTTTACTTCCTTTTCGTTGCTAATTTTTCTTATATTTGTGTTTTGTATAAATTAGGAAGCAAGTGAAGACACGAGTTCCACCATGTTTAATCCCAGAAAAGGTGGCTCTAGAGCTACCATGTTCATATTCAGATTTTCAGCTGTTCAAGGATTTGGCTTCATCTAAAGAAAAAAAGTTTGCTTCAAGCATTAAGCATATCCATATCTCCTCTTTACATCTGTGCAATTAGCTTAGGCATTTTTCTAAGAACACTCCCAAGATTTAGGCAAAGCTAAGACTCGGTCACTGCTTTCCTAACATTGACCTTTCCCAACTCTACTTCTCTGTTAGACAAGTAGTTTACAAACGTTAGTGTTTGGGCAATGGTAGGTCCTGGAACCGAGTGCTGGCAGGGCACTCTGCTGTAAAATAGAGTGTCCCCTATTTTTCGGAGCAGGGAGAGGCTGCGGACTGGAAGGATTGGGCACTGGTTGCTGCGGATTGTGCTGCGGCCTGGACTGGTGGTAAGGCCGTGGCAAGATGGTGGATACGTGTTAGGCTGATGGACGTTGTTGCATCGCAGAGCGTCCTATTGCTGTGCTGTGTTCTGAGCTGCTGCGATGTAGTGGCATTCATGCGAACACGCTGTTGCGACACTCTGCTACGTTTCAGCGTTCTGCATTGTTTATTCAGGATAGAATGCTTTGTCTTTGCCACTGTTCTAAATGATAGCTTGTATGTAGCATTGTTTGGTATTGAAAATTTGTGTAGAAGCTTCATGAAATCTTCGTTAAGGTGGCTTTCAAACTCACTTGATAAATATCTCATCAACTCCATGTAAGTTTGATTTGTTGGAATCATTTTTTCTGTAGGTCAACAATACTGATGTCGAAGGCAGACTGACGCTTGCTGATGCTCTGGTATATGCTTGCAACCAAGGTGTAGAGAAGGTATCTATCTTGTTACTAAAATTTACGAGCCTGGTACATCGTTCTCTTTTCGTTTATATTCATGATATAAAAAATTTACTCATTAGTTGCATCCTGCGTCATGTTTGCTTTTAGCTCAAATATGATGTATTTTTGTTGTCATTTTACTTGTTGCTAGATTGTAGATCACAACATATCCTTCATTTTTGCTTACTTTCTTCTTCTTCTCTTAAGAATGTGTAGTAAGCTCTTTTCCTATATTCATTTTCTTATTGTTGTTATAATATTTTTCTTGAGTGTTCGAGTGTTAGCATTTCTCCAATCATTCTAGCTTTACATTATCATTATCAAGTTATTCATGTGGTACTCGGTTTACAGGAATTTTCTCCTGATGGGTGATTCATAGTTAGTGCTGATCGGGATTTTAAAATTCGGTTGGAAGATTCTTGCAGCTTAGGAGAACTAAACCTAGTTGAAATGGTGACACGAGAATGAGATTTTCATTGGGTTTGGTTTGCCTGTATAGTTCACTAGTTCAATGCCATGAAAATTTTGGTTTCTTTGTTCATTTAAAATTTTTGCATTCCCTGTTATAAGAAAAGAAAAAATAGATTGAGTTTGATACTTCTTTTCAAATCCACTTATATATTGCTCACCAGTCATAACTTCCATGTAGATCATCTCTGTCTTCTCCATATTTTAGGTAATCATTGATCAGATGGGATATTTTAATTTTAATTTTTTTTATCAAAACACTATGTTTTAGATTAGCTAGTAGACACTGATTCACTGTGCTGGCAGGTTTGTTTCATGCTATTGGGGTGAAGTGAGTATTGACTTTGGATTGCGATGTTTGTTGTGCTTTTTTTATTGTTTTTGCGAGTTTGGATACTTCTTAATTTTCATACTTAATACATGTATGCAAATGTGTGTTGTCTAGTGCTGACTGCAACAGCTTGACTTCTGATTTTAAATGGTTAATCTCAATGCATGTTTTTCTTTTTCCTATTTTTTCAAATCATGTTTCTGAGACTTCTTATGGACAAATTGTGTTTGCCAGCCTACTGCTTGGTGGATTGTGACCCGTATAGATTTGATATACTTACAACTTATCGGTTTGGTTCTATGGTATGGTTTCTTGATGCAAGACCTTACTATGCAGTGTGAAGAGAAGTTTCTGATGTTTTTCAGGTTTAATTCACAGCTTGTCTTAAACATGCTCAATTTCTTTTTTCTTAAGCAAATGGCATATGGTATGGCATTGATATCATAATTTATTTAGATTGGAAGCAATTAGATTTCACTATGCGGGGAGCTGAATTCTAAGGGAAACACACCTCTCTTAGGAATTGTGACAATTTGAAGTGTTGCCTTGACATTGGATGATACAAAAGCAGTAAATCTTCTTGGGCTGTGTTGCAGTTTTTGCTGTTGAGGGTGCGCGCGGTTGCTGTTATTAATGCAGGTGAAGTAGCTTCCATTTTATGTTTTACTTGTTTTGTGATAAAGCTTCTTTTCCTCATTTTCATAAGCTTTTTGTTTAAGTACTTATGTTTTTGGAAAAATTGGACTGGCAGGACCAGGTTGTTCATCGATTGCCTATGGAGCATCGGAGGAACTTGGGCCCTTTCTAATCAACAAAACTGGTTCAACTCTCTATCTCAATAAATACTCATGGAACAGAGGTACTAATGGTTTCAACTTTCAGTTATTGTTGTCATTATACAGGCTTACCTTGTCTAGTATGATATATAGAAATGGGTTGGTTGGGCATCCAAGTAGGCCAAAAACTAGTTTTAATTGTATGCTCACTAACCATATCCATAGCATGATGAAAATAATTAATCTCTAACTATTTTTGCAGAGGCAAATATTCTCTTCCTCGAATCTCCTGCTGGTGTCGGGTTCTCATATACTAATACAAGCTCCGATCTTTTGAATTCTGGAGACAGACGCACCGGTAAATCACTTCTCATGACTTCTTCGCGCAAGTTTATACGTACAATGTTTTATTTCTGGTTGCCCACCATTTTGTTGCAATAAATAGAGCTCTAATTTTTTGCCTAAATTATCATTTTTCGCCGCCTATCCATTTATTTATATGATACTATTTTTTTCAGCATATGATGCACTAAATTTTATGAGAAGATGGATGTCAAGGTTTCCACAACACAGATATAGAGATTTCTACATAACTGGGGAGAGTTATGCAGGTAAATATTTACATGTTCATTTTGCATAACACATAAAGAGTTCATAAAAAACATGATCAAAAGCTGATCCACCTTACCCTCATTTTGTAGGACACTATGTACCGCAATTGGCAAAGAGCATCCATGATTACAACAAAGCTTACTCAAAGCCCTACATCAATCTCAAAGGATTTATGGTAAGAGACTAATAAATTATTTTTGATGTACCGACTAAGCACTCATATGTTTATGTTATAAACTATTTTTACAAATACAGGTGGGAAATGCTGTAACCGATAATTATTACGACAGTATTGGCTTAAGAACACCATCATGTTATGTAGATCAATACAGTATTTACACACCATCATGTTATGTAACCTCATCAAACAGTACAACTCGGTCGATAAGGCTTAAGAACACACTTTTACGTCACCATCTTCGTGGGTATGATCCATGTATTGAGAATTATGCAGAAGAGTACTATAATAGACCTGATGTGCAGAAGGCCATGAATGCAAACACCACTGGAATTCAGTATAGATGGACTGCTTGCAGGTTTGCAATCTAATTTGATTTTATCACAACGTATCAAGTGGCAGGGTTGGCTGATTAGTTTGGATTTGCAGTGATGTTTTGATCAAGAACTGGAAGGATGCTCAGTTTACTATGTTACCTACATATAAAGAGCTGGGTACTCTGCAGTAAAACAGAGCACACTCTGGTTTGCGACCAGCAGCAAGCTCGCATCAGTGCGTCCCTTGCAGAGCAGCAGTTCGTCCCTCGCAGCAGCAGCAGTGATTCCCTCGCAGCTGCAGCAGCAGTGCGTACCTCGCATCATCAGCAAATCGTACCTCGCATCATCAACAGATCGTCCCTTGCAGCAACAGCATTGCGTCTCTCGCAGCAGCAACATTGTTCCACTTTCTTTGTATTTGAGATATTTAAGTTTGTGTGTGTCATTGTATTTGAGATATTATTTGATAGATTTTGTGACTCAATGTAATACATTATTTTGCATCCATTCTAGGAAATGTTTAAGTTTGACAGATTAAAATTTTTATTTTCTAGAAATAAAACTTATAAGATGTAATAAAAAGTTATTTCATAGCAAAAAAAAAATTATAAAAAAATAAAATAAAATTTGCCACGGTTTAAAACTGTGGCTAATTATTGCAACGGCTAAAAACCGTGGCTACATTGCCACGGCTTATAACCGTGGCTAGTATTGGTCACGGCTTAAAACCATTGCTAAAGCTATTGCAACGGCTTAAAACCGTGGCCAAACTTGCAACGATTTTAAGCCGTGGCTACTCCTGCCCACGGCTTAGAACCGTGGCTAAGATTTTGGCAATAATTTATAACCGTGGCTAAATCATCAACCGTCCTCGAGATAAAACCGTTGCTAATATTTTAGCCATGATTTTTAGCCGTTACTAGGGATTTAGCGACGCCTCTACAGCCCACGGTTCTACGCCGTGCCAATGGATTACCCCCACGGTTTAAAACCGTCGCTAATGGCCATTTTTGGTGTAGTGTAAATTGCTCCAAAATGACATGCCTAAGCACAGTCCCCGATCCAAAAAATGTAAAACCACAATTAGAGAGAACTTTTACATTCTTATGGTAGTGTATGAGAACACCATTGTGACACTTGAATGACCTCCTTTTCTTCATTGCTTCAAAACAAATTCAGAGCAAGCATTAGAGATTACTAAACACAATAATTCCCTCATTTCAAATGTCAAAACATCCATAGTTTTGGTGCTCTCACGCGGTGCAAATCATCAAATAGAAATTAGATTATAAGAACCTAACCCAATGCATGCAATTCCTATAAATGGGGAGAAATGCATCTTGCATGGTCAGCTTGTAATCAATATTATTTTTTGAGTGATTCTAGCCAGCGAGGAAACCAGCGAGGAAATGGGCGAGGAAAGGAGAGAGGGAGGGTGTGGGCCGCCCATCCTCCTTGAGATGCATGTCAGTATTTTTCATGCACACATCCCGAGAGGGATGGACGGTCTCCACCTTCCCTCTCTCCAAACCTCGCTGATTTCCTCGCTGACCTCCTCGACATTTAGAATTCATCTTATTTTTTTACTATAATTCAGTAAGCCAAAAGAAACATATTTTGTAAAGATGTGATAAAGTAAACTATAAGCTAAAGAAAACAACACAACGATCATATAAATGCATGCTTTTCATGTTCGCAAGCTAAATATAAAAATCTTTTCATAGTTTATTTCCTTAATTCATTACTAACATGAGAAATTAGCGTAAAACCACACTAATAGTAGGCAAAGATATTGATGTATCTTCAACTTTAACACACTATGTAAACCACATAAAAATAAAAGCAAAAATAAAAAGTAGCGAGTTATTTTGTATATTTTCCTCAAAGTGAAAGATGGATGTTAGTTTCATCTATCGAAACAATAACTCAGCGAAATTTTCCTCAAGTTCTTTTTTTTTGAAGAAAAGATCCGGAGATTTTTTCGTTGGAAGAAAGGATCACTGACAGAGTTCTTACACATTTTGAAGTGTCTGCTAGAGAAATCTTGCAGGACAGTTTTGAGCATATTCATTTTCTGATATTAAAGTGTCTGCCAACAGTTTTGAGTTAGACCTGCTCAATAACTGTTGCAATGAAGACAATAAAACAACTAAGACTCAAAAATCTTGCAGGAAAGTAACCTATATACAACAAAAAGTTATTAATTAACTCATGCTATTCAGATTCAAGAAACTAACAGAGAAATGAAAAAATGGTAACATAGTTAATTTCTGATAATACCTCTTGTGAATCTCATATCTTTTTTAAAAAATATCATAGTGGATTTCATGCTTAAACTAAAAAATGTTTCTTATTGGACCTGCAATATTTCTATGTAACTTATTCCTCTGGGTGGAGATACAACTATCTTGTAATGTTATATAAGCATTGATTGCTTTTCATGCAAGAAAGACTCACAGGATTCAATTGAATGAATGGAAACAGTTCCAAAATCAAATCCTTCTTAATTACACCAATTTGATCTTCTTATAAACATGCAGATTCCAGATCAAAAACCTGAAACCACAAACCACCGTAAATCGTCAATTCAATTCAAACTCAATCCTCTAATAAATAAATAAAACATAGATCGAAATGAATGAAAGTCATGAGATGGCAAATCGTGTCTATCTTCACCTCGAAAGGAGGAGAAACCCTAGAAAATAGTGAGAGAGAGGAAGGAAGATGAAATGTGAGGAGAGGGTATTTATAGAGTTTGTTTCATCGACAGAAAGGAGAGGAAAGACGTGTTTAGCAAGGAACCCAGTTGTTGAATCGGAAACACCACCAGAAAGCAAACCATACAAATTTACATTTCTTTCTTTCAAAGTAATAATAAAATACCGAAAATAAGAAAAACCCGACCCTTGTTTTATTACAGAGTCAATGATAACTTCAGTACACGTATATTACCAGCATCCCTTTCCCTTACAAACTATAATGTCTAAATTGCCCATGGCTAACTCCCCAAATTAAATTAAAAATATATATGTAAGTAATAAGTCACAATACTTACAGGTAGCTAGAAGCATATCATCATGAACGCGGATTGCACCCAAGATGAACAAACCAAGATTAGATTAAGGGAATATGTAAGCATTGTTTGACTGAAGTAACAATAGGGAAAAAGGAAAGTATCAATATATAGGTCGGTCTTTGAATCACGGTCTTGGTTGTAAGAAGAAATATCCACTTAAAATATAAACTGTTTAAAAGGAACTATGAAACACTTGTCCAAGTCAGAAAAATTTTCTCTCATATTCCGAAAGGATCAATTGAGTCTTACATGAACAACCTCTAATAGGGTATTAACAGGTTCATGCTCATGAGCCCAAGGCTACTTGAAGTGTTGGATTTACTCAATTTCATGACAATCAAGTTCTTAGGTATTCTTACCTTTGAGTCTACAAGCCAAATCTTCTTGCCAGTCTCCTCAATTGGAGCTTTGGTCTGAATCAGGAGTAAAGCAGATCTTTCATGTCTTTCATGACATTAATACTAATTTTCTACATTAATTTGCTCGGATTAAGATATCCAGATAAAGACATGGTTGTATGGCAATACCTGTTTCGACATCTCAAGGGCGATAAGTTCAGCAATGCCAGTTCCAGCCTAAAAAGAAAGAAAAAAAGATGGAACCTATTAAGAATGGAGTTATAGACACATAGCATAAGAACAACAATCTATCATGTACTAATCTTTGTCTAGTAAAACATATGGGTGTCATTTAATGTTACCTCTCCAGCACCAAGGAACAAAAATGTGTGCTCAGCTAAGGTTCCACCGACTAACTTAAGTGTTGACACAACCCCGGCAAGGACCACATATGTTGTCCCCTGCATTAACATATCAAATCAACTTATTATAGTAGAGTTTGCCAAAGAAACCAAAACTCAGGGAAAGCCTCACAATATGTTACTTGTATATAATCATTGAAGACGAGATGAGTTTTGCAAGATTTTGAAAGCAGCTCAAAGGCATTGTGGTTTGTAAAATCCTCGAACTACACGATTTAGAACAAAGATCCATAAAAAATATTAGAGGCAAGTGATCAACACGGACCTGGGGCATCTGCTAGATAATAAGTTAATTAAACTGAGATCCAGTTAAGAAGGATAACATTTAGAAGGAATTTCTCTCCATAGACCTGCATGACTGCACCCATGAACTCATATAAAATCTCAACATATTCCTACAAACATGAGATACAAAGCCATCATCACAAAAATGACATACATAAAATCAGTGGTTTATCGTATAAAGTTTATAGGAAATGTAGTAAAGTTACTTTTCCAGTTGCCCTCTTCTGTCTTACCCCAATTTAGAACTCATCATTCAACAACTCCTTATTGTCCGTCGTCACATCATTGGTCACATGCAAGCACTGCAAGTAACACACAAAAAATGAATTTCCATAGTGAAATTACTATAATGGCTTTAAGAAAGAAATTATAAGTCATAAAAAACAAAACCATACATATTTAGAGATTAAAATAACATACCTCTGTGATCATCTGTGCATGTTTCCAATTTCATCTGTATATGGATAGCGGTCTGCACAAAAAGCTTCCCATGTCTTTGAAATTTTGTTCTTTGCTCTTTCTCCATAATAAAAAAACAACAAATACATTTTTCTCAAGCAATCATAATAATCTCAACTTTAACTAAAAATATAAGTGATTGAACTCAAACTCACAATAGAGGATACTTCCATTTTCACTCTCTTCGATCAATTTCCTGAGAAACCCATATCTGGGGAGATTGCTATTACTGAAATAAAACTCAACCTGGAGCAAATAACAAGTTTTGAACCTAGTAAACACGAGAAAATGTGAAAAAGTGTGGTTCTAGTGTTGAAAATAAGAGAAAAGGTGGGATTTTTTTATACATGACGGATGACTTTCGTAACTGTTTCTTTGTGTAGAGAAGTAGGAGCCATTCTTGTGCAGTGATGAAGCTCGACTAATGAAAGGGAAGGATGGAAAGTTAGGGGTTTAAAACATGAAAAAGTTTTAAATATAGGGATTATGAAGAATGAAAAATTTAGGGATCTTATTCAACTGGGAAGATCAAGAAAAATAGCTTTTGGGAATGATTTTGCGACAAAAATCATGCAAAGAAGCAAGAAAAGAAAAAGTATAGAAATGAATAAGCATGTTGAAACGAATTTGAAGGAAAACAACCATTTGCATAATTTACAAGATGAAACACAGAAACCCCGTTATCTTTACGAAATTGAAATCAGAGACATAGATTCAGAAATGTGAGAAATGCACAAGAAAGGAATGAATTGGATGAAAGAAAGAAAGAAACGAACTCTTGGAGGAGTGTCGTTGTTGAGATCTTTGGTTGCGAAGCTGCAGATCGACTGATTCGATTCTTCTCCGTCCCTGATTTCGTCGTCTTTCTCTGAATGAGATAGAGTGAAGAGGAAATTATGCTCGTGTTGGCCTTATTTAATCATTCAAAAAGAAAATAAACCTAAACCTTCACTGCTCCATTCTCCCCAACTTTCTCCTCCACCCCATGTTAGATGAAACAGATTGAGAGAGAAAGGCCAGAGTGGTCGACAGAGTGGCGAGAGTGGCGAGAGCAAAAGCAAGGAGGGAGGAGAATGGCAGAGCGTGGGAGGGAGGAGAATTGCATAGCGGGACTGTGTTTCTCTCTTCTTTTTAGGTTTAAAGTTGAAGAGAGCGTGATTTGAAATATTTGGGAAAAATGATGTGCGGTCTCGTATTTTTAATCTCCCTCCTAATTCTTTAACAATGTTTTGAGATTATAATGATACTAAAACTAGGTTTTTATAGCATGAGTGTACAAAACGATATTATCAAATGCTGTAAATGAGAATGTGTAATGTACTGAATCCGCTCCGTGCAAATCACGACGGCTGAGGAAGTGAGAGTCTAGTTAGCGCTTGTTCGCTGATGACGATGACTCACCAAGGGATCATTGCTCTCAACAAAAACAATGATCGGCAAACTTACCAGGTAAGCTTAGTCAGTTTGCGATTGATGATGACAACTTCTGGTGCCCAAAGCCTAATCCGCACCGCGCGGATCACGACGGCTGAGGAAGTGGGAGTCTAGTTAGTGCTTGTCCGTTGATGACGCTGACTCGCCAAGGGATCATTGCTCTCAACACAAATAATGATCGCTAAACTTATAAGCTTAGTCAATTTACGACTGATGATGATGGCTTCTGGAGCCATCTGGTTTGCGCGGATCATGACGGCTGAGGAAGTGGGAGCCTAGTCAGTGTTTGTCCGCGGATGACGATGACTCTCCAAGGGTCATTGCTCTCAACACAGACAATGACCGCCAAACTTACCAGGTAAGCTTAGTCGATCAGTTCACGACTGATGACGATGGCTAATCCGCTCCGCGCAGGTCACAATGGCTGAAGGAATAGGGGCAGAAGTCAGCGCTAGTTCGCCAACACTAAGGGAATCATTACAGACAATGACTGAGTGAGCCTGGTCAACCCCTGACCAACAATGATTTCTGCTGATTAAACCCTAATTTGTGGCAAGAGCAACCCAAACAACAATATATTTTGACTGACAAAAATAGGCATCCCGCCTAGCAGTGCAAACTATACTATCTACGAAGCAACTAAAGTAAACCTGACAATATAGGACAAAACGACACTTTCTTTAAAAAAACATGTCTATATATTATCCATCCAGGAAAGGACGTTAATATCACTCTAAGGAAAAACATCCTCCTCATCAGTAAGCCTCGCAGTGCCAAAGCCCTCTTCTCGATTGATCGGCTCGAAAGCAGCCCTCCCATAGCGAGCGAAATCAAGGTCAATACTGGGATGCTCTCCCCTAATTAGTTCCAAGAGCTCCAGTCTACCCCGAATGAGCTCGGACGCGATTAACGACTACTTTCTTGACACGTCAAAGTTAACCGCGCACAACATGGCCTCATAGTGCAAGTGCTCACACTAGCAATCACTCCGCCTCCAGAATACGGTGAAGCCCCTCATCAACAACAACATCCAGCTTCTGCTTTTCAACGACCCAGTTTGCCTCTATCTGCTTCCTTTTGGCTTCCTGAGCCTCCCGTTCAGAAGACCACCTGTCCACAGCCACCTCCAGACGCTCTAGTTCGGCATGAGTTGAGGCCAAATTAGACTCTACGACCCTCGACTGAGTTCTCATACTAGTAACTTCTATTTCGGTAACAAAGGTCGCGACCTCTATGCCCTCGCGGTTTGCGACAATGCCAAAATTCTGCAATCGACCATCCAAGGAGTCCGTCTGATAGAGAGCGACCGAATATGACATCCGCAAATTCACGAAGGCCTTCTCCAAAGCAAGAACCCTCCCACGGGATTCGGGGTGCAGTGAAATAGGATGTATGGCTCTAGGGCATGAGTAGTTGTCCCAAGATCGCGATGATTAGAAACCTCGACAAGCGGTCTAACTTCCTCCCTCGCTAAGTCGACAAGGGAAGTCGGAACATCTGGAGAAAGGTCGCGACCCCTACTGGGTGTCGCATGTGTAGACCACGACATACTAGGGGAGAAGCCACCCTCACATACTTTTCCTCTTCCTCAGGACAACAATGGGAGGTACATTCGCCTCCAATTCAGCAAGCCCAGAAGGACTGGGCAATGCCAGACTTCTCTTCCTCGTGCGATGGGCAACCACCCCCTCAGCCAGCGAACTTGACACTGGGTGAGCACAATAAGAACACTACAGTAGACCGCAACGTGCGACGTTGCCTAGCATTATGATCTCCTAAACGGAAGTTAAAAGAAGCTTGAGAAACTCCCTTACTATCCGCTTCTCTCCTTCACTGAGAGACATGATAACAAACCTCCCTGAAACAAATAAACAACGTTAGAACCATTATCATAGAAGGAACATACAAAAATATGCATGTGCAAACGATCAGGAGACTCACGGAGATCAAATTGAAAGTATCGAAACACTCTACGACTCTCGAGCTTGAAGTAACGAGAATGTGCCAAAGCAAATAACCATTGCTTTTCCCAAGATTCAGTGCTATATGCCGCCAGTTGTAGACAAGGAGGACATTTCAGCACACAAATACCCCTGGAATCCAATTGAGCCTCGGTCAAATGGTGGATTACCGACGAGGTCAAACAGAGGCCAGCGTCATGCGCCCTTAGGAGAATCGCGAGCAGTATCTTGAACCCACTCGAATCCATTTAAGTGGGAGGCATTCAAAAATGAGTAAAAAAGCGCCCGACATCATCTGCCACTAGAAGTCGGAGCCCGGACTCGAACATGCCTCAGTGCAAGCCTATGAACTTATGAGGAGGTACATTCGGACCCAAAATTCCACACGCGAAAACAATTTGCAAATCATTCAAAATGCGGTACAAACTACGGAGTTTGATCAACTCAGTTTCATCAACCAAACTACCTTTGAAGAAATTGATACAAGCAAGGGATAACGGGTCCTTGGAAGAAAGTTCAATGTTGTCAGCCATTAGAAGATAGCACAGATAACAATGGGGAAATCCTCCTCAAGACATTGAATATTTATACGGAAGGCAAACTACACTTTCCCTCATTGAGCAATCTCGTACCCATTAATGTCATGCGCCACTTCAGACGAACGCTTTGAGTCCAATCATCATGACGGTATAGTTGTATTTTCAAAGAGTCAGTGGACCATAAGTGGAATAAAAACTTACAGCTTACCATATTTGGCTAACATTCACCCAAGGGTGTGGGTGAGTCATGGGAGGATAACTCCAAAATGGTTGTTTAAGATTAGTTTCTTTCTTTTTTAATGCATTAAAGAAACACGTTTAGTTAGATTAGTCTTATAGTTTGGTTATGTCATGAACCTATGAGGTAACTTAGATGTTTAGTATTTCATTATATGAATTCAATTCATGTTTTCTTCTTCTACTTCTTAAGTTCAAGAATAGATAAGTTTCTATACATGCAATTTAAATAACAAACCTCTAAGTACAATGTTTACATATTATTAGTCTAAGTTTCATTATGATTTGTTAGATACTAGTTGTTCGATCTTGGTGGATTCATTTTTATGTTTTTAATCTATATTTGATTTTTATATTCACTAATATAACTTAGGCCTTAAATCAGTTTGCACATAATGTCATATTTTCTATCCTTAGGTGAGATGAGAGTTTACCTTAGGATGTGTTAATGAATTTGGAAAAGATTAATCGAAAAGTGGTCTAATGGTGCCATCTGCTCGTGATGGTATGCCCAAAGCCCTAACTCTCACATTTAGGTTTTACTTTGCATTTTTATTTTATGTACCTTCATTTATTTTATATTTTCATCAACGACTTTTTAATTTACTAGGTTAAGTGTTTCAAGTTTGATTTTAGAACAAGTTTTCCAACTTCTATTTAGCCCTCCTTGTGAGATTTCGATTGGTACTTGCCGGTTTCTAACTTAATAGTCAACCGTGCATTTATGGTAAGATTTGAGATCAATCACATAACCAATTCGCAACACTAGTAGATGCGCTTATAGGTGATGAATTGATGTAGAAGCAGAGTAATCTACAAGGGAACGAAGGGGATATATCGTCTAACTATGTCGGTGTCAAACATTTGGTGGATAGGGTTGTATTGGACAAGGAGATTCTTTTGGGTGCAGGGTACATTGATAGTGCAATGGGGAAGTCGTTGGAACATTATGGGTCAGATTCCACGTCCAAAACAATGGAACAATCAACTATTGTTGGCTGAAATGATTCATGTGGTCCCTTTCGAGGCATTGATGCAGATTTTACTAACCTAAATTAATAATCTAATAAACCTAATTGTGATACCGCAATTGCACGGTTGTCTAACTAGTAGACAATGATCAATACAAGTTGATCCAACGAGGATTGAAGACACAATCAAAAACTAAAATCTATTTAGACTAATTTCAATGGAGATTACAACGATTGAAAATTTCTAAGCTAATGGAAAAAATTGAACAACTAAAAAGTGAATTAATAAAGGCACTAGGGAAGTGAACAAAGTCATCAAATTCACCATAGGTTCTTCGAGAATTGTTTAAACCTAATTTACCATTTTCCTAAAGGAAGAACCTATGGTTGAACAATCCCTTGCTTGCATTGATGATGTGATCATTAGTAACACTAGGATTTCTCTAACTTCACAATCAATTCAGCAAAAGTCTAAACCCCTAGCATTGAGTGTCTTGCGACAACACACACAATCACATGTTTAATATAATCAATTAAAACATGCTTCGAATATTAAAAAATAGTACTCTAACTGGCGATTAGTCTAGATGATGTGGAGAAGATAAGGGTTATGCGTGAGGCTGTCTATTTTGGTGAGGAGCAGAGATGGAAGATGAGGGAGGTCGACACAGATAGGAGGTGGTCAATGAAGAAATATAAGATGGTGGTGGTGAATTGTTGTGCAAATGATGGCAGAGTGAGGGAGTTGTCTGTTGCTATCAGAGTAAGAAGAAAAGGATTGTGGTGGATTGTTTAGGTGAGAAGGAAAATTGCAGAGGGAGAAGAAGAGCGGCGGCCTGCATGTCTGTGCAAGCGAGAATGAGAAGGTGGCTGATGTGAGGAAGAAGGGAGTAGTTGATAATGTGTTTTATGTTAGTTCCCTTTGTAGATAGAAAGAAAAGGGTGTGAAATGAAGAAGCATGGATGATGGATCTGTTAGTTTGGCGAGAATGAGGAAAAAAAGCAGTGTCTGTCTTTCTTGCGAGCATGAAAGATTGCAGGTGATAGGGAGAAAAGAGGAAGTGGATCTTTCTTGTGAGCAAGAAATAGATGATGATGAGTTAGTGGTTTTGTGGCTGTAAGGAAGATATAAAAGATGAGATGGGTTGTGGGTGGCTACAAGCAAAAGAGAGAAAAAATGGGAAGAATAAATAATTGGGGATTTAGGTCGATTGTGGGCTTCGGGTTCTCCATCTACACTTCTACATGAAGACCCAGTACTTGTTTTTCCAAATTCACTGCGCTAATACACTTTCATCATTTAAGCTCTGAATCCTACAAAAACGTGAAAATGAAATAATTAAAATAAAATAAATTACATGAAACACTAACAATTATAAGTTAAAGCATAATTTGTGTATAAATTACATGAATATCAGGCGTTTTGCAAGAAGAGTTGGATCCAAATGATAGAGAGACTGAATTGCAAGTTATGCTAAAAATAAAAAATACAAACAGAGTACCGAGGATGATTTTCCGAGTCAGAGTAGTTCCAAAACTGGTTCAAAATTGCATGCCTTACCATGGGATGAGGAATCAGAAAGGGGCTCTAACAAAAAGGAGGAGACTGATTGCAATATTGTTGATGTAGGTATTAGAGTGGTGTATGATGGGGATGGAAAGAAAACTGAAAAAAAAGGGCAAAGAAACAACGATCCCATCTGGGGAACGTAGGATCACCCGACTCGCAACAAATTACCAATGATGCTTGACAAAATCTTCTTTTGGACATGGGGAATAGGCAATCAAGCCACCCGTAACCTGGTTTGTAAGCTAGTGAAGGATCATAATTTGTAGATTTTGATGTTAACAAAACCAATGATTGATGATACTAGACTTTCGGAGTTTAGAAACAAAAATTTTATGTCAAAGTTCACATTGAATTCAGATAGGGTGGATTTGCACGTTCTAAAATAGTGGGCTAATTCATCCACTGCGAGGTGAAGGTGACCTAAGTAACTAGCAATTTTTTTTAGTCATTTTTTTATGCTAAATGTTTGGTTGGTGAAAGAAGATCTCTCTGGAACGAATTAGTATTGTTTCCTTGGGATATCAACCGCCTTGGTTAGTCAAAGGTGACTTCAACGCTAATTTATACTCTTCTAAAATTTTGGGTGGTAAACAATCTTCAACGACTAGCATGGGTGAATTTTCCAAAAGCATAACGGATAGTGGTTTATTTTAATGTAGTTTCAATGGACATCTTTTTACCTGGAGCAACAACCAATATGGCAAGGATAAGAACTGGGCCAGACTGGACAACTATTCGTTAATTCGCTTTGGTTCGATGTTTTTTAATAGCTAAGGTGGAACATTTCCTTCAGATATGTTCAGAAGATTAGCCAATTCTTGTTTCTTATCCTTCCTAGTTAAGGTCAGGTACACCCCCGTTTAGATTTTAGAGAATGTGGTTCTCTCGTGATTTAATTCTTTTATTGATAATTCTTGGAATATTATTTTTAAGTGGTTGTGCACTTAGCAGGCTAGATTTTAAATTAAAAGGTTGCGAAAAAAATCTCAAATTTTGGAAAATGAAGTATTTGGTAATGTGTTCACTAATATTAGGAGATTGCGGGCAGAAATTCAAGTTCTAGAATTAGTGCTACAAGCAGGTTTAGATACAAATGTTTGTTGTAACCCAAGAGGTGCCTGGCGAAATATAAGTTGGTTTTTTTTATTAAGAGGAGACGTACTGGAAACAAAGGTCAGGAGAATGGGAGACTAAAGAAGTTAAAGCTTGTACCACCTAGTTTTTTGCCTCGGTTAAGGCTAAACAGAAGAGGAGAAGGATATCTAGTATAATGGGTTTGGATGGCATAATCATTACACACCACCAGGAAATGTTGACAGAAGCTACTATTTTCTTCTAAAACCTTCATTGTCTCAAGGGTACATGAAGAACTCGCAGTTGCTGAGTTGTATTCCTAAATTGGTGGGCTAAGAGGCATGTGATGTAGGCAGCCGAATCTGGAAAAAGTTAGACGATTCATGTTTAGCATCCCACATGATAGTGCACCTGGTCCGGACCAATTTACTGTTGATTTCTTCCAATTTTGCTAGGAAATATTTAAATTGGATGTTTGGCAGGCAGCGATAGAATTCTTTTAGAGCTATCCGTTACTGGGTGCATTTACAACCAATTTTATTTCTTTGATTCTGGAGGTGGAAGAACCAGAATGTTTCAAGGATTTTCACCCTATCAGCTTATGTATCGTGGTTTACAAGGTTTTTCTTGAAAATTATTTGTTTTAGGTTGGCGACTTTTCTTTCAATATGATTTCTTAGGAACACAGAGCTTTCGTCAGAGGCAGGATGATAATTGAAAATATTGGGTTGGCTTAGGAGAACATGAGGACCATTGGTAAAAAAAATGGTAGGGGCAACGTTATTTTGAAGTTATATATGGATAAGGCCTATGACATAATGAAGTGGGGTTTCCTTAACTCTATTTTGAAAAGGTTTGGTTTTGATACAAGGGTTTGCCAACTCTCAAACTTTTTTTTCTCAGTGTGGGTTCTTAGATTTCATGCAAGGAGCATATAATGGCTTTTTCACGTCTTTGAGAGGACTCAAGCAAGGGGACCCATTGTCTCCTTTTCTCATTGTTATTGTTGCAGTGGTTCTGAACAAATGTTTAATGAGAGCATTCCACGCGAAACAAATTGGTTACTTTTATACACCTAGAAGGTGTGCTCCTCTTACTCATCATACGTGGATGATACACTTATTTTCTTGAATGGCAGCAAGTCGTCCATTTTGGGGTGTTTGGATATTTTGAATAGGTACTTTGAGGCTTTTGGTAAAAAATTAAATGCAAAACAAACTCTTTTGCATGTTATACAAAGACTTCAAGGGAGCAGATTGAATTAAGGACTGGACAAGTTTTCATCATAAAGAGTCCCCCCCCCCCCCCCCCACATATCTTGGTGTTCCGACTTATCAAGGTTGGTGCAAAATTTATTTATTTGAGAATTTGGTGAAAAAGATTCAGTGTAGAATGGAGGATTGGAAGGCTAGGTTATTGTCGTCAGGTGAGCGTCTTGTGTTCCAGTGGTTGTGCTGGATTGGATCAAAAGCATAATCTCTTACTTCTTTTGGGATGATATGAAGGCCGGACTAAGCGAAAGTGGGTGACTTGGTCTAAAAATTTCTTACCAGTACGAGAGGAAGGGCTAGGCGTGAGGAATCTGGATCACGTGGTGAAGGTGTTTCGCATGAAAGCCTTATGGAAGTTAATTAATTCCAAATCTTTGTGGGTGGTTTATTTGAGAAGGAAATATTTTTAGAGGAGCTCTCTAGTGTGGACTTATGATGAGAAGAAAATGTCATTGCAATAAATTAAGCAGTTTTTGGAACTTTGACAGTCTCGACATGGAGAGTCGGGGTAGGTAATTCCAATTTGTTCGAGGAAAATTGGGTGGAACAAAATGTTTTTCAAAACTCATTTTATGATGGCAGCTGATGATACACCAAATGGTCCCTCCTCTACACCATACATGTGTCATGATGATCTTGAGGAATGACAGACCCTAGGTCATCCCAACACTGATCCGACCCAAGCGATTTTAAGCCCGCCGAATGCAGTCTGCCAGACGAACTCGAATTCTTATAGCTCACTAAGCCCGCGTGTCTCACAACTATCTTCAATACCCGTTAGCTCTGCTAAGGCAAGTATCTAAAGGATTAGATTCGGACAAGCAATTACAACAGCTCTTTGCTTCCAACTAGGAAGTAGATTCTAGAGTATTTGTCACACATGGAGACTTCTACCTACAGACTACTCCCGAAATGGGAACTATCTCCCGTGTATCTAGCAGCACAAGGCTAACAGGGAAACTTCCCTTTTCAACACAACTCCTAATTAGAAAAGGATCTCCACGGAGATCTTCTTCCCTAAACTACAACGTCAATGGCCGGGTTGAACCAGGACTCTAGCACTATAAATAAGACATGAGGTTGGTAAGTTAAGGTACGCTACAAATTTTTTGTTTACAACATTACACCTTCCTTAGATCCTTGTTTCACTTTAACATAGGAGTGTCATCGGCTACCACAATGGTGATCCGTGGATCACGTGCGTTCCCTGTGCAGGTAAGTAGGTCAAGCTCAAAGCAAGGAGCAAAAAATGGCTGCATCAGTTTGGCGCCGTCCATGGGGAACGACAAAGTTCCTAACCTTTCACTAGCATCATCTCTTTTTGGAATACTAAGAGATGGTGACCACTAGATCACACAACAATGGAAAACAAGAAGACACATCAAACACTCAGTCTGGTGCTACAACACTGCTTTCGACGGTGCAAGCATTGTACAGGCATCAAGCTCACGCTCTCGAAACAACAGCAAAACTAATGGACCTCAACGGATCCAAAATTACTTTTTCTACAACAAATCTTGTTGACGATGAAGACGCTCAAGTCGATGAAACAAAAGCCTGACGAGACATTGAAGGAGTACCTAATGCGCTTGAGCAGTGATCTAACTGCCATCAACGCGTGTAATGACATGACGGTCGTCTTGGCCTTTATAGATGGTTTGGGGAAAGGTATGTTCTATCACTTCCTAACTTTGAACCCATCAGCAAATATGGTGGACCAAACGAGGGAAGCACAAAGCTATATCGTCCTAGAAAAAGAACGGTCAAGCAGGAGTAAAGCTGAGCCCAGGGAGAAATCCGCCAACAGAAAGGGAAAAGGGGAATTGGTGGATGCAATGTGCGTGCTTCATGGGGCCCAATATGATTCTGAACTATCAAACAGGTCCATGAAAAGATCTCTCAGAGATATGAGGGTCCAAGCAATACACAGTGAACAACTGGCACCGGGCACCCAGAGGCATGACCACCCCGTGCCACTAGCATTTACTGACGAAGACTTCCAGGGCATCCAACTCCCGCATAATGATGCCATGGTAAAAACAATCTCTTTGGCAAGCTGGGAAGTAAGGAGATCCCTGGTGGACACTAGAAGCTCATTGAACGTCTTGTTTCTCCGCACGTTCCGTAACATGCAAATAAAGGAAAAAGCACTGACCCCCGATAACCGTCCGATGATCAATTTCAGCAGTAAAAATGCTTTTCGGTGGGAAAAATGCAACTAATAGTAGTAGCAGGAGAGACAACTCAAAAAACTTTGTTTCAAGAGTTCATAGTGATCGACGCACCTTCGTCATATAATGCAGTCCTGGGAAGACCCTGGATATACCAAATGGGAGCGGCAATCTCCACTCTACACCAGTGCATCAAGTATTCGATAAACCAAGCGGTCAGTACATTAAGAGGCAACCGGGTGATCACCAGAGAATGCTAGTGCATGACAACACGACTACCAATCGATTCTTAGTTAGCAGTTGGCCCTTTGACCAAGATGTCTCTCAATCTCACTCGAGAAACAAGGGAATACCAACCTATCCCAGACGACAAGGCTCCTGTAAGCCTCCGAGGCAAGCCTAATGTCGGCCAATCGTAGGAAGAAACCATCGCGGTTTAACTCGATAGCCCTCTCAACAGCAAGGCTATCCAGATAGGTTCTTGCTTGAGCAAGGATTTGGTAGAACAACTCACGAAGTTGCTACAATGGAACCAGGACATCTTCACCTAGACCATGCGAGACATGGTGGGAATCGACACATCAGTAATCACTCATCACCTAGAGGTGGACCCCACGAGGAAAACCGTACAATAAAATAAGAGACCTCTGGACACCCAGAGAAATGCGATCATAAATGAGGAGGTGTAGCGATTACTCAACGCGGACATGATAAGGAAGAGCAATACCCAGACTGGCTGGCAAACATTGTTCTTGTAAAAAAGAAAAAAAAGGGAAATGGATAGTGGGTGTAGACTACATGGACCTGAACAAAGCCTGCCCAAATGACAACTTCCCGCTCCCCCGCATTGATCAGATCGTGGATGCCACATCAGGGCACAACCTACTAAGCTTCATGGACACCTACTCAGGCTACAATCAAATATTAATGTTCCCCCCGGATCAAGAAAAAACCTCTTTCGTAACTAAGAAAGGAATATATTGTTACAGGGTGATCCCGTTCGGATTAAAAAATGCAGGTGCTACATATTAACGATTGGTAAACTAAATTTTTAAATAATAGATCAGCAGGAACATGGAGGTGTACATCGACGATATGCTAGTCAATAGCCTTAGTAGCCCCGACCACATAGGAGACCTCATTGAACTGTTCAACCAGCTCAAAAATACTATATGAAGCTCAACCCACAAAAGTGTACATTCGGAGTTGTCTAGAAAATTCTTAGGCTATATAGTGAACAAGAAGGGAATCGAGGCTAACCCAAAATAGATTCAGGTCCTTCTCGACATGAAAGCCCCCGCCAACATCAGAGACATTCAGAGCCAGACTTGCTGGGTAACAACACTCAACAGGTTTATATCTAAATCATCAAACAAATGCCTCCCTTTTTTTTAAATACTAAGAGGAAGCAAAGGATTCTTGTGGGACGAAGAGTGCGAACAAGCCTTCAGAGCCTGAAAGCATACTTGGGGAGTCTAGAGCTATTCTCAAAATCGACGATGGGGGAAACACTCTACTTATACTTTTGTCTGTTTCCAAGCACGCTGTCAGCTCATCCCTCGTACGAGATGATCATGTGACCCAAAGACCAGTGTATTACGCCAACAAAACCTTCGCAAAAATAGAGGCACACTACCCAGACCTTGAAAAACTTAGCCATGACACCGGTTGTATCCTCTAGGAAACTGAGGCCCTATTTTCAGTCCCACTCTATAATGGTTCTAACCAAGCATCCACTCCACTCGGTATTGCATAAACCAGAGTTATCTTGCCGAATGATGAAATGGTCTGTAGAACTCGGGCAGTTTGACATAATCTATGCTCCGAGAACCGCCATCAAAACTCATGCAATGGCAGACTTCATCGCCGAGTTCACTGGTGGAGAAGAACCAAAGATAGATCACCAGACTTCGGATTCAAGCATCCAGAAATGGACCTTGCACTACGATGGATCATCAACGGGAGAAGCAAGCGGAGCCGGGATCACGCACCACTCTCCCAGCGGCTTCAACCTAAAAAAAGCTTCAAATTTGGCTTTCCCGCTTCGAACAACGAGACCGAATACATGTGCTTTTGTTCGGCCTGAAACTAGCCTTGGGGATCAGGATAGGTCACCTAACGGCAAACAACGACTCAAGACTGGTAGTCAACAAATTCAAAGGAGATTTCAACAGTAAGGACCCCTGCATGAGCCTACCGCAAAAATGTATTTTTCCCAATGAGCGGGTTCAAGAGGTGCGGACTCATACAATGCCCTCGAGATGACAATAAAAAAAC
This sequence comes from Berberis thunbergii, assembly GCA_003290165.1. Classification (NCBI taxonomy): domain Eukaryota; kingdom Viridiplantae; phylum Streptophyta; class Magnoliopsida; order Ranunculales; family Berberidaceae; genus Berberis; species Berberis thunbergii. The sequence goes on along the minus strand of QNQO01006143.1, from coordinate 183,720 downwards.
TGATGCGCTAGCCAGAGAAGCCTCAACCTCAAGCGAAGTCTCAAGCGGTCTCACTGAATACCAAGAGCAATCAGGCCTCGACGAAGAAGAACCTAGATAGGTTTGCACTACAGACGCATCACAAAATTGGATGATTCTAATCCTCGAATACATTGCAATCAGAACCCTACCGACCGAGAAGGTTGAAGCCAGAAGACTTAAAAACAGAGCAGTGGGTACACTTTCCTAAATGACAAGTTATATAAAAGATTAGTGACAGGACCCCTGCTTCGATATCTGTCACCTCCAGAGGCTAGTCATGTTTTGGAAAGAATCCATGACGGTATATGCGAAAATCATCTGGGTGGGAGAACCCTCGCCTACAAAGTTTTAACTCTAGGATACTATTGACCTACAATGCAACGAGATGCCAAGAATATTGTCTGCAAGTGCGAAAAAATGTCAGAAGTTCACGCCATACACACACATGCATGCCCAACCACTGACACTGATGTCGAGTCCATGGCTATTAGCGCAGTAGGGGATGGACATCATTTGACCGCTCCTACCTTCAGTCGAAAAAAAAAGTTCCTTCTTGTGGTTGTCAACTACTTCACCAAGTTGGTCGAAGCCGAGCCCCTATCCAAGATAGGGCAGGTCCATATTGAAAAATTCATTTGGGCCACCATCGTCTGCAAATTTGGGATCCCCATAGTATTGGTCAATGACAATGAATTTCAGTTCGAAGGCATCAAGGTTAAAAAACTATGCAAAAGTATGAACATCAATCACCATTTCTCCTCGCCAGGGCACCCACAAGCCAACGACCAAGCAGAGGTTGCCAACAAAAAAATCCTGGAGGCGATCAAAAGGAAGCTTGATGCAGCCAAAAGGAAATGGGTTCTAGAGCTACCAGGAATACTCTCGACATATCGGACAACTAATAGGATCCCTACCAGAGAAACACCCTTCACTCTGGCATATGGGTTAGAAGCCATGGTTCCGTTAGAACTCGAAGTGCCAACCTTTCGAACCAAAGAGTTCAGATCAGAATGTAACGATGAAGCCTTGCACATTGGACTAGACCTCCTCGAAAAAAAGCGGGATTTAGCCTCGACCAGGATAGTTGCTACCAGCAACAAATAGCGTAATACTACAAAAAGAAGGTCAAGCCACATGAAGTCAAGGTGGGACATTGGGTACTCAAGAAAACCCAGCAAAGCACCAAAGAAGCTGACGCGGGAAAGCTGAACCCGAACTAAGAAGGACCCTATCGAGTAACTAAGGTCAACAGGCCGGGAACATACTGGTTGGAAGATGTAAACTGCGACGGACTTAAACAACCATGGAATGTAGAGCATTTCAAAAAAAATTATCAATAAAAATATTTGCTTTTACTAAACTTTCATTGCTGTCCTTTATGGAAAATTCGACCTCTGATCATCCCCGCTATGCCAAACACCTAATACACTGCATACAGGCGACGTTGACATAGGAAGTGGGAGTCTAGTTAGTGTTCACATGGCTGAAGATGACGACTCACCAAGGGATCATTGCTCTCTAACAGACAATGATCGCCAAACTTGCTAGGTAAGCTTAGTTAGTTCGTGACTAATGACGATGACTTCTGGTACCAGATGCCTACTCCGCTGCATGCGGACGACGACGGTCGATGAAGTGGGAGTTTAGTCACCGCTCACACGCCTGATGATAATAACTCTCCAAGGGATCATTGCATTCAAATAGACTATGATCGTCGAACTTACCGGGTAAACTTAGTCAGACCGCGACTGATGACGACAGCTTTAGGTGCTCAACACCTAGTTTGCCATGCACGGATGACGATGATCAACACTCTTACGCACAACGACAACTCGTCAAGCGATCAACGCTCTCCGAAAGATAACAATTTTTGAGCATTTTAGCGCACAGTCTGCAATATGCATACAACAACAACTCACCAATTGTTGCTTAGGATCTCAGGTTCTATTCTAAGAATCTAATTTTACAGACTCAAGAAGAATGAGATAACATAAGAGAAAGAGATATATAGAAACAAGAGTATAATCAACCATATGCATACAAATAAGATAAATGAAAACATAGTTAAAAATTTAACTTTGATCTAGATCAATCGATCGATACAACTCTAAGACAGTTTCCTGTTTTACACTTAGAGATTCACTGTAAGATCTTATTAGAGATTAGATCGAAAGTCAAGTTTTTAAAACCAAACAGAAGTAGATAATATGATTTTATTGAAATATGTACAAGAGACTTACAGGATAAGAGAGGAAATCTTACAGAAGTAGAGCTCTTAGGGTTACATAACAGGTTGGGATTCTAAATTTGTCTGAGTAAACCTCAAGACAGAAGGTTGTATTTAAAGATAGAAACAGAAGCCTAGAAACGATAAGGTTTCTAGAAATAGATGAGCTGGAGGCTTATCTCCTAGATGTCGTCTTGTAATTATGGAGGGCGAATACTATTCACCTTTTGACATTTGTGGATGAGTGGATCAACTGTAGATTCACCCGTCCTCTTGTAAACAGTAAAATAAAGAGTTGTCGGGTACTATGGCCGAAAGCTAAATTGTCTGCTGGCGAGTGCTGGCAGGTGCTTGTAATTATGGCTAGACACCATAATTATTGTAAGGTCAGGGTGACGTGAATGGTGGAAAGATGCCATAACAGTCATCCTCATTGGAGGGTCCACTGTAGGACTCTATAGCTTCGTCTTCCTCATATGAGTTTTCTGAAGCTATCATGAAGAGCGTTTCTAGGAGTTGAGCTCTCGTTGGCTTGCCGCGGAGTTGCTTCTTAATATGATCTTTAAAAAGCTTTGCTTGAGTTGGAACTTGAGAAGGCTTGATAGGAGCAGCTGGAATAGGATGTCTAGAGAAAAACCTGAGGACACCTTCTTTGGTTGCATGGTTGTGGTCGAAGGTCGGCCACCATTTAATCTTGAATCGTCGGCAGAACCATAGGGGTGGTTGAGCGGACTGATTCATTGTAGTGAGAGTAGAGACAGAGAAATCCCAACAGGAAAACCATGTCAAATTGAACTTTATGAAGAACCACAGCAACAAAACTTGTTGGGGAACCGGAGCTGGGGTTCGAACTTGGACTTGAAAAGGGACCATCCTTCATTGACAGAAGGAGGAAGAATCCCATCTTCAGCACCGAAATGATTCCACCATTTATGCTGGAACCATAAAGGAATTGAAGGTTGCTTGAACTTCTTGCAGAAGAAGAAAAACCAGGAGTGTGAGCAGTTCTGAGAAGGAACAAGAAAAACTCGAAACTAGGCATGCTTGTAGTCTTGATAATTGAAGGAGGTAGGAAGGAAGTTAACAAAAAACTTTTTGTGAGAGGTTGGATGCTGCTTCCAGTCTGCTTCAATCAGAATTTTTAAAATCTGACACTTGGAGTGAGAAATCTTCTAGGTATTAGATTTCTCCATATTATGAGTAATCACCACAGAGTCTGTGTTGACGAGGATGAACTCATAAAACCTTTGATTCTTAAGACCATCAGCTTCTTCATAGAGCATCTGTGGAGAGAACACCTGATGGGAAATTGCTTGAGGATCTTGCTTGAAAGAGTAACGACTGGGTTCGAGCATAATGATAGGCTCGAGACAGGTCTTTGTCACATATTGATTGGAATGGATGAGGGGCTTCTGGAATGAAGCCATTGTAGAACTTGATTCAGCTTCCTGTAGTGGCTGAAAAGGATTTGTAAGGGTAGTTGCATAAGAAAAATGGGGCTTGTGTTGTGTCGCAGAAGGCGTCATAACATATTGAGACTTGAATTGGGGTCTTGCAGAGGGAACCTGCGAAGAAGATGAGCTCTGCGAACTCATATTTGGATAAACTCTCTTGTGAGGAAGTCAGCAAGAGAATTGTCTGCTCCCTTTATATACTTGATGTCAAAATCGAATGCTGAAATCAAACCTTGCCATCTGGCGAAAATCTGTTTTGAAACGAGATTTAAAACATCTTTGGTTAAAATCTCTTTGGCAGATTTGCAATCAACACGTAAAAGAAATTTTTGATTTGTTAAATCATCTTAAAATTTCATGATGCATAAAACAATCAATAAAACTTCTTTTTTCAAAGTTGAGTAGTTGATTTGAACAGAATTCCAAATACCAGAATGGTACCGGACCAATTGGATTGAAGTAGAATCAGGTAGTCGTTGTTTAAGAATACCACCATACCCTTGGTTAGACGCATCTGTTTCTACAATCTTGAAAGCCTTGGGATCTGAGATTCCTAAACAAGGAAGACTCTTGACTTGGGCTTTAACTTGACGCACTATTTGGGAATGGGCTTCAGTCCATGGACCTGGATGTTTCTTAAGCCGATTGTAAATGGGGCTTCAGTAAAACAAGGAGGCCTTTGTAAAAATCAACAACATAATTTAAAGATCCAAGAAATATTTGTAATTGAGTTTTATCTCGAATTTCATTAGAAAATTTTTCTGCAAAATCAATTGCTCTTGAAAATGGAGTGATCATGCCATAGTGTATGGTATGACCTAAAAACCGAACCTTTGTTTGAAAAAGATTAATTTTGGTAGGTGATAAAACCAAACCATTTTTCTTAATACATTATTCAAATTGATACAAGTATTTCCAATGGGCAGGAATAGAATCGAAAAAAACAAGTATATCATCGATATACACGATTATAAAATGGGATAAAGGAGAGAGAATTTCGTTCATGATATTCTGAAATTCACTCGGGGCATTTATGAGACCAAAGGGCATTACATTCCATTCGTAATGTCCAAAGGGAACATTGAAGGCAGTTTTATACCTATCCTTGGGATGGATCTGAATTTTCCAAAATCCAGACTTGAGATCAAACTTAGAGAAGACACAAGTAGAGTGTAGTCTCTTGAGAAGATCACGTTGATGTGGAATGGAGTATCTAATCCAACGTAAGACCTGATTAAGGGGCTTATAGTTGATGACTAGACGAGGACTACCACTCTCAAGTTCAGCAGCTTTATGAACATAAAAAACTGAACAACTCCAAGCAGATTTGGAGTGGCAAATGAGGTTCTTATTTAGCAATTGCTGAATTTCTTGTTTGCAATATTCCATAAGCTCATAATTCATTTGAATTGGTCTAGCTTTTGTTGGAATTTTAATTTCATTAAATTATGGTTCATAAGGCAAATAAACACAATGTTGTTTCCTATGCCAAAATGCACTAGGAAGATTGGAACATAATTCCTTTTGAAGATGTTTTTCATATTGGACAATCTGAGATTGTAATTTAGGATCTTGTATTTGTGCATCAATTCTTTTATATGCAATTTCTTGTTTAAGAGAATTTAAATGTTGTTGCTTCTGAGAGAGGAGATTAAGAAATGAAGCCTTTTGATTCATTTGATTAACTTCAAAAATCTCAGGTTTAAACGGGAATTTAAATTCAACATCAGTTCCTAAATAGGTAGCCTTAATACCATCTTTAGAGACTTGTAAACAGAGAGATTGCAGATATAAAAGGAGTACCAAGAATCATTTTTGTTCCATGTTTTTAACAAGGAGAAAATGTTGTTTTATACAGACATTGTCTTTACAAATATGAGCATTTGTAAGTTTGTAATTAATTTGCAATTCAGAATTATCTGTGGTGTATAATTTTTGAGATGTGATAGTAAAGTATTGTGCTGGAACAATACCTTCTTGAATACAATTCATGTCTGTGCTTGAGTCTATCAGGGCAATGGTAGAAATCAAGATTTTTCTCTTGATGAAGAGATCAACAGAGACATACCATTTCTGGATTGTCACCTGATGAGGAATACTTTGCTTTATGTTGCAAAGGAATTGAGGAGGAGATTCTTCTGTAGGACCTACAGGTGGTTCAGAAGAAGAAGCTTCCTGATTGCCTGTATTAAGATTCTGAACTTTAAGATCTAAATACAGCTGGGATTGTTTAAGTAAAGCAATATCTTTCTTAATATTGTTTACTTCATGTTGGAGGTCAGAGATACGAACCGGATGGGAAGTTGTAGATTTGAATCTATCTATGACTTCTTTGTGACTATAAAAAGGTTGAACTACCTCAGGAACATTCGAAGAGGAAGTTAAAGATTGTTTAATATGTTGAAGATATTCAGTTTTTAGAATTGGATCTTCAATTTTGTCAACAAATTCTAATAAAATACTGGATTGTTTTTTATTAGACAACATGTTACTTGTTTTATGGGAACATTGTATATTATTACAATGACATGCTTCAAGACCATTATCAGAATCATAAGAGATGTCTGAATCTGATGAGAAGCGATTGATATTCATTATTTGAAATTCTTCATCAGAAGAATCAGCTTCAGAGTCCATTAGAGCATTAAGAAACATATTCTTATTATCGTCAGGAGCATTTAAAGCATGAATCTTTTGAGCCGTTCTGCAAGAGTTTGCATAATGGCCAGGACGTCCACACTTAAAGCAAACATGCTTTGAAGTTGGGTTGGACTTATAAGGCTTCTTAAATTGTTCAGGCTTGGGTTTATGAGTCCCATGCCTTTTGGGTTTGCTGTAGTACATATCCAAATCTTTTGGGAGTTTAGACCCATAAGGTTTTTTTTGGATTTGTACTGACGAGCCGGATGAGATCTGTAAAGCTGTTTGGATTTAGATTGGGGTAATCTAAAATCTTCAAATCCATATTGCTGACAGAAATCACCAAGTTCTTTGGGCCCTGTGATATGCTGTTTCTTAAGCTGATGTTTAAGCCTAAGATCATTACATAACTGCAGAGCACATTTATTAATAAAAGAGATTAAATCTCCATATGTAAGGCGATCATATGGAATTCCTAACTGTTTCTACAAAGATAGCAGGTAGGCCAGAAAGAAACTTTCGTTTCCAAAATGGATTACTTGCTTCAGATTGTTGCATAATTTTTTTGAGGAAAATGTCCTTATACCATCTGAAATGACTCAGTGTAGGACATTTATGAACCATAAGTAGATTTTTCGATTTACCTTGGAATTCACCTGGATCCCCAATAAAGTGTCTAAGAATGCTAACAATAAGAGTTATCACAGAGTCAGGAATAATAAAACCTTGTTCAGTTTTCATGGGTTGACCATCAGGACCAACCTTAACTGCTTGAATAATTACCAATTGTCCTCCTATGGTAAGATAATTATCCCACCATCCTTTAATTAGCCCAGAAAAGCCAACGATGATAACTTGAGCAATGGATTTATCATCTTTGCCTTCACTACGAAGAGTAGAGGCAAACATGACCATTTCTTTGGTTACTTCAATTATACTTTCTTCAGATAAAACATCTATATTCCAGATATAGAGATTACCTGTAGAAAATGATCCAAAAGTTTGTAATCCACCTTCTTCATATTGCATATCAGGGAATGAAGGTCGAGGATAATAATTTCTAGTTTTAGGCAGTGAATTTTGATGATTTCCATAAGCTTGTGCTTTGCGAGTATGCTTTATGGGATTGATTTGATATTAAATAAAATTTAATTTATCCAATTCAGCCATAGGATCAAAATTTGCACTAATATCTGATTCAACAGACATGTCTTGATTAGACAGAGTGTTGATATGTAGTCTAGTATCAAATTTTAATGCTTCAAGCTTAGCATCAATATCCTTGATAATTTGATTTGAAGTTGTAAAAAAATTAGGAGCTACTGAAGTGGGTTGAAAGTACGTGGCTTTCTTAGATTCTTCAGTATGCTTTTTCTTGAATTCTCTTATCTTTAAGAGCATTTTGTAATAATTGATCTTGTATCAATTTATCGCCAAGTTCATGGAGAAGAATATTGGTATAATTATTCTGTTGAATAATTTTGCTTATACCTTTTGATTGACTCTCAGAGGAAGGGTCTTTTAAAGGTGAAGCAACAAGATCTTGTCCCATGGTAGCAAATGTAAATTCGCTAAGAGGGGGCAAAATAGAATTAATTGATTGATTCTCAGTAAAATTCCATAATTTGGAAGAAACGTTGAGAACATGAATATTTTGAAGATGAACATTAAAGTACCAATCTAAGAAAGGAAGATTTTCTTTAAGTACTTCACAACACTCATGAAATTTCTTGACAACTTTAACTGGCTTACCAACGCTACCATGGTGACTTACTCAGGGTTCAAAACGGCTGACCAACATACTTTAAAACATTGGTGAGTCCTAGGTGTCGTTGGTAAACCGTTGATAGCGTTGGTAAGCCAGTTAAAGTTGTGAAGAAATTTTATGAATGTTGTGAAGAACTTAAAGAAAATCTTCCTTTCTTAGATTGGTACTTTAATGTTCATCTTCAAAATATTCATGTTCTCAATGTTTATTCCAAATTATGGAATTCTATTGAGAATCAATCAATTAATTCCATTTTGCCCCCTCTTAGCGAATTCACATTTGCTACCATGGGACAAGATCTTGTTGCTTCACCAATGACAACGAATTTCAGTTCGAAGGCATCAAGGTTAAAAAACTATGCAAAAGTTTGAACATCAATCACCATTTCTCCTCGCCAGGGCACTCACAAGCCAACGACCAAGCAGAGGTTACCAACCAAACAATCCTGGAGGCGATCAAAAGGAAGCTTGATGCAGCCAAAAGGAAATGGGTTCTAGAGCTACCAGGAATACTCTCGGCATATCAGACAACTAATAGGATCCCTACCAGAGAAACACCCTTCACTCTAGCATATGGGTTAGAAGCCATGGTTCCGTTAGAACTCGAAGTGCCAACCTTTCAAACCAAAGAGTTCAGATCAGAATGTAACGATGAAGCCTTGCACATTGGACTAGACCTCCTCGAAAAAAAGCGGGATCTAGCCTCGACCAGGATAGTTGCTACCAGCAACAAATAGCATAATACTACAAAAAGAAGGTCAAGCCACGTGAAGTCAAGGTGGGACATTGGGTACTCAAGAAAACCCAGCAAAGCACCAAAAAAGCTGATGCGGGAAAGCTGAACCCGAACTGGGAAGGACCCTATCGAGTAACCAAGGTCAACAGGCCGGGAAAGTACTGGTTGGAAGATGTAAACTGCGACGGACTTAAACAACCATGGAATGTAGAACATTTCAAAAAATATTATCCATAAAAATATTTGCTTTTACTAAACTTTCACTGTTGTCCTTTATGGAAAATTCGACCTCCGATCATCCCCGCTATGGCCAGTCTCGAATATTACCTCGAACGCCTAGTCCACAGCACGCGGGCAACAACGGTCGAGGAAGTGGGAGTCTAGTTAGCGCTCACACGCCTGATGATGGCGACTCGCTAAGAGATCATTGCTCTTTGATAGACAATGATCGCCGAACTTACCAGGTAAGCTTAGTCTGTTCGTGACTGATGATGAAGGCTTCTAGTGCTCAACGCCTAGTTCGCTTCGTGTAGGCAAAGACGGTCGAGGAAGTGGGAGTCTAGTCAGCGTTCAAACGCTTGATGACGATGACTCGCCAAGGGATCATTGCTCTCTGACAAAAAATGGTCACCGAACTTACCAGGAAAGCTTTGTCAGTTCGTGACTAATGACGACGGTTTCTGGTGCCCAACACCTATTCTGGTGCACGCGGGCGATGATGGCCAGGATGTGGGAGTCTAGTCAGCGTTCACACGCCTGAATGATGACGACCCACCAAGGGATCATTGCTCTCTAACAGACAATGATTGCCGAACATACCAGGTAAGCTTAATCAATTCGCAACTTATGACGACGGCTTTTGGTGCCAAACACCTAATACGCTGCATGCAGGCGACGTCGACCGAGGAAGTGGGAGTCTAGTTAGTGTTCACATGCATGAAGATGACGACTCACCAAGGGATCATTGCTCTCTAGCAGAATATGATCGCCGAACTTGCTAGGTAAGCTTAGTTAGTTCGTGACTAATGACGACGACTTCTGGTACCAGATGCCTACTCTGCTGCATGCGGGCTACGACGGTCGATGAAGTGGGAGTCTAGTTAGCGCTCACACGCCTGATGATAATAACTCTCCAAGGGATCATTGCATTCAAATTGACTATGATCGTCGAACTTACTGGGTAAACTTAGTCAGACCGCGACTGACGACGACAGCTTTAGGTGCTCAACACCTAGTTTGCCATGCACGGATGGCGACGATCGACAATGCCAATGACCCATCAACACTCTTACACACAACGACAACCCGTCAAGCGATCAACGCTCTCCGAATGATAACAATGTTTTTAGCATTTTAGCGCACAGTCTGCAATATGCATACAACAACAGCTCACCCATAAACAATGGTAGCCAAAAGCAGTCAATTTCGATACAACTCAATTGACAAAAATAGGCGTTCTGCCAACAGCTGGCTCGATAATACTAATTCTACGGTCTGCGAGCTTCTAAAGAGAACAAGACAGTACAAGACAAAACAATGCAATCAAGAAAATTTGGTTTGTCCCGGGAAGAACGTTACAACTATTTTAAAGAAGGAAGAAGGGAAAGATCTTCCTCAGCAGCTTGTCTTATGGAGCTAGAACCTTCCTCTTGAGAGATGGGTCCTAAAACTACCCTCCTATAACGCACAAAGTCATGGTAGATGCCGGGATGCTCTTCTCTGATAAGCTCCAGAAGCTTTAATCTTTCTTGATTGATCTTTGACGAGATTAATGACCTCCGTCCCAAAATGTCAAAATTCACCGCGTCAACCAAAACAGCATAGTGCGAACGCTCATTCCGACAGTAAGTTTTTCGTCTCGTGAACACGACAAATTCCCTCAGCGACATCAAACTCAAGCTGTCGTCATGCGACGACCCATTCTATCTCCCCTGGCTTCCTTTCAACAACTTGGGGCTACAGATCGGACGACCACTTGTCCATAGCCACATCTAAGTGCTCCAACTCGACCCAAGCTCATCCCAGTTCAGCACAGGTTGACGCCAAATAAGATTTGGACAACCTCAGTTGAGATCTAATATCCACAAACCTCGTTTCAAAGGCAAATACTGTGGCCTGCACGACTCCCAAGTTCATGGAAGTACCGAAATTTTGCAGTTGACCGATCAAGAAATCCACCCGCTAGAGAACATCCAAATACGACTCTCGCAGGTCTGCGAAAGCCTTCTCCAAAGCAAGGACTTGCTCCCGAGCATCGGGATGCAGCACAGTGGAACCATGAGATTCATGGGCGCAAATATCTGCCTCAGACCAGTGGTAACCAAAAACATCAACACACTGTTCAATGTGCTCTCTCTCCGAGTCGACAGTGGAAATAACAGCATCAAGCAAGAGACGGCCATCTCTTGAAATTGTTGCCTGAACAGAACACAAATAGCCCAGAAGTAAAAACCGCAAGGTCAAAGGATTGCCTCCTTTTCAGGACAACAACAGGAGGCATACTCGCATCCATTTATGCTAACTTAGTAGGCTAGGCATGGCAAGACTCCTCTTCCTCGAATGACGACTAACAATCCCTTCAGCCGGCGAACCCGGTGCAGCAAGAACGTCTTGAGTACACCATAGCAACCCGCTCCGCACAACAATAATTTACATTATGACCTCATCAATGGACGTCAATGGGAGTTTGGAAAAAAAATTTCTATCCACCTTTCCTCCTCAGTGAGAGTTTGAATTGCAAACTTCCCTGAAAAAAGAAATGGCATCAAACTAGCATCACATCTGGGAACAGAAGAATAAGTCAGCAACAAAAAAAACTTATGAAAGTCAAACTAGAAGTATCTGGGGACTCGACGACCCCCAAGCCTAAAGTACGAAGAATTCATTGAAGACAGAAACCAATACCTCTCCCAGGGATCAATGTCTTCCGCCACTAAACATAAACAAGCAAGGCAATCAGTATGTAAAGGCCTCTAGAATCCAATCGAGTGGTGGTTATATGATGGACTATCGCCGAGGTCAAATGAAGGGTAGCATCATGCGCCCTAAGAAGAATCACAATCAGAATCTTGAACCCTCTCGAAACCATTTGAGCGGGAGGCAGGCGGAGAGAAAGAAAGAAATGCTAGACGTCATTAGGCACTGGGAATCAGAGCCCCAATTCAAACATGCCCCTGTGCAACGCTATATACCCTGAGGGGGTGTAGTTGGAGCCCTATCTTCGAACGCGAGAATGATTTCCAAATCCCTTGGAATATGGTACAAACTTTAAAGCTTGATTAACTTGGTTTCGTCAACCAAGCTATCTTAAAAAAGCTTGAGGCAAGTAAATGATAGCAAATTCTTGGAAGTAAGTTCAACATTATCTGCCATCGATAGAAAGAACGAATCAAACTTTACAACAACACGCTTGGTTGAAAAAACAACACAAATAAGAACAAGAGAAATCTTCCTCGAAACGGCGAATATTTATAGAGAAGACAAATCATACTTTTTATTCTTGAGCAATCGTGTATCTATTAATGCTAACCACCATTTATAGAGAAGACAAATCAACTCTTCGAGTTCAATCATCATGACTGTACAGTTGCTTTTCCGAAAGCTAGTGGACCGACTAAACGCCCACTTACTCGGGGGGGGGGGGGAGGGAGTAGCTAATGATACACCAAAATGATACTCTTTTACGCCGTACACGTGTCATGAAGACCTCGAGAAATGATAGGCCTTAGCGTCAACCCCAACACTGATCCAGCTCAAGCAGTTCTAAGCCCGCCCAAAGCATTCTGCTAGACAGACTCGAATTCTTATAGCATGCTAAGTCCATTTGTCTCACAGCTATTTTCAATACTTGTAAGCCCCGCTAAGGAAAGTATCTCGAGGATCAACTTCGGATAAGCAATTACAATAGCTCTTTGCTTCCAACTAGGAAGTAAATTTCAAAGTATATGTCACACATGGAGACTTCTACCTACAAACTACTCTCGAAATGGGAACTATCTCTCGCGTATCTAGGAGTACAAGGCTAACAAGGAAACTTCCCTTCACAACACGACTCCTAATTAGAGAAGGATCTGCATGAAGATTTTCTTCCCTAAACTATGCCATCGATGGATTGGTCAAACCAAGACTCTAACACTATAAATAAGACACGAGGTTGGTAAGCTAAGGTACGCTACAAATTTCCTGTTTACAACATTGCACCTTCCTCAGATCCCCGTTTGACTTTAGCATCGGAGTGCCATCGGTAGCAACAATAGTGGTCCATGGCTCATGTCGTTCCTTGTGCAGGTCAACAGATTTGCAGGTCAAGGTCAAAGTAGTGAGCGAAAAATGACTTCATCAACAACCATTTGGTTTGGCTGAGCATAAGGCAAATGGTGTTGGTTGGTTTCATTTTGTTGGATCAACAGGCAAGGGTGAGAGCCTTGAATGCATACGAACACAGGCTTGGGGGTACCTCTGACAGTTTAGATGAATGAATTTGGAAGCCTAGCTCAGATGGTTTGTTTTCTCTAAGATCTGTGTATGATGCTAATCGGGAAAGAGGGGATGTGAACCCTCTCTTCTCAAATTTATGGCATCCTCTACTCCCTACAATTTTTTTTTGCCTTTGTATCGAAAATATTGAAACATGCCTTACCAGTTGATCGTGACCTCCAATCAGTTTGGATCCCTTCGGCTTCTCAGTGCCATGGATGTGTTGTGCCGAATGTTGAGACCATGAAACATTAGTTTATTTAAGTAGAGTTGGCAAAAAGGGTTTGGTTGCATTTTAAAACTGTGTCTGGTTTTCACATTTGATGTCAAATTGAAGTTTATTCAATGTCGAGTGTCTAGTTAGAAAAAACGCAAAAGAATTCTCAAGTGGGGTGTTTGTTTTAGTTAACCACGTATATTCATCCAATGGGAAATTTGGTTGTAAAGGAATAACAAATGGTATAGTGATCAAAATTGGAGTGTGAATTTAACCTTGATGGGTAGAAGCTAGATGACGATATTGGCTTGAAAACAAAGGATAGTGGGATCCTTATTCATGATGACCCGGGAAGTTGTCGAGATGCTAAGAATTTGTTTTTAGGGGAAGGATCAAATAATAGAGCAAAATCGATGGCGTGTCTAGAGGGCCTCAAATTTTGTTTTGAGACAACGATTTATAAAGTTATTTTCAGACGAACTCTATGTTAGTGAAGCAATGGTTTAGTAAGGAAATAGAGGTACCTTAGTTCTTGGGTAATATATGGCTTGATATCTATGAGCTTCAAACTCGGATTGAATGTTATTATGTTCATGTGCTTAAAGAAGTTAATTCTGTTACAAATAGCTTGGATGTGTTGGTTCAGGAGGAGAGGATAGAACTTGTAAAGAGTCATCTATACCTCGCAAGGCAAGAACTCTTTTGTTTCTTGATAGGAACCATATTGCTTACATTAGGCACTTGATCTTTTGTGGTTTTTTTTTCCATTTGTTGAATTAGTAAGGTAAAGTCGTAATGTACCCCCTACGCTTGTATCTGAGTCGGGTTTTTAAACATTAGTAATAAAGGTCTAGCATTCCACAGATGCCCCTCCTGGCCAGAGGTTTACTTTAAAAAAAATGAAAGAGGAGTCACTGAGAGCCTACACAAAATACATCAGTGTTGTTATAATATACAATATCCCCCAATCAAACATACAAGAAGAAAAGTATGAATTTTTTAAGGGTTAGTTTAAACAGAATCTTAATTGCAGACTATGAGAGGTTAAGAGAAACCTACTCAAGGCCTCTATTACCATTAGCATTTTGCATGGTTCCCTTGGTTGCTGAACTGTCAATATTTCCAAATTATATGGTATTTGCAATAGGAGTGGACACGATACATGATCGGATGAGATATACCTCATCTCGAGCTTGTACCATCCCAAACGGTTCGAGATGGAATGTGGCAGAATGAGCGTGTAACCCTCTTAACATTCATAGCATTCCCATAACCATTGTCTCCATATAGGCATATACATAGTTTCATCACTAGAGATTTATCCAATGGTAACAGGTGGAACATTAATTTGGGAACATAACCAAACATGATGCCAAAGCACAAGGGAAGTCAGCAGGCTATCAACAGATTCACTGTGATGTCTGCTCAGTAAATCTATCCATGGCTTTGTAGATCTTGGGTGCTTTTAAAGATCATAGAAAGGCCTTCACCAGATCTTGTGACTCAAATTATAGGATCATCAGCCACTTGGTTGTCAGATGCTAGGATGATTGAACTACGGATTTCTATCTATCAATAGATCAAGAAGGTTATCAACTTGTAATCCAATAAAAGGCAGAGTAGTAGCTGCAGGTTAATAATAAACCCAAGAATGGTGGCATGCTAGAGATCAAGACGAAAGAGTTCTCTTTGGAAATCCAGACCTCAGTTTTCTACAAATTAATAAAAGCTGCATATATTTTCCAATATCTTAAAGCTACGGCTATGTCTGAAGAAGGCCAAACACGAGGGTAATTAGTTGAGCATATAAGAGGGCAGGCTCATAGTCTCCCTAATCCGCATCACAATCTTGGGTATTTAATATTTAGTTTCATCTGCATATGCAGATCTACTATTAGATATAAGGATGTTGGGATGAAGTTGGCTTGACTAGTCTCACATCAAGTAAGGATAAGTTGTCACTAAGGTTTATAAGGAGATGGTCCACTCCCTAATAGCAATGAGGACTTTTAAGATAAAAATCCCACGACTGGGGTCTGGATGGTAGTCCGAAGTTGCAGTGTTTAAGTTGGGGACAATATCGAGGCCTGGATGGTAGTCCCAAGTTGCGGTGTTTAAGTTGGGGACAATATAATCACTATGTATAGTGAACCCAGGTGCGCTCAGGCGTGAGCGCGTGCCAACAATTGGTATCAGAGCCGATGGTTCGCGCAAATAGTGCAAGACCGCACGTTGTTCTGAGGATCAAGCACATGTGAACGCGTGCCATCAGAGGAATCATGACTCAGAAATTCTAGCTCTTCAAAAAAAGAAGAGCTTGGTGCTTTCAGTTTGGTAGGGTACTTCTAATTACCTTCCTTATCAAGTTTCTCTTCTTTTATTTTTATTTCTACTTTTAATTGTTTTCCTTTTAGAATCAATTTCTTCCATTGTTAAAAAAAAAGTCAAAGTATGGACCAACCATCAGATTTTGATTCTAAATCCATGGAATGCACCCTGCTTGCTTGGTTTAGATAAATTCTGCAAGAGGATTTAAGTAAATGGTTAGCTAAGTCTAGGAAATGACTGTCCAACCAATGTATGGTCAAATTTCAAGTATAAAATTCCTTATTCTTACCTGCAAAAACTCGATCACTTTTTTGTCTTTTCCATCGAGAAAATTGCATAGATACTGATGCAGTCATTTTTCGCTCCCTGCTTTGACCTTGACTTGCAAACCTGTTGACCTGCACAAGGAACGCACGTGAGCACAGACCACCGTTGTGGTGGCCGATGACACTCCAATGCTAAAGTCAGACAGTGATCTGAGGAAAATGTAATGTTGTAAACAGGGAATTTGTAGTGTACCTTAGCTTACCAACCTCATGTCTTATTTATAGTGCTTGAGTCCTGGTTCGATCAAGCTGTCGATGGCATAATTTAGGGAAGAAAATTTTCGTGGAAATCCTTCTCTAACTAGGAGTCATGCTGTGAATGGAAGTTTCCCTGTTAGCCTTGTGGCCCTCGATACGTGAGAGATAGTTCTCATTCCGAGGGTAATCTATAGGTAGAAGTCTCCATGTGACATGATGATCTCGAGGAATTCCAAAGGTAGACCATCTCCACCTAAGGAATTCCAAAGGAATACATGGATTTCACAACCCTAGAGTTTATTCCTAAGGATACAAAGTTTGATATTGCACTCACCACTCAATGAATAGTTTTAGAGAGATTATGAGTTTGAACAAAAAGTTCCTAGAGTTTTTTCTTTTAATTTCGTTCCCCTTATCCTGGATACCTCGGGGACATTAAATAGGAAATTCTTGGAACAACCCTCTAAGATTAAGTCACTACTTGGGAAACCCAAAGGTCTCCAAACAAACAAAAATAAATTAAATTAGAACTGACATACTCAACACTTCTCAAGCAGCCCAATAGACTAGACATTCCTCAATGATTTTATCATAACTTCTTCCAGAAGACTCAAAATTGAGATTCGTAAAATGTTATATAATCCTAACACAAAGGGCTTTCAAACGACATGTAAATAGAATCAGCCTCAGACTTAATTAGAAATGAAGACTATGAATCAACCCCTTCACGTTGAGTTATTAATGTGAGCAGTTGACATTCCTGTAATTATGCAGCCACGGATAAAACTTCAAATACTCCCATGTCAATCTCCCCAAGTTGAAAAGGACTCGCCCTTGAGTCCTCATGGTCGATTTGTTCATACTAAGGAGAAAGGTCATGTAGGAAATACCTGAAACAATCAATCCATAACCAACTGCTACAAGTAAATCCAACACAAGGACATGACCTAGTTGGTGAAAGTGAGTGAATGAAAAATTATGCTATGAGACAAGCAAACAATAAATAATGTGCAGAAAAAAAATCACACTAGGATTTATGTTGTTAAGCTTTGCCAACTCGTGAAAGACGACTTTTGTAAATCTTATTGATATGTGACACGAGTATTGGATATTAGAACATTGTCAAGCAACGACCCTTGAGATTACCCAATCTCATAACTAACAACACTACCAAGCAACAAAAGTTTCTTCTCAATCTTCCTCTCTTGACTCCTCCCTATAATGGAAGAAAAACATAAAAGGAACCCTGAAGGTTTGGCGAAACTTCGCAATCAAACCCGAAATCAGCTGATTTCATTCCTTATTCTTGGTTACTGTTTTACGATGCACACACACAGATTCACGCTGCATGCTGCCCTATTTTCACGCTGCAAATGTTGCTCTATTTCGGTGTTGTACACAAACTGTCACGCCACATACACATCCTATTTTCATGCCCTATTTTCCATGCTTTGTGCAGAAGTACTTTAAGAGAGAAAAGATGACTTTGAGTCCTTGTCTATAAAAGAATTTGAGTTCCAAACAATTGAGAGCCAACTAATATAAAAAGTCCCAAACACTTGGGAGCCACCACCTTGGCGAACAATTTCAGGCCACCACACAAGCATAAAAACAACCACATAAGCATCTCCACATTGGCATGAAAACCGCCAAGACCCATTTCTTGGTCACGAGATTCGTGATGCCCCTAAGGGCCCTTCCCTCTTAGAGCGGCAACACTAAGAGAGTCTGAGCAAGTTAAGACAATGCTCAAACTTGATCCCTAGAATCGCTTTTGTCAACTTATCAGCTGGATTGTCTTGAGTCGCACCTTTTCCAAGAGAACTCGCCATCCTTGATGACATCCCTCAGAAAATGATACCGCACATCAACGTGTTTCGTCCGGGAATGAAGAACTTGGTTCTTTGTCAAATTCATTGCACTCTGACTGTCACATAATATTGTCACCTCGTCCTGAGTAATACCCAAATCAGTAAACAAACGCTGAAACCAAATGACTTCCCTCACTGCCTCTGATAGAACCATGTACTATGTTTCAATAGTAGACAAAACAACTATAGACTGTAACTGAGACTTCCAGCTCACCAGAACCCCTGCCACTATAAAACATAACTAATAGTCAATTGATGCTTATCAAGATCACCAGCATAATCCGAATCAACATAACCTCGGATTATATTTGACATGTCTCATCTCTTATATACCAAACCAACATCCAACATACTCCTAAGGTACCTCAATATCCACTTCACTGCCTGCCAATGTTGTTTTCCATGGTTTGACATAAATCTACTAACCATACTGATTGCATTAGTGATATCCGGATGTGTGCAGATCATGGCATACATAAGACTACCAGTTGTACTAGCATAGGGATGTTGTGATTTGTATTCCCTCTCATCCTCTGTGCTAGGAGAAAACTTACCTGAGAGCTTAAAGTGAGCAACCAAAGAAATACTTATTGGCTTCGATGTATCCATGTCAAAGCGATGAATAACCTTCTCTATGTATTGTCTCTGTGACAATGTTAGTCTGCTATTTTTCCTATCTCTCACTATCTCCATCTCAAGTATTTTCTTTGTTGAACAAAGATCTTTCTTCTCAAACTCCATGTTTTCAAATTCAATTTATCAATTTCTTCCATGCCTTATGTAGCAATAAGCATATCATCAACATAAAGTAAGAGAAAAGAGAAACACGAAAGCCCATCCTTGAGCTTTTGCATGAATACACAAGGATCTTATTGACTCTTCACATATCCCTGCTGAATCATAAAAGTATCAAACCTCCTATACCACTTCCTTGAAGATTGTTTCAACCCATTCAATGACTTCTTCAGTTTGCATACATTTTCATCCTAACTAACAACAACATATCTGTCGGGCTGAGACATGTATATGTCCTCCTCAAAATTTCCATGAAAGAAAGCAGTCCTGACATCAAGTTGATCGAGCTCTAAGTCAAGTTACGCTGCTAAAACCTAAGAGACTCAGATAGAAGTGTGTTTTACCACCGGAGAGAATACTTTATTGTAGTCCACACCTTCTTATTGTGCATATCATTTAGCCACCAATCTCCCTTGTATTGTATACCTGTAAAAGTATCCTTGGAATCTAGAATCTCATTTTTCACTGTGAAAACTCACTTACACCCAATCAACCTCTTCCCTTTAGGGAGTGTCACAAGCTCCCATGTACAATTCTTTTGAAGATATAACATCTCATTATCCAAAGCCTTCTTCCACTCCTCTTTGTGAACACTTTGCAAAGCCTGTGTATAAGTGGTAGTTACATCATCATACCCGTCAAGAACTGAGAATGCGCAAGTTGCACCCTCCTCATGGCCAAATCTAAGTGGTATACTTTTGACTTTTGTTATCTGCCTGCTGCTAAAGACGATATTTGTAACTGTTGAACCTGTTGTTGTTTAGGATCAATGCCTCTATCAGTAGGAACCTCATCTTCTACCACTGTCGGATCATGCATCATATATATACCCATATATGTATCACCTCTTCACTTAGTAGAAGAAACATCGTGCTCTGTATGAAATCTAGGAGCTTCTGGCTCCACCTGCAGAGAATCTTTAGCAGCATCATCTTCATCATAGCTATCACCCCTCCAAACAAGGGAACCATTTTTGCATATCTGACTCTTTCCCTGCAACAAAGTCTCCTCATGGAACTTTACATCTCGGCTAATCACAAACTTTTGCAAGTCAGGTAACCATAATCTACACCCTTTCACGTTATCCGGATAACTGATAAAAATATATTTCCTTTCCCTTACTCCAATTTTGTCCTCTATAACATGAAAAATATGTTGGACAACCAAATACTTTCAAGTTAGAATAGTATGAAGAAATACTAAACCGTACCTC
This sequence comes from Berberis thunbergii, assembly GCA_003290165.1. NCBI lineage: Eukaryota > Viridiplantae > Streptophyta > Magnoliopsida > Ranunculales > Berberidaceae > Berberis > Berberis thunbergii. The sequence continues at coordinate 163,451 of QNQO01006143.1, read as the reverse complement.
CATAAGAATCTGATACTCAATAGCTGATGAAGGAGAGCAGTTAATGAGATAGCATGTCGTGTTTACTACTTCAGCCCACCAAATTCTGCCCAAACCTGCATTAGACAACATGCACATGTTATCTCCAACAGGGTACGGTTTATCAACTTTGCTACCCCATTCTGTTGTGGTGTCATTTCACTGTGAAGTGCCTTCTAATGTCAAGTTCCAAACAAAACTGCTTCAAGGGATCTTTAGTATACTCACCACCATTGTCAAATCTTACTATTTTAATTATCCTTCCAGTTTGTTTCTCAATCAACTACATTGCCTTGAAGGAAATACAGATTTGCATGCATAACCATTGTCTTAAGCAACCGGTCACCAAAATAAACATTGAGTAGCCATTCTCACCAACATAGTTGTAGCCTTGAGCTTCAAACACCTCAAGAGAAATCCGTCCCTTTGAAAGAGCTAGAACATGACGTACCTCGGTAAGCTGCCGACATGACCCATCTTCCAATTGGAATTTGACTGTACCATTATCCATTGTCTTGAAAAGAAATACAGATGATATGAAGCTCACGTATTCAACGTCTAACCATCATACAAATGGTCATAAAATTCTGCCATCAATGTTTGTGCTAAGTCATCCCCATGATAATATCCTCCACCATATTTGGTGTCTCAACAACATTGACTACACCCTTACTATCATTTTCTTGCTTGTTGTGATTATCTTTCACTCTAGAAATCCCTTTTGTAATGGTTGCAGCTCTTAAATTTGCGACATTCAATCTTAGACATATCACTGCCTTTTCATTGAAACTGGTTCCTTCTGTAGTGGTTCCTTTTGTTGTATTTTTTCTACTTGTCACCGAAAGACCATGTGCTTGAACCTATTCATTTGAACCACTCTTTCTTGAAGCCTTTGCAAGTACAACTTGTACACAATTTTTTCCTTTTTCAATGTTGTCATCTAATCAACACATGGTTCCTATTCTAATAACAAGGAAATTAACAAGAATAACGCCTTCTGACTATCTTCAAATTTAGCCCCAAGCTAACACAATCTGAGTATAAACATTCAAACTTATTTATGTGGTCAGACACTAGCTTACCTTGCTGCAACTGATCATTCTGAAGATACATAGCCCAAAGTTGATCCCAAAAACCTTGAGCCGTCATTTCATCAGTGAAGTTACAAGCTACATTGTGAGAAAGACACAAACAAATCATACTACATGCCTTCTAATCCATTTTACTCCACTTCTCAATAACCTCAACTGTCGCATTATTTGATGATGACTTCTTTTTCTCATCTAGTGCATCAATTTGATTCAAACTAACCGGAATATCTTTACAATCCATCTACCAAGCTTTAAAATTGTTCCTTCCATTAAATCACACAATGTCAAACCCATGGATTTTCACATAGCCATTATCCTGCGAAGAAGAAACCCTTTTAGTTATTTTTTCTGACACCTTGAAAGTACAAAACACAACCTAGTGGCACTCTAATACCACTTGTAAGAAATATCTGAAACAATCAATCCAAAACCAACTGTTGCAAGTAAATCTAACACAAGGCCAAGAACTAGTTGGTGAAAGTGAATGACTGAAAAACTCTGCTATGAGACAAGCAAACAATAAATAATATGAAGAAAAGTAAAGATCGCACTAAGATTTACGTGGTTTGTCTTTGCCTAATCCACAAGCAATGACTTTCTTAGATCTTATCGATATGTGAAACAAGTATTGGAGATTACAATGTTGTCAAGCAACGATCCTTAAAATTACCAAATCTCATAACCAACAATACCACCAAACAACAAAAGTTTCTTCTCAATTTTCCTCCTTTCATTCCTTCCTACAATGGAATAAAAACCCAAAAGAAACCCCGAGGATATGGCGAAACTTTGCAATCAAAAATATCCAAAATTGCCCGATTTGAAACTTTTTTTTGTCAGTGTTTTAAACTGCACACACATATATTCATGATGCATGCTAATATGTTTTCATGTTGCACACCCTGCTATGTTTTTGCGCTTTACACAGACTGTTTCATGCCGAACACACAACCTATCTTCATGTTTTGTGTAGAAGTACTTAAAGAGAGAAAATAGGACTTTAAGTCCTTGTCTGTAGAGGACTTTGAGTCCCAAAAAATTGAAAACCAACTAATATATGAAGTCCCAAACAATTGCGAGCCACAAAGATAGAAACAACTCATGTGTTGTTTTCATAGGTCGGCCACATTAAAAGTGATGACAACATTGTAAGGATTTGGCAGCTCAATCTGGTAAGCATTTTCACCAATTCGCTTTAGTACTTTAAACAGACGATCTGCCCTGGGTTTAAGCTAAATAAATTGTCCATGAGGAAAATGTTTGTATCAGAAATGAACCCATACCAAGTCGCTTTCTTTGAATTCAACATGTTTTTGATGTTTTTTTGGCACTTCTCTTATACTTTTCAGTTTGTTGCAAAAATTTACTATGAACTTGTTCATGCAGTCTTTTGATGCCTTTTACCCGTTTTCCTGCATCTCTACTAAATGATGAGTAGTTGGAAGTGGAGTCAGGTGTAAAGGATTGATGGGATTCCGGCCATAAACAACTTCAAAAGGGCTTTCAACCAGTAGTTTTGTTGATTAATTGATTGTAAGCAAATCCAAGTTGAGCTAAAATAAGATCCCATTGTCGGATATTTTTACCAACATAACTCCTTAACAGATTTTTTTGGGTTCGACTGGTAACTTCAATTTGACCGTCTATCTATGGATGATATGAAGATCTAAACTTAAGATTAGTTCCAAGCTTCTTCTAAAGAGTGCGCCATAAATAACTGAGAAATTTTGTCTTGATCTAATACAATGGACTTCAGAATCCCATGAAGTTTCAAAATTTCTTTAAAATACAAGTCAGCCACATAAGACGCATCTAAGGTCTTGTTACAGGTAACAAAATGTCGCATCTTTGAAAACCGATCAACAACAACCATGATAGATTCTCTGATTCCTGGGAAGACCAACAACAAAATCTAAACTAATAAGAACCATTCCCACATTCAGCCCAAATCTTCCCAAAGTAAGGATCATCCTTATAAAGCTACTATAAACCTCAAAACCATCAAACTTCACTTGCATAACAGACAGTAGGAAACGTTTTCGGATTAAAGCATCAACAACCATATCTTGAGTGCTAGACTTATACTTAATTCTGAAATTGAAAGCTTGGAGAAACTCATCCCAAAAAGCATGTGTTGCTGAGTTTGGATTGGCTATTGATGAACTTTAAAGCTTGGTGGTCCGAATAGAGATAAAAAGGCATGGACATGAGATATTGGCTCCAATGATTCAAGGATTGATAAATTACAAATAACTCTTTGTCATATGTAGACTATTTTTTTTCAGAGACTCATTCAATTTTTCTCAAAAGAAAGCAACTGGTTTTCCTTATTGGTTGAGCACGACTCCAATTCCAATGTTGGAAGCATCACATTTGATGATACATAAACACGTTCACACTCTTGAGCCGTACATATGTCACAATGATCTCGAGGAACCACGAGTTCAAGCAACAACCCAATATGAATCCAGCCCAAGCGGTTCTCAGCCTGCTCAACTTCAGCTCACCAGGCAGGCCTGGACTCTGACCGCATGCTAGGTCCACACATCTCATAGCTATCCTCGATGCCCGTAAGCCCTTTTCAGGCAAGTATCTTGAGGATCTGTTAGGACGGGCAAACACCAGGGTATCTTCCACACAGAGAAACTCCCTTCCATGGAGTGCTATCAGATTGGGAACTATCTCCCGCGTATCTAGAAGCATGGATCTAATAGGAACTTCCCATTTACAGTACGACTCCTAATTAGATAGGGATCTCCACGAAGATTTCCTCCATCATCTATGCCTATGATGGTCTGGTTAAACTAGAACTCCTTGCACTATAAATAAGACATGGGGTTGGTAAGTTGAGGTTCGCTACAAATTCCTTGTTACAACATTACATCTACCTCGGATCCTTGTCTGACTTTAGCATCGGAGTACCATCGACCACCCCACAGTGGTCTGTGGCTCACATGTGCTACTTGTGCAGGTCAAACAGGTCAGCGGGAACAGCTCAAAGCAGAGAGCGAAAAATGACTGCATCAATTTTGCATCGTCTGTAGGGATGACGTAGATCTTAATTCTAGACTAAGTGTTTTCTCCAAACAAAATCCAGATAGATGGTGATCACCAGGTTACGTGCCGACGGAGAATCGGGGAGCACATCCAACGCTTGGGCGGTCCTTATACCATCTCTTCGAGTTATTCATGCCACGCACGGGCATCCAGCTCACACCCCTGCGCCGTCGGCAGTTGCAATGCACCCTCCGACAAACATGTCAGGTCCAACTAAGGAGGCTCAAAACTCCCTCACTCTGGGAAAAGAGTTGACGAGAACCGGATACGATGCATCACCACTCAACAAAATACAAGTGTTTCATGGAACATATTCTGAGTCCGAACAATCTAATAGGTCCACAAAAAAGGCTTTGCGCAAATGAGGATTCAAGCTATACATAGTGCGCGGTCGACGCACATGAGCAAAGGTGAGACTCATCCGCGCCTCTGACATTCACACAGGAGGATTCCCAGGGCATACAACGCCCGCATAATGACGCCCTGGTTGTAACAATTTCCCTCGTAGGTTGGGAGATAAGGAGGTCTCTGATTGATACCAGGAGCTCGATGAATGTCCTGTTCCTTCGCACGTTACGCAACATGCAACTGGATGAAACGACATTGATCCCAGATAGTCGTCCAGTTAGTCACTTAAGTGGCTAAAAATAGCTCCTCTTGGGAAAGATATAACTGACTATAACAGCAGGGGAACAACCAACCCATAAGACCCTGTTTCAAGAGTTCATTGTGATCGATACACTTTCGGCGTACAACATGGTTCTAGGAAGACCTTGGATACATCAGATGGGGGTGACGGTCTCCAACGTGCACTAGTACCTCAAGTATCCTACAGACCGATCGATCGGTACGATAAGAGGAGATCAGCTATTGGCTAGGGAATGTCAATACATGACGACCTTACCATCTGACAGATATCGACTAGTAACTAGCCCAACGGTTAAGACTTTCCTCCGCTCAATCTGAATCCCAAGAGGAGAACAACCATCATTGGGTGACGAGGCACCGGTAAGCCCATGAGGAAGGCCCAATGTCAGACAGCCGAAAGAAGAAACTGTAACGGTCTACCTCGACGACCCTCGGAACAACAAGGCCATTCAAATCAGTTCCCGCCTAGAAAAAGTGGTGGCAGGGCAACTTACAGAGTTGCTACGACAAAACCAGGACATTTTCTCATGGACTATGCAAGATATGGTAGGAATTGATCCGTCGATAATCATGCATCACCTCGAAGTAGACCCCTCGAAGAAAACTGTCAGACAAAAGAAAAGGCTTATGGCTCCCGAAAGGAGGGCAATCATAAACGAGGAAGTGCAACGTTTGCTCGACGCAGACATGATCAAAGAGGCACGATATCCCGACTAGTTGGCAAATATCGTTGTCATGAAAAAGAAAAATGGGAAGTGGAGAGTGTGTGTAGACTACATGGACCTAAACAAAGCCTGTCCTAAAGACAGTTTTCCACTCCCTCGCATCGATCAGATCGTAGACGCCACCTCGGGACACAACCTCCTCAGCTGAAGCACACTCAGAAAGTAACGAATGAAACTTAACTCGCAAAAGTACACGTTCGGAGTCAAGTCTGGAAAATTCCTAGGCTATTTAGTAAACAAAAAAGGAATCGAGGCTGTTTCGAAACAAATCCAAGCCTTTCTCAACATGAAATCGCCGTCCACTATTAGAGACATTCAGAGCTTAACAGGGAGGGTAACAACACTCAACATATCAAATGCCTCCCATTCTTCAAGATATTAAAAAGGAGTAAAAGATTTTTCGTGGAGCAAGGAATGTGAACAAGCCTTTCAGAACCTGAAAGCTTGCATGGGGAGTCCAAAGCTACTCTCAAAGCCCACAATAGGCAAAACATTGTACTTGTACCTGTCTGTTTCCAATCACGCCATTAGTTCGACCCTTGTACGAGACGATCATGGAACCCAAAGGCCAGTATACTACACCAGCAAAACCTTCATAAAAGCATAGGCACACTACCCGAATCTAGAAAAGTTATCCTTGGCACTGGTCATATCTTCTAGGAAACTAAGGCCATATTTTAAGGCCCACTCCATAATGGTCCTGACCAAGTATCCACTCCGCTCGGTAGTACATAAACCCGATCTATCTGATCGGATGGTGAAATGGTCAGTAGAGCTCGGGCAGTTTGACATAAACTATGCTCCAAGGACAACCATCAAAGCCCAGACGCTCCCTGATTTCATCGCCGAGTTTACTACCGGAGAAGACCCAAAGGCAGATCACCAACTCACAGAATCAGATAAACAAACTTGGACCCTACGCTGCGATCGATCTTTGACTGACAATGCAAGCTGGGTCGGTATCACACTCTACTCCCACAGCAGCTTCACCCTTGAAAAGGCAGTTAAATACGAAGGCCTTTTGTAGGCCTAAAACTAGCTTTAGGAATCGACATTGATTGCTTAACAACGTACAATGAATCAAGGCTATTGGTCAACCAAGTCAAAAGAGATTTCAATAGTAAAAATCGACGCATGATAGCCTACTGTGACAAAGTACTTCGCATAATGGGAAAATTCAAGAGTTATCAACTCACACTGTCCCCCCAAGACGACAACCGAGGGTTGATGAGCTAGCGAAAGAAGCCTTGGCCTCCAATTACATCTCTAGCTGCCTCATCGAATATCAAGAGGTGGGGACTCTCCACAGTGGCATATGCGGGAATCACCCAGGTGGGAGAACACTCGGCCACAAAGCCCTGACTCTAGGATACTATTGGTCGATCATGCAGCGGGACTCTAAAGATACAGTTCGCAAGTGCGAAAAATGTCAGAGGTTCGCGCCATACACCCATATGTTGGCCAAGTCACTAACTTCTATGAGAAGTCCTTGGCCATTCGTGCAATGGGGAATAGACATCTTCGAACTACTTTCAACCTCATTTGGTAAAAAATTCCTTTTTGTTGCCGTCGACTACTTCACTGAGTGGGTCGAGGCTGAGCCCCTATCCAAAATAGGGCAGATCCAGATAAAAAATTCATATGGGTCACTATCGTCTGAAGATTCGATATCCCAGGGTATTGGTCAGTGACAACAGAACTCTGTTTGAAGGTAGCAAGGTCAAATAACTGTGCAAAAGTTTGAGAGTCGAGCATCATTTCTCCTCACCGGGACACCCCCAGGCCAACGGCCAAGTGGAAGGTACCAATCGAACGATCCTAGAAGCCATCAAAAGGAAACTCGTCGCGGCCAAAGGAAAATGGGTTTCAGAGCTACGAGGAATTCTCTAGGCATATCGAGCGACTAAAAGAACCCCTACCAAAGAAACACCCTTCACCATGGCACACGGATTAGAAGCTATGGTTCCAGTACAACTCGAAGTGCCAACCTTCCGGATGGAAGAATTCAGACCAGATGGTAGCTATGAAGCTTTACACGTGGGACTAGACCTCCTCAAAGAAAAACGTGACCTAGCCTCCACCAGGATAGCCACCTACCAACAACAAATGGCACAATATTATAACAAGAAGGTGAAGCCACATGAATTCAAGGTGGGAGATTGGGTACTCAGGAAAACCAAGGAAAACACCAAAGAAGCTAGAGTGGGAAAGCTAAACCCAAACTGGGAAGGACCTTATAGAGTTGCCAAGGTCAACAAGCCGGGGACGTACTGGCTAGAAAATCCCGTCGGCGATGAGCTAAAATGACCATGGAATGTAGAGCATCTCAAAAAATATTATCAATAAAATATTTTTGCTTGTACGAAAATATCCACTGCTGTCCGTTGTGACTCAAGACAAACCCGGTTCCGGCCAGACTCTAACACATGTCTAAAGCCTAATCCACTCTGTGCGGATCACGATGGCGGAGGAAATGGGAACCTAGTCAGAATTTGCCCTCTAATTTCGATGACTTGCCAAGGGATCATTGTTCTAACTGCAGACAATGAACGCCAAACTTGCCAATTAAGCTTAGTCAGTTCGCGTCTGATGACGATGGCTTCTGGTGCCCAAACCTTAACCGCTTTGCACAGATCATGATGGTGGAGAAAGTGGGAGTCTAGTCAGCGCTTGTCCGCAGGTGATGATGACTCGCCAAAGGATCATTGCTCTTATTGCAGACAATGATCACTAAACTTGCCAGGTAAGCTTAGTCAGTTCGCGACTGGTGACGATGGGTTATGGTGCCTAAAGCCTAATCAGCTTTGTCGGGATCACGATGGTGGAGGAAGTGGGGGTCTAGTCAATGTTTGTCCACTGGTGACGATGACTCGCCAAAGGATCATTGCTTTCACTACAGACAATGATCGCCGAACTTGCTAGGTAAGCTTAGTCAGTTCGTGACTGATGACGATGGATTTTGGTGCCCAAAGCCTAATCTGCTTTGCGCAGTCACGATGGTAGAGAAAGTGTGAGTATAGTCAGCGCTTGATCGCTAATGTTGATGACTCGCCAAGGGATCATTGTTCTCATTGCCGAACTTGCCAGGTAAGTTAGTTAGTTCGCCACTGATGATGATGGCTTCTGGTGCCCAGAGCCTAATCCACTCTGTGCGGATCACAATGGCGGAGGAAGTGGGAGTCTAGTCAGCACTTGTCCGCTGGTGATGATGACTTGTCAAGGGATCATTGCTTTCACTGTAGACAATGATCACCAAACTTTTCAGGTATGCTTAGTTAGTTCGCGACTGATGATGATGGATTTTGGTGCCCAAAGCATAATCCGCTCTGTGCGGATCACGATGGCAGTGAAAATGGGAGCCTAGTCAGCACTTGTCTGCTGGTGAAAATGACTTGCCAAGGGATCATTGTTCTCACTGCAGACAATGATCATTGCAGACAATGATCGTTGAACTTGCCAGGTAAACTTAGTCACTTCGCGACGGATGACGATGGCTTCTGGTGCCCAAAATCTAATCCCCTCTGGCGGATCATGATAGAAGAGAAAGTGGGAGTCTAGTCAGCACTTGTCCGCTGATGTCGACGACTCGCCAAAGGATCATTGCTCTTATTGCAGACAATGATTGCCGAACTTGCCAGATAAGCTTAGTCAGTTCGCGATTGATGACGATGGCTTCTGGTGCCCAAAGCCTAATTCGCTCTGCACAAATCACGATGGTGGAGTAAACGGGAGTTTAGTCAGCACTTGTCTATAGTGACGATGACTCGCCTAGGGATCATTGCTCTTACTGCAGACAATGATCACCGAATTTTCCAGGTAAGCTTAGTCATTTCACGACTGATGAATATGGATTCTAGTGCCCAAAATCTAATCCGCTTTGCACGGGTCACGATGGCGGAGAAGTTGGAGTCTAGTCAGCGCTTGTCTGCTAATGTCGATGACTCGCCAAGGGATCATTGCTCTTACTGCAGACAATGATCGCCAAACTTGCTAGGTAAGCTTAGTAAGTTCGTGACTGATGACAATGGCTTCTAGTACCAAAAACCTAATCTGCTATGTGCGTATCACGATGGTAGAAGAAGTTAGAGTCTAATCAGCACTTGTTTGTTAGTGACAACTACTCGCTAAGGGATCATTGCTCTCACTGCAGACAATGATCGCCGAACTTGCTAGGTATGCATAGTCAGTTCGCGACTGATGACGATGGGTTCTGGTGCCAAAAGCCTAATCCACTCTGCGCGGATCACAATGGCGAAGGAAGTGGGAGTCTAATCAGTGCTTGTCCACTGATGTCGATGATTTGCCAAAGGATCATTGCTCTCATTACAGACAATGATCGCCAAACTTGCTAGGTAAGCTTAGTCAGTTCGCGACTGATGATGATGGCTTCTGGTGCCCAAAGCCTAATCTGTTCTGCGCGAATCACGATGACAAAGGAAGTGGAGACTAGTCAGTGCTTGTCCGCTGATGATGACGACTCGCCAAGGGAACATTATTCTCACTGCAGACAATGATCGACGAAATTACAAGGTAAGCTTAGTTCGCGACTGATGACGATGACTTCTGGTACCCAAAGCCTAATCCACTCTACGTGGATCACGATGGCAGAGGAAGTTGGAGTCTAGTCGGTGCTTGTCCGCTAGAGACGACGACTCGCCAAGGGATCATTGTTCTCCCTACAAAAAATGATCGCCGAACTTGCCAGGCAAAACTTAACCCGCTCCTTGCGGGTCACAACAGCCAAAAGAATGGAAGAGAAAATCAACGCTAGTCCATCAATACTGAAGAGTCATTACATACGACGACTCTACAGACCACAAAGCAACAAAAGCAGACACTACTATGCGGGGCAAAACAATACTTTAAATCAAAGAAAAACATGTTTACATAATATCCGACCATAAATGAGCATTATAGCAGATCTAAAAAGAAACATCTTCCTCGTCTGTCACCCTTGCAACACCAAAACCCTCTCCTCTGTTGATCGATCCAATAACAACCCTCCTTTAATGGGTGAAGTCAAGATCTATATTGGGGTGCATCAATATCGGAGTTCTCTCATCTAATCAGTTCCAGAAGCTCTACTCTGCCACGAATGACTTCAAACGAGATTTACGACCTCTTGCTCGGCAAATCAAAATCCACCGCTCCTAGAAAAGCCTCATAGTGCTTGCACTCTTCCACCAATTATCTATCCACCTCAAGGGCAAGGCAAAGCCCTCATCAACCGCGGCCTCCAACTGCTGTCTCTCAACGGCTCATACCGCTTCTTCCCTCTTCCTCCCTATTCATCTCAGGCACTTGTGCCTCTTGTTCGGAAGACCATCTATCAATAGCAGTATCCAGACGCTCTAGTTTAGCCTTGGTCCCCCACAGGTCAGCACGGGTTGATGTCAAGTTAGACTCGGTAACCCTCAGCTAAGCCCTCATACCTTCAACGGTTGAATCAGAAATAAGGGTTGCGACCCGCAAGAGTACCAGAACCCTCCGCTCGACTCGCAGGTCAGTGAAGGCCTTCTCCAAAGTGAAAACTCTCCCACGGGCCTCAGGGTGTACTAAGATAGGCCCATGCGGCACGGGCACTAAAAAGAGAGTCTGCCCTGATAGAAGCCTGCCTTTTCCTCGTGACAACAATAGGAGGCACGTTGGCCTCCAACTCGGCAAGCCTGTAAGAGATAGTCGGGGCTAATCTTCTCTTCCTTGTGCGACGAGCAATCATCCCTTCAGTCGGGGAGCCAAACACTAGGTGAATTCCATAAGAGCACCTCAGCAGTCCGCTGCACACGACATTACTAGGCATCACAACTTCTTCAACAGAAATCAAAGGAAGCCCAGGAAACTTCTTCTCTATTCGCTTATTTTCCTTGCTGAGGGACGGAATAAAAAATTCCCTGAGACAAAGAAACAACGTCAGAATCACACAAGAAACGTGAAAGGGTATGCATGCATTAGTTACCAAGGTCAAACTGAAAGTACCGAGACACTCTACGACTGTCAATTCTGAAGTAACCGAAGTCCTTCGCCGAAGCTCGGAACCACTACTTCTCCGAAGATTCGGTGATGCCAACTGTAAGTCGTAGACTAGAGGGACAAGTCAGCCAACAAATATCCCTAGTATCTAAATGAGCATCACTCAAGTGATGAATCATCGGCGCAGTCAAACGAAGGTCAACGTCATGGGCCCTTAAAAGAATCGCCAACAATATTTTAAACCCGCTTGGTGCTATTTGAGTGGGAGGAATACAAAGATGAGTAAAGAAGTGCCAGACATCGTTCGGCACCGGAAATCGAAACTCATACTCGAGCATACCTCGGTGGAAACTTATGAACCCATGAGGAGGTACAATGGGACCTAACACTCCAGACGCAAGAACAATCATCAAATCATTAGGCAAACGGTATAAGCCGCGAAGCCTACTCAACTCAGATTCGTCAACCAGGCTGCCATCAAATAAATTCATACAGGCAAGGGATAACGGATCTTGGGGAGTAATTTTGACATTGTCAGCTATTGGAAGAAAAATATCACGGATTCGAAAAACAATGGGGAGTTCGTCTTTAGAACAATAAATATTTATAGGGAAGGCAAACCAAACTTTCCCACCTCGAGCTGATGCATTAAATATTATGCGTTGCTCCAATCATCACGACAACATAGCAAGCCATTCAATGAGTCAATGGGTCAACTAAACACCCCACTAACTCGAAGGGAGTAGCTGTTGATACATAAAAATGGTCACACCCTTGAGCCATACACTTCTCACGATGATCTCGAGGAAGCACGGGTTCAAGCAACAACCCAATACGGATCCAGCCTGAGCGGTTCTTAGCCCGCTCAACTTCAGTCCACAAAGCAGGCCCGGACTCTCACCGTATGCTAGGCCCACACATCTCATAGCTATCCTCGATACCCGTAAGCTCTTTTTAGGCAAGTATCTCGAGGATCTTGTTCGGACGGGCAAACACTAGAATATCTTCCACACCGGGAAACTCCCTTCCAGGGAATGCTCTCGGATTGGAAACTATCTTTCGCGTATCTAGGAGTATGGAACTAATAGGGAACTTTCCTCCTACAACACAACTCCTAATTAGAGAGGGATCTCCATGAATATCTCCTCCCTAATCTACACCTACAATGGTCTGGTTAAAGCAGGACTCCTTGCACTATAAATAAGACATGAGGTTGGTAAGCTATGGAACGCTACAAATTCCCTGTTACAACATTTGATCTTCCTCAGATCCTTGTCTGACTTTAGCATCGGAGTGCCATCGGCCACCCCACAGTGGTCTGTGGCTCACGTGTGCTACTTGTGCAGGTCAAATAGGTCAACAGGAACAGGTCAGAGCAGGGAGTGAAAAACAACTGCATCAACATTCAACCTCAAAAACTTTATTGAAATCTAGAAGTGAAAGAATGAGAGCTTTAGTTACCTTTTGCTTAATGATTTCAAAACCTTTTAGCTTCAACTGTCCACTGGGAGCTTTAGTTACCTTCTCCTTTAAAGCATTTTATGATAGGAAAGACAGAGGAGCTAGCGATAAAATGAGGCAAAAACATTGGAACTCCGAATTTCATGCAATGATTTAGATACATGCCAGTCCAAAATGGCTTCCGCCTTACCTGGGTCCATCTCGAATCTTTCCTTCAAGACAACATATACCCAAAAGATAAGGCTATCAGTGAAAAACTAGCACTTTTTTCAAATTTGAATAAAGCTTTTGTTCTCTCAAGATGATGAAAATCTAGTGAAGATGTTCCAGGTGTTGTTATTCAGTCTTGTTGTACACAAGAATGCCATCAAAGTAGACAACAACAAACCTGCCAATGAATGGTTTAAATATATAATTCATGAAGCCCATAAAAATGCTAGGGTCATTAGAAAGGCCAAATGGCATAACACTCCATTCATAGAGTCCATCCCTTGTCTCGAATGTAGATTTTCATTCATCTCCTGGTCTCATTCTTATTTGATGGTAGCCACTACAAAAGTCAATCTTTGAAAAAATAGTTGCTTCATAGAGCTGGTAAAAAAGATCATCTAGCCAAGGTTTGGGGAAGCAATAATCAATGGTGATTTTATTTACTATTCTACTATCAACACACATACACCATGACCCATCTTTCTTAGGTATTAAAAGAGTAGGTACTACCAAAGTACTTTTACTTTTTTGAATTAAGCCTTTAGTCTTAAATCGTCTACCTGCCATTGTCACTTCTCGTACTGTTTGGGATTCGTTCAATAGGCTATTTTTTTTTTGTATAATGGCTCCTGAGACAAGGTCAATGCAATGTTGGATGTTCTTCATAGGTGGAAGGAAGATGGAGTTTCCTTTAGAATTACATCGTGGAAATCGTCAAGAAGTTTACTCATTATAGGAGTTTGTTCATAGCTATCTTCGTTCTCTTCTGCCAACACAAGAGCAAGACTTGTACCACCGGCTTTCAACTATTCTCTAAAATCTAATAGAAGTGACAAACTACTACTCGCAATTTGTGAAGTTTGCATTCCAAGTTCAAATTTAGTTGGACCCAACATAACTTTGAATCCGCCCTTGATGAAGGTATATGTATTTATGTAGACGTCATGCACAATTCTTCTATCATATTGCCATGGACGACTCAGCAACAAGTGGCAGGTATCCATAAGGGCTACATCATACAAGACTTCGTCCTTATAATTTTTTTTCCAATAGAAAAAGACACAAGGCAACGTTGGTTTACCTTTATTTCATTGTCTTTCTGCAGCCAAAATAATCTATACGAATAAAGGTGTTCTTTCTATTTTGAGACATATTACCATTTGAGTAAGAACCACATTATCAAAATTGCTACCTTCGATAATCACATCACAAACTTTGCCTCGGGAGGTGCATTTAGTGTGAAATATATTATTTCAGAGCCAACTATCTTCTTCTCCATGGATAGCACTCAAGCTTCTTTGGATGAAAAGTGACTTTCCCTAATTAGCATAAGTGATTTCACATTCGTCATCTGGAATTCGAGTACTGGTTTGAGAGTTCTTTTCATCTTCTTTATCAATTCCTCTTCAATTAAAGTTATAATTTTACGGTAGGGCATTCAAAAGAAATATGGCCATATCCTATACACTTGAAACATTGTCAAGAATTTTTGCTGGAAGAATTTTGTTGCTTTACTCCAGACCTACTTTATCCCGTTGCAAATGTCTTTGGAGGAACTTTTGTTGTTGTAATGAGTTCAGGATTGAACGTGTTTCCTTTACTTGATGAAGCTTTTTGACTGAAAAATCAAAAACCAGCTCCACATGTTTTTTTTTGCTGCTTTTCCACCTTAAGAGCAAGACTACAAACATCATTAAAAGGTAATAAGGTTGCATCTGAACTACATTGCTGATTTTGGCCTTTAAACCGCCAAAGTATCGAGCTATGGTTTATTCTTCCGATTCCAAGAGATCACATTTCATTTTGATTTCTTCAAATTTTGCTATATATTCTTCCACGGACAACTCTCTTTGCTTCAAATTGTGAAACTTAAGGAAGACGTCTTGTATGTAATTTTCTGGCAAGTACTTTCTCTTCAACTCTCATTTTATTTTCTCCAAAGACACAATCCTTCCTATTCCTTTGAGTGCTTTGTGCTTCTTAATATTTTCCACCATAATAATGCATGTTTTCCTAACTTTAAAGCAGCAAGCTTCACCTTTTGATTGTCTGCTACTTCCTTGAATTCAAAAATCATTTCAACCGTATGAAGACATTCAAGGAATTCAACTGGTTGCAGTCTGCCCTCAAACTCTGGAACATCGACTTTGATGTCAAATTCTCGGCAGGGTACGTCTTCTCCATCCATGTGGAGGAGGAGAATACTCGTCATTGGAGTTTTGACGCGGAGCTTGATGGAAAGGGTTTATATCTTCATCCTTATCACTAGAATCCTCATCTTCTAACTCATGGAGGTTATTGCGATTCAAACATTGATGAAATTCTTGGAGTTGGTTCCTTAACTCCTGTATCTCAAGGTCACGATAAAGAAACTCTTTATTGTTTAGTGGATTGCGACCTCCATGACCACCACCAAGTGGACGATGACGCTCAAACATGCTCTTCCAAGCTCTGATACCAATTTGATACCGAACTGGAAACAAGGATTAAAAAATACACTTAACACCGAAGGAATTCCAAAGGGATACAAAGATTTCACCATCCTAGAGATTATTCCTAAGGATACAAAGTTTGATATTGCACTCACCACTCAATGGATACTTCCAATGAGATTCTGAGTTTGAACAAAATTTTGTAGTTAATTTTTTAATTATTTTGTTCCCCTCTTCCTGAATACCTTTTTTTTATTAATTAAACCTCCATGCGGGAGGGGCAACTTTGTTATGTCAGATCTTTATTAACTTGCACTAACTGGAACACCACAGGAGTGCCTTACGACTTTACCCTAACAAAAGAAAAAATTAAATTTTACAAACCATTTTGAATACATGATGTTCGTACTTTATTCAGCCTCAAAAAAGCCTTCAGTCTTTTGAGGAATGAAGAACTGTCATAAGTCCTGGTTTGAGTTTATGTTTGCGCCAGCTTAGCCAGTGGGGTGAAAAACATGAACGCACACTACCTCCATACCTCAAATCAACTCATGAATCTCAACCAATGTATTCTCTACATACTAGGGGATTTTAAATTTTACATGGAACTACCTTTTTACCAACGCCCGAGTCCGATTGAATGACCCATTTAAGCGATGCCCACCTATACATTCGCACCACATCTAAAAGCTCCAAAACCTCCGCCATATTGTCTAACCATCCATGTTTAGAACAAACTTTCCCAGAGGCGAGAACTTCCAATACAACACATGGATCAGTTTAGTTTTGATCAGATACACTTGCAAACCTAGCAACTATAATGGCAATTTGTTTGAACTGCTCTGATTTGAACCAAAACAGAGGACGCAAGTCACAACCACTATCTTACTATAACATTTATAAACAACTCGAGTTCACCTACTTGCCATCAAACACGGAACCATTTTGCGGCTTCTAGAATTCCTATAGAGTGACAATTGGTGTTAGGAGATACAAGACCTCCCCATTGAGAATTCACATTTTCCCATCTAAACAAAACTCTGAGCAGAGTGGTGACTACGGCTGGCCTGTGCAAATGAATCTTGAAAAGTGGCTCAAAATGAGATCAAACTCTATCTAGCAATTTCGCCATCCACTGGTAATCCCTTGTGTACCACTTTTCAAAAAAATGTTGAAATTTTCAAATGAATGAGGGACTGCCAAATTAAAAAAAATTAAAAATGAAATAGGGGATGTTCTTCACCATGAGCACGCAACAACTCATACGCTAATCTTGGAAAAAAATTCCCTTTAGTAGATGGGATCCAGACACAAGAGTTTACGTCCAAACAACTCGACTTGAGTCTGCATGTGTACAATTCCTTTAATACTCTTCGGTAATGTGAGTCCACCAGTTCAAAATCACCCTCTTTAGCCTCTCAAAGACTTGGCCACCTACCTTGAACTTCTTTCTCCATAGGTCTTAAAAATATTGGCTACCAGTTCTCATAATAATAATAATAATAATAATAATAATAATAATAATAATAATAATAATAATAATAATTAAAACTAACATTCCCAGTACCCACTCGCCATGTTGAGTTGGACACCAATAACGGCTTCATCTCCAGTATCTCTTTCATGAACAATGAGGCGCCATTCTTTCCTTCTTGTCTCAATAACAAGGTGCATTCCCGTAAGTATTTTTTCGCATGAATTCAGCCCATGAAGAATTTGTATTAACCAAGTTCCAAAGAGATTTAAGACAAAATGTCTTCACCATATCAAACCAGTTTCAAACCTCCAGTCCCCCTTCCTCGAAAGGTTTTCTAATCTTCTACCAAGCGACCCATTTCTTTTTTAGTTTGCCCTTGAAATCCTCTAGAAGTCTGCTATTATCTTTTGAATTCTTTCAAACACCTTCCAAGGATCACAAATTGCACTTATAGATTATACTGGAATAAAGCTAAGTACATGCTTGATAAGAACCAATCTGCCCCTAGGAGACAACAGTTTTGCCTTCCATCCTTCCACCCTTTTTGAATTTTATTGACCATGCATCTTAGGGACTTTAAATAGGAAATTCTTATAACAACCCTCCAAGATTAGGACACTACTTGGGAAACTCAAAGGTCTCCAAACAAACAAAAGGAAATTAAATTAGAACAAACATACTCAACACTTCTTGGGTAGCCCAACATACATGCTCAAAATTTTAATCATAACTTCTTATAGAAGACACAAAATTGAGATCTCTAAAGTGACACATAGGGCTTTCCAACGACATGTACATTGAATATTAAACCCTCCAAAATCAGTGTCAGACTTAGTTTGAAATGAGGACTATGAATCAGCCCCTTCATTTTTAGTGATTAATGTGAGCAATTGACATTCAAGTAATTCTGCAGCCATGGACAAACTTTCAAATACTCCTGCGTGAGAAGTAGTTGATATTAACAAGTGACG
Organism: Berberis thunbergii; assembly: GCA_003290165.1. NCBI lineage: Eukaryota > Viridiplantae > Streptophyta > Magnoliopsida > Ranunculales > Berberidaceae > Berberis > Berberis thunbergii. The sequence goes on along the minus strand of QNQO01006143.1, from coordinate 145,391 downwards.
CAACCATTTTTCGTTCTCTGCTTTGACCTAGTTCTTGCTGACCTGCACAAGTAACGCACGTGAGCCACGAACCATTGTTGTGGTGGCCGATGGCACTCCAATGCTAAAGTCAGACAAGGATCTGAGGAAGGTGTAATGTTGTAACAGGGAATTTGTAGCGTACCTTAGGTTACCAACCTCACATTTTATTTATAGTGCAAGGAATCTTGGTTCTAGCAGGCCATCATAGGCGTATTTAGGAAGGATATTTTCATGGAGATCCTTATCTAATTAGAAGTCGTGCTGTAAGAGGGAAGTTCCCGGTTAGCCTTGTCCTCCTAGATACGCAGGAGATAGTTCCCAATCTAAGAACAATCCGTAGAAGGGAGTTTCCCTATGTGGAATGTACTTCGATATTGGTTTCCTTGTTGGAAGCAGAGAGCAATTGTAGTTGTCTGTCCGAAGCTGATCCCCAAAATACTTGCCTTAATATGACTTATTGGTATTGAGGATAGTTGTGAGACATGTGGACCTAGCATGCTCTGAGAGTTCGGGTCCACCTAGCAGACTGAATTGAGCGGGCTTAGAATCGCTTGGGCCGGATTAGTGTTGGGCTGATGCTAGGGCATGTATTTCCTCGAGATCATCATGACACATGTGTGTCTTAGAGATGTGACCTTTTCATGTATCATCGGCTACTCCCCCCGAGTTAGTGGGGCGTTAAGTCGGTTCACTGACTCTTTGAAAAGACAATTGTACCGTCGTGATGATTGGACTAGAAGCGTTCATCTCGAGAGGAGCATGACATAAATGGGTACGCGACTGCTCAAGGAGGGAAAGTGTGATTTGCCTTCCCTATAAATGTTTACTTTCTTGAAGAGGGTTTCCCCATTGTTATTTGTGCTATCTTTTTGAACCATAGTATTTGTTCTTTCTTCTAATGGCTGACAATGTTAAACTTTCTTTCAAGGATCCGTTATCCCTTGCTTGTATCAATTTCTTCAAAGGTAGTTTGGTTGACGAAATTGAGTTGATCAGGCTTCGTAATTTGTACCACATCCCAGGAGATTTGCAAATTGTTCCCCGCGTTTGGAGTTTTAGGTCCGACTATACCTCTTCATGGGTTCATAGGCTTGCACTGAAGCATTTTCGAGTTCAGGCTCCGATTTCAAGTGCCAGATGATGTTTGGCATTTTTTTTACCCATTTTCATATGCCATCAGCTCAAATGGTGCCAAGCGGGTTCAAGATATTGCTCACAATTCTCCCGAGGGCTCATGACGCTGGCCTTTTGTTTGACTTCGCCGGTGATCCACCACCTGACCAAGGCTCGATTGGATTCCATGGGTGTCTATGTACTGAAATATCATTCTTGTCTGCAACTGACGATGGACAACGCCTAATCTTGGGAAAAGCAATTGTTCTTGGCTTCGACGGATTCTGGTCACTTCAAGCTCGGGAGTCGTAGAGTGCCTCGATACTTTCAATTTGATCTTTGTGAGTCTCTTGGTTGCCGGTGCATGCATATTATTGTATGTTCCTTCTGCGATACTGGTTCTGAAGTTTTTTTTGTTTCAAGGAGGTTTGTTATTTCGTCTCTCAGCGAGGAAGAGAAGCAGATGGAGAGGGAGTTTCTCAAGCTCCCTTTGACTTCTGTTGAAGAGGTCATAATGCCAGGAAATGTCGCACTCTACAGGCTGCTCGGTGTTCTTATGGTGTTCACCCTATGTCAGGTTCACCGACTGAGGGGGGTTGCTCGTCGCATGAGAAAGAGAAGTTTGGCCTCGCCAAGCCCATCAAAGCTTGCTCAACTGGAGGCGAATGTACCTCCTTGACATGGTTTTGAGGAAAAAGCAAACTTATGTCAGGGCGTCTTCTCCCCTTAGTATGTTTGGATCTGCACATGCGACACCCTTGGGGAGTCGTAGCCTTTCTCCAGATGCATTGGTTTCCCTTGTTGACTTAGTGGGGGGAGAAGTTGGGCCGCATGTTGGGGTTTCTCGTCATCGCGGTCTCGGGATAGCTACTTGTGCCCTAGAGTCATACAGTCATGTCTCGCTGCACCCCAAAACCCTGTGGGATAGTTCTTGTTTTGGAAAAGGCCTTTGCGGATCTGTGGATGTCATATTCAGACGCTCTCTATCGGGCAAATTCCTTAGATGGTCGGTTGTAGGATTCGGGCACTATCGTGAACCGCGAGGGCATGGAGGTCACGACCTTTGTTATCAAAACATAAGTTGCTGGTATGAGAGCTCAGCTAAAGGTCACCGAGTCTGATTTGGCATCAACTCGTGCCGAACTAAGGTGAACCAGGGTCAAACTAGAGTGCCTGGATGCAGCTGTGGACAAGTGGTCTTCTGAACTAGAGGCTTAGGAAGCCGAAAGGAAGCGAGCAGAGGCAGAATAGGTTGTTGAAATGCAGTAGCTGGAAGCAGCGGTTGATGAGGGGCTTCGCTGCGTTCTAGAGGTGGAGCGGTCGCACTATGAGGCCCTGTTGGGAGCAGTGCATTTTGTCGTGTCTGGCAGGAGGACGTTAATCTCGCTCGAGGTCATTCGGGGTAGACTGGAGCTCTTGGAGTTGATTAGAAGAGAGCATCTTGGTATTGACCTTGATTTCACTCGCTAGAGGAAGGCAGCTTTCGGGCCGACCAATCAAGAGGAGGGCTCTAGCACCGCAAGGCTTACTAATGAGGAAGATGTGTCTCCTTAGAGTGATTGTAATGTCCTTTCTTGGACGGATAATATATAGATATGTTTTTTGAATGAAAGTATTGTTTTACTTTAGTTGCTTCGTAGACCGTAGAGTTTAAACTACCAGACAGAATGTTTGTCTTCATCATTCAAAATATACTACTACTTTGGGTTGCTCTTGTAACAGATTAGGGGTTAACCAGCATAAGTCGTTGTTGATCAGGGGTTGACCAGGGTCCTTCAGTGATTGTCTGTAATGACTTCCTTAGTGTCGGAAGACTAGTGTTGACTTATGTTCCTATTCCTTCGGCTATTGTGATCAACGCGAAGGGGATTAGGCCTTGTGTACCAAAGCTCGTCCTCATCAGTCAAGAGTTGACTAAGCTTTTCTGGTAAGTTCGATGATCGTTGTATGTATTGAGAGCAATGATTATTTAGCGAGTCATCATCATCAACGGACAAGCGCTGACTTGATTCCCATTTCCTCAGCCGTCATGATCCTCGCGAAGCGGATTAGGCTTTGGGCACCATAGGTCATCGTCATCATTGTCTATATTGAGAGCAATGATCCATGTGCAAGTCACCGTTACCAGCAGACAAGCACTAACTAGACTCTCACTTCCTCAGCCATCGTGATCCGTGTGAAATGAATTAGGCTTTGGGCACCAGAAGCAGTCGTCATCAATCGCGAACTGACTAGGCGTACCTGGTAAGTTTGGCGATCATTGTCTATATTGAAAGCAATGATCCCTTGGAGAGTCGTCATCACCAGTGAACAAGCGCTGACTAGACTCCTCTTCCTCAATCGACATGATCCATGCAAAGCGGATTAGCCTTTGGGCACCACTAGCCGTCGTCATCAGTCATGAACTGACTAGCACTACACCAAAAGGCCAGTTTAGCTACGCCGAGCTGGCCACGGTTCTAAACCATAGGTTTATTTGCCACGGCCAAAAACCGTAGCTATAAGTACCAACGGCTTAAAACCGTGGGTAAAAAAAACCTGGCCACAGCTTAAAACCGTTGGTATATTTGGCACGGCTAAAAACCGTGGCTATTAGTAGCAACGGCTCAAAATCGTGGGTATTATTAGCAATGGCTCAAAACCGTTGCAACAAAAAAAATTTAGCAACAGTTCTAAACCGTGGCTAGTTCTAGCAATGGCTCAAAACCGTTGCAAAAAAAATTTAGCAACGGCTCAAAACCGTGGCTACATGAAAAGCTGAAAAAAAAATTGGGCGGGCTATTTTGGCGCTCGACCTTCCCTCCACTCGACTTCCATCGACAAACCTTCCCTCCCCTCCACAAACCTGCTCCCTCCACTCGACATCGACATCGTCTCCTTCCCTGCTCCCTCCCTCGATTCTACTCCACTCGACTTTCCTGCTCCTTCTCCTTCCCTGCTCCCTCCCTCCTCCCTCGACTTCCCTGCTCCTCCCTCGACTCCCCTCCTTCCCTGGTCTTCCCTCCTTAGTACTCGGCGTCTTCAAAATCGATCAGCCACTGCAACCATTCTCTCGTACAGGTACTCTCTCTCTCTCTTTCTCTTTTATTTTTGATGAAATTAGTGTTCCTGAATGTAGAGTTTTTTTATTTATGTCTGACCTAACTAGCATGAAACTTAAAAGGTGGAATCAATCACCTTTTGGAAATATTCTTATTCTTATCAAAAATGCCAAAAAATAAAATTGTTTATATGTGTCATTGATAATGAAGCTGGCCTAAATAGCACAAGTTGATTTCTGATAGAGTTTAAAAGTAGTGTATACAATTGGGTTGAGTGGGGTTTCATTTGAAAGCTTTATGGAAAAACTAGGTTTTATTGTGATGGAATTGAACCTGATAATCAAACTTTTAAGAGAATATCTTTGGCTTTCTATTCAGATGTTATGAATTGGGAGCTCTGTTGGCCATATCAGTCCCTTTAGGATCCACTAGAAACAATAAGACCTTGCTGTTCTGTGGAGTTTGTGATGCCAGAACTGGTGGTCCTAGAAATGTTATTGGCATGCTGAGACTTTGCAGTGCTACAGCTTGCTTAGTTTTGCACTGTGCCGAGCTTAACAAACTAATGATAAAAGATCTTTGAAGATATTGTTAATGGTGACTTAGTAATGGCATTAGGCGATTCTTCTAGTGATAGGTGGATTGTAAGCACCCAAACACATCTCTTATTTGTATTGAATTAATTGGTTCCAAATTTTAAAACCATGCTATTTCCACAGGGCTTTAGGACAATCAGCACCGAGCGTGGCTGCTTTCGCTAAGGCAAAAGTTGCAGCTGCCAAGATCATCTGTATTATTGATCACAAGCCAATTATTGACCAAAATCTACCAGTTTCTCGACAGATTTTACATGTCAAGAATCGGGATTCGTATGCTGATTGGTAACTTCCTTTTCCATCTAATTTTATTGGTTTTGTTTGCCCAATGTTAAAAGTTAGCTTTTTTATTTGTTAGAAATATCAGATTCATTTGCTGAACCTTCAAGTTTTTTTCAAACTTAGGGCAGCGTGTGGCATTGCATGATCCAAATCCTGAATCGGATTGCGTCGGCTATATACATACTAAAATGTCTCATGTGGCTGTAGCACGTCATGCTAGTGAGGATGCCCGTTTTGTTTGTTTACGGGAGTATGGGAGCGCACCCAATATCGACATCTATGGTGATCCTAATTTCACTTTTTCGTAACTCATTATATTTTCTTAACACCATCATGAACATATTGAAAGAGATGCACCTCCATTTAGAATCATAGTTGTTGATGGGTTAGAAGATGTCACAATAAAGGTACGTGCTTGATTATTTAATGATGAATTGTAGTTGAAATAAATTTTACATACACGCATCTAATATTTGCCATTGTTTATGGCCCACGTGATCAATTACTAGGGTTCTATTTCAGTTTTATCCAATAAAGATGTGCATAGTATTAGTATACACCCAAATGCAAGACATACGTACACATTCATATATACATGCAAAACACATATGGTAGTTTTCTTTCTACTCTGTAAACGAGTTAGTTTAGAAAAAAACTCAACTTTCTTGTACCACAGATCTCTGATGAAGGTGGTGGTATACCAAGAAGTGGTCTTCCCAAGATTTTTACATATCTGTACAATTTTTTTGGGAAAGGAATGAGTTTTTTTGTTGTATTTTAGGTTCGGGTATTCTGAATCTCATTTTAAGATCCCCTTCCTTGGGGTCTCCCTCGTGAAGTCTTGTCGGAGTGTGATCATATTCTCTCCCTCCCTATTTTTCGTTGGAATTTTAGCCATGTTTCATGTGAAGGTCTGAGAGTTGTTCTTAAAACTTGTTATTGTTTTTTTATTTTTATTTACTAAAAATAAATTAAAAATAAGAAAAATAAAATAAAAGATAGATGAGATGGATTTTGTGGGCTTGGACTCACCAATGAGTTAGTAAAATTATTTAAATCTAAATTACTGAATTTAAAACGAAAAGCTTTAGGGATGAGAATCCCTTGCTTACACCGAATATGTGATCATTAAAATCCAATTCAACTTATATTATGTTTCTATCAAACATTAACAAATTATTTCAAGCAAATACACTCTTACCAAGTATTAAGTGTCTTTTTAGGGCTCACTTAATCAAAGTTTAAGCTTAATATTTTTAGCACATGCTTTGAATATTGAAAAAGGGTAATTATAACTACCAAACATATCAAGATTAATTTCTCGAAAATGAAAGGTGAAAGCAATTTATCAAAAATTCAGAAATAAATTGTAATTAACAATTAAGCACACAATTCAGTAAAATAAATAAAAATAACTTATACAACCCATTCAGTTTGTCACAAACTCGATGTGGTGGTACTCAGCAGATCAGCAGGTGGTCCGAACACGAATCTGGTGACAAATTGTCCCAAAACGCTCTGTGGGGGTACAGAGCAGAACTGGGGGTGTGAATAGATAAATAACAGAATTTGACTCATTCTCCCGCCCTCGCTACAGTGCAGCTACAATGTCCCTCGCTCGGCCTTCTTCTCCAGCTCGACAACACCGCTCGCGGTGTTGATTTCTACTCCTCGCGAGCTTCCGCAGTATTCAAACCGTCTCCAAAACCTGAAAAAGAGAGAGAGAGGTTGAGGAAACAGTGTCATACAAACAAGAAAAACAGAGAAGGACGAGGAACATGGACTCCCTGTTTCAGCTTGCGAGTTCTGTCTCGCGAGGTGGTGGCGGTGGTGCTCGGTCTGGTCGTGACGGTGGTCGTGAGAGATGAAAACAAAAAGGAGGCCGAGACGACGAGAGGCCGAGAGAGGGGAGGAGGAGCAGGGTTTGTGGCTCTGTCGCGAGGCGGAAAAGAGTCACGGTGATGGCGGCTCTGTTTCACGGTGGTTGTGGTGGTGGTGCTCGTGCGGAGGTGGTGGCGGTTGTGTGGACAGGGGAGAGGAGCAGAGAGTGGTGGCAGAGTAAAAGTTTGACACGAAACAGGGTTGTCACGCCCTTGTTTCGTGGTGCTGACGTGATGACGGTGGCGGAGCTCGATGGTGGCGAGGTGACTGTCCGGAGGTGGTGGTGGTGCTTGGGTGATGGTGGTGGCGAGGTGACTGAGGCGGTGATTGCTGAGTGAGTGAGAGATGGATGAGTGGTGAGGGTGATGAGAATCAATTTGGAGGAGGAAGAAGTTTTGATATTTTTCTAATTTTTTTTCTTCCCTTCTCTTCCTCTCCCTTTTCTCACCCTATTATCTTCTATTTATAGAAAATTATCAAGATGAATAGGAATGAAATGATGGAATGATTCATCAATGTATAATTTGGAGAAAGATTGGGCTTGGTATTAGGTTTGGGTTTAGGTTATGGATTAGGTTATGAATTAGGTTTCGGGTTTAGGTTTGTGACTGTTTTATACCACCGTTGGAATCGACTAATTGTCGTTCCTTAACTTGTCACCTTAATATGATTTCATCGTTTACGCTCAAATTCCTACAAAGACATGAAAACGAAATAATTACTATAAAATATAATAATCGAAACACTGACATTTATAAATTAAGGGATATATTATGTAATAATTATATGAATATCAAATACCCCCAAACCTATATTTTGCTAGTCCTCGAGCAAAACAATAAAAAGAAAATCCTAACTCACTTTCGCAGATATCATCGGTTGCACTTACCTTAAACGTGCAACAAGGCTTTAAACCCCTAGATTACATCTAGTGGACGAGTTATAGTCTCGTGAGGGTTTCCAGAAATGTTACCCACAAACATTACTGTCTCAATCAAAACTTGGTCAAACAATGTTAATTTTAAAACTTCAAGAAATGCAAGAAACCAACAGTGTCATTTTAGTGTATCAACAAATTTCCAAATAATTTAATATTCTCCACAAGTTAGAGACAAATTCACAATCATCCTCAACTCAATGTGTGTGTGTGGATGGCACTATCAACATAACTTTTCATTTCAGAGTAAAACAATGACTAAATCTCCTGTAGAAAGTTTGTTTTGACTTCAAACCTCTCATGTCACTCATAATAAAGCACTCAGAGATTTGGTATTTCACTCAAGTTATATGTGAGGAAAAGAATAAATAATGGAAAACAATCATCTCACATATAGTAATATGAAGAACGGACTTTTCAAGAATGGAATGAGCATGATCTCATGGACAGGAACATCAATTACTTTTGGGAATGTTGAATTAAACACCATAGGTCTTGGTTATTAAATCTCCTCATCTACAGAACCAACCATTACCTAAGATCAACTAGGACTTGTTGGGTTGTGATGGGGCTTGGGTAATGGTTAATAAGGAATGTCAAAGGATTCTAAGAAAAGTTTCTAGGAATGCATACACCCATTCAACGAACAATTAGGGCTATCAACAATAAACCAATGTTGCGCACCATCAATTTTTTCTTCATTCTCACATCTTTATCCTCATTAAAAATCTTTTTTTTATATAACTATTTTTCTTTTCTTCAACCTTTTTTTTTTCAATAGAGGATTTATGAAATATCTCATATTTTTGCTTTTTGATGCCCTTTTTACACCAAGTATATCCATCCATACACATTCCCAGAAAAGTTGGGTAAAGGTTAATGTGTTAACAAATAAAAGTTATTCTAAGGCTCAAAAGGTTACAAAAAGGTTAATGTTATGGGTAAGTTAAAAGGCTAGTTAATGGTCTAAAGAAAAAAATGCCTAGATCATTTCCTAAGTTAGGGTCAGTATTATGATATCTTAATTGAATAAGCCAAGAAGTTCTAGTGTAATAATTCAATTTTGATGTCATTCCCAAAGTAATTGATCAGAAAAATGAGAATAATGAGATCATCAACGAGATAATACGAACTCAAGAAAATCAGAGCTTATGTATAACTTTCAGAAAAATAGAAAGGTTCAAAACTTTTAGGGTTAAGTCTCCACTATTATTCTAAGGTTTTCTAGTGCATATTTCACTCATCAACTTCAAGTTATGCTAATATGGCTCATGGTACAAAGATAATCGAGTTGAAAAATCTTATGAACTAGATCTAACTTAAGGATGTTAATAAACTTTCAGTATTTATCAATATACCAATATGTCAAGTTAGCTTGCATTTTCTTGAGCATAAGACATTTAAAATCCATTTTAATACTCGCAAAAGACCAAGTTTTCTTGACAGAAAAGCTTTTTTTTTTTTTTAGAACAAGAAAAGAAGAAAACACTACAAAGAATTCACCAACTCATGAACCATACCCCCAAACCTAATCCAAACATTGTCCTCAATGTTTAACAAAATAATTCTAACAAATGAATGAAATAAGTACATGAGAGGAAGTTAGAACAGTATTACCGCGGTGAAAATTTTACCAATTTCCAAAAAGTCATCCATCAATGAGGCTCACAAAAAAAAACTAAAAAGAAGGCAAGTTGTAAGTCAGAACTGTTATGGAGCTAACGAGTATGAGTGAAACACAATTAAATATGGTACTTGAAAATCAATCCATACTAACAGCAAAGACACACAACTAAAGCTAGGCTGCCTCCTAGTAGCGCTTGGTTTAACGTCATCAGCCCGACAAATATTCTTCCTAAAAAAATGGTGTATCGAAAAGTGGAGAGGAAGAACATGACAAACACTTAGTCCATGGTCGTATATCAACAACCTGAACAGTTGAGGATCAGTCCACCAAAATATAGCAGTCACATGGGGCACCAAATACACTAGGACATTCCAAAAGTGACCAATAGTCATACACAACAGATGATCCTTGCGTGCTCCAAAAAGGAAACATCCTATGTCTTGTTCCAAATCAAAAGATTGAATAATATTCACAACAGGATGGTGAAAACTGAAATCCTCAATACAACACAAGGGATCAGTGAAAGTAGCCTTAGTAAATGGGAATGTGAAGCAAGTAGATGAGACGATGGATATATCAGGTGGTACAGGCTCATCACATGAATCATATAGAGATATTGGTCTAGACAACTCATCACCTGAAAATGCATACCTGAGGGTGTCAGGTAATTGTTTACGGGCAAGCTCAGGTGGCTCAACTGATGGGACTAGTTTTGACTCACTGAGTGGAAGAGGCTTCACTTTAGACTTCCATTTATAACTAGGATCCACAATGGGGACTGAGTCAAGCAAATCATTGACTTCCCTAATGGAAACATCAACATCAAATTCTAAACTAAATTGAGTCAAACAAGCCTCTAAACAGTCAAGGGGAGACTCTAAAAAATGTTCACAGTTTGATTCGATGCATGAGTCACTAGGGAGGCATGAGTCAACATGGGAAGGAGATGTCTGTAGTGTCTCAGAATCTTCAGGTTCATCAATAAATGAGGCTTTATCAGCTTTCTTATGAGATGAGGATGCAACCTGTCTAGACAACTCAATGACACCCATATCAGACATTCTACCTGATTGTCAACCAATTTTCCACTCCTAAGGGTAGTAATGGATTGGTCATCTTCATTGTCCAACTCAGATGTGCCACTAAGTTCAAATTGACCATTTGGGTTGAAAATAGGTTGGCAAGGAAATTTTTCTTACTCTATCTCAGGAAGTGACTCAACTATCTAACTCACAGTCATCTCAAGTTTTCGGATGGCTTGAGATTGTTGTTGAGAATTAGCTCTTAGTTCGGTGATAGCCTGAGAGTTTTGTGCTCTTAGTTCGGTGATAGCCTGAGAGTTTTGTTCGATTATGGTTCCTGTTCTCTGCATAAAAGTTTTCATGATATCCTCTAACTCATTATCAGGAATGAAAGCTTGAGGAGTCTGAGGAGTGTCTAGAGGGCCTTCATGGTACTGACCATGAGCCCATGAGAAGTCAGGATGATAGGCCAGACCTGGGTTGTAATAATCTAAATATGGATCATAAACAGGTCGTCGCATGTCATAAAATGAATTGACTTACTCGAAAAAATAGGCTGGATAATCCCTTGTGTTCGTTTTTTTTAAAGCACTAAATCTAAAAATATACACAGGCTCACACGCAATCAGCAACCAATAAATGTACAAGAAACATGCCTCCCTAAGCAATCAACGTTTTTTTAGATCAATTATCTTTTTATATTTGGGGGACAGTTATTTCTTATGTAATCATTATTACAGAGCAATGGGTGCTACAAGATGATCCCAAGAGTGTATACTTTACACCACAAAGTTCAAAATCAGTAGGGTAGAGTTTTGTTTCAAAGAAATTGGATTATTGCACAAGTGAAGGAGGTCACAATGGTCCAAATAAGTACTTCCTTGTGCTACCGCTCTGTAAGCCAATAGATGTGAGAACGATGTGATGTTAAATGTACACTTGAGGCTTGTGTTCCTAACCCAAAATTGTTAGTTACACCAATTCTTCTTGTGGATCATAGCTTACTTATGACTCGGCGTACAGGGTAAATTACCCTTGTGGCAGTGGCCTCTCGGAGTTCATTGAATGATTAAACCCATCGTCACTTTTAGCTTGGGTCAACACAAAAATTATTGGATTCACCTTGGTCTTGGTTGTCTTATGAACACCGTACCTAAAAGATGGCTCTATCTAACTTGCTAATTGATTTTAATTATGTTTGTCTATTGGTTGCACACAGCTGGAGTGATGAGGTGGGGATATCAAGTCCCACCAGTTTCTATTTAGAAGCTGGGTCTGCTTATTATGAATTACTAAAGTTTAGCATCCACAATTACAGAAATTAAACAACCAATTACACAATTTCAAACAATTACACAAATCACCAGGGTCGCTAATACATTGCATGTGATAGAAATACTTACACTGTGCGTATTCCAATCTGCACAAAAAGTTAGCACAATTCAAAAAAAGTCCGACTTCTTTTTATCCGTTTCAATCAACACACAAGCACATGCAAATAAATTTACTGGTTTTGGTCGTAGAAGTCAGATTTCTAAATCATAAAAAAAATTATTGGGTAACAATTAAAATTGTTTCCCTATAATTTTTTTTGACTTAGAAAATTTTGGGTTTTTTTTGAGATTAAACAAAATTAAAAACAGTAAAATTTAAAAATTATTACACCACACACTCGTAAAACGAGGTGAAAATAAAATTAAAACTCTCCTCACAAAAATAAAAATAAAAATAAAATTTGCTTGATGTTTGCAGGATCGTCCAATTTTCTCGAGAAGTGTGTAATCTGCAAAATCAAACACAAATTGAGTGTAAAAAGAACTTAATAAAAAAAATTTAATTTTTAATTTTTATTTTATTTTTGATTTTTTTTATAATTAGTGAAAATAAATCTTAAATTCAATTACACCGCAACCTTCCCCGGCAACGACGCCAAAAACTTGATGCGGATTTAACTAACCTAAATTAATAGGTTAATTTAACCCACTTGTAATAACAGCAAGTGCACGGTGCCTAACTGATAGACAACGGCAAGTACGGGTCGATTCCACGAGGAAGGTGGATGCAATTGAATTTTATAATTTAATTTAAACTAATTTATAGGAAATGAGGTTACAACATTTTTAAAGCTAAACTAAAAATAAATTAAAAATAAGAAAAATAAAATAAAAGATAGATGAGATGGATTTTGTGGGCTTTGACTCACCAATGAGTTAGTAAAATTATTTAAATCTAAATTGTTGAATTTAAAACGAGAAGCTTTAAGGATGAGAATCCATTGCTTACACCGAATATGTGATCGTTAAAAGTTAATTCAACTTATATTATGTTTCTATCAAACATTAACAAATTATTTTAAGCAAATACGCTCTTACTAAGTATTAAGTGTCTTTTTAGGACACACTTAATCAAAGTTGAAGTTTAATATTTTTAGCGCATGCTTTGAATATTGAAAAAGGGTAATTCTAACTACCAAACATATCAAGAATAATTTCTCAAAAATGAAAGGTGAAAGCAATTTATCAAAAATTCAGAAATAAATTATAATTAACAATTAAGCACACAATTCAGTAAAATAAATAAAAATAACTTATACAACCCATTTAGTTTGTCACAAACTCGATGTGGTGGTACTCAGCAGATCAGCAGGTGGTTCGAACATGAATCCCGAGACAAATGGTCCCGAAACGCTTTGTCGTGGTATAGAGCAGAACCGAGGGTGTGAATAGCCAAATAGCAGAATTTGACTCATTCTCCCGCCCTCGCTACAGTGCAGCTACAGTGTCCCTCGCTCTGCCTTCTTTTCCAGCGCGACAGCACCGCTCGCGATGTTGATTTCTGCTCCTCGCGAGCTTCCGCAGTATTCAAACCGTCTCCAAAACTTGAAAAAGAGAGAGAGAGGTTGAGGAAACAGTGCTATACAAACAAGAAAAATAGAGAAGGACGAGGAACATGGACTCCTTGTTTCAGCTTACGAGTTCTGTCTCGCGAGGTGGTGGCGGTGGTGCTCGGTCTAGTCGTGACGGTGGTCGCGAGATATGAGAACGGGAAGGAGGCCGAGAGAGGGGAGGAGCAGGGTTTGTGGCTCTGTCATGAGGCGGAACAGAGTCGCGATGATGGCGGCTCTGTTTTGCGGTGGTTGTGGTGGTGGTGCTCGTGCGGAGGTGGTGGCGGTTGTGTGGACAAGGGAGAGGAGCAGAGAGTGGTGGCAGAGTGAAAGTTTGACACAAAATAGGGTTGTCACGCCCCTATTTCGTGGTGGTGGCGTGATGACGGTGGCGGAGCTCGGTGGTGGCGAGGTGACTGTCCGGAGGTGGTGGTGGTGCTCGGGTGATGGTGGTGGCGAGGTGACTGTGGCGGTGATTGCTGAGTGAGTGAGAGATGGATGAGTGGTGAGGGTGATGAGAATCAATTTGGAGGAGGAAGAGGTTTTGATATTTTTCTAATTCTTTTTTTTCCCTTCTCTTCCTCTCCCTTTTCTCACCCTATTATCTTTTATTTATAGAAAATTATCAAGATGAATAGGGATTAAATGAGGGAATGATTCATCAATTTATAATTTGGAGAAGGATTGGGCTTGGCATTAGGTTTGCGTTTAGGTTATGGTTTAGGTTATGAAATAGGTTTCGGGTTTAGGTTTGTGACTGCTTTATACCACCGTTGGAATCGACTAATTGTCATTCCTTAACTTGTCGCCTTAATATGATTTCATCGTTTACGCTCAAATTCCTACAAAGACATGAAAACGAAATAATTACTATAAAATATAATAATCGAAACACTAACATGTATAAATTAAGGGATATATTATGTAATAATTATGTGAATATCATATGGCTAACTTTATTATGTTTATGGTTATGGTCTATTCAGGTGATCTGCAGTACATTAGCTATAGTACAAAGACTTCTTCTCAAATGAATTGGGTGCAGAAGATCTAATTGTATAGCAGAGAAACCATGAAAAAGGCCTTGGATCAAACTCTTAGAGACCTGTAAGAGTTGTTCTTTGTCATTTCCAAATCTTACTTCCCATTTTATTTTTGAAAATTTGTACTTCTTAAAATTTATATGCAGACACCCAATGGTGTATTAAGATATTCTCAGAATATGTCTGATTGTTTGTGACAAAGGAATGAAAAGAGAATTTAAAGTTGTACATTGGTTGTCTTTTTAGTATCATATACTAATAAACTACGACTCATGTGAACTGTAAGTGTAATATGATTGGCTATGGCAACAACCAGCCAACCAGGCCTGGGGTTAAGATCAGTTTGCCTTCTGACAACATTCTGCCTTTACTATTGAAGGGGAAAGTTAAATCATAAATGTGCATTTAGTTAATTGATAATGGTTGCTGGTTTGTATAAGCTAGTATTAACCCAAAGATGGAATTCATCCCCTTCTTGTTTTGAGCAATATTCTTAGTTACGAAATGATTAATAACAATGGCTTTCTGATTTGTTCTTGAATTGAAAAGTAGTGTGGTAGTGGACTAATTATATTTTGTATTTGAGTTAGATCATCTGGTTCCTAATAGCCTTTATAGGTATCTGAATATAATTCTGAAAAGTAGTGTGGTGTGGCTTGTGCAGGGTTAAAATTTATCTTACAGCTGATTGGAAGGGTGCTGTGTTTGATGTGCCAACTGAAGAGCTGGATGCATTTCTTGCAGGTATACTCATGCTGTATTTACATTATGGTTGGTTAGCAGGTCTGTTAGCAAGTCTGCAAGTGGTTAGCAAGTCTGTTAGCAAGCTTGGAAATCTGGGGGGTTATCTGTTAGCAAGTTGGCAAGTCTGGAAGTCTGGATGGTTACACAAAACTGTTGTGGCATTGTTGCTATATCAATGCAGTGCTGTCTTGTGCTTTATGGAAAATTATAAAGGCATTAGGAACTGATATAAGTAGGGGAGTCTGTAACAGAAAGCATTGATTCATTTTTGTAAACACATTGTACAAGTGTAGGAGATTGGCAATCTCGAATTGTGCCTAATACATTCTAGTCTATCAGACCATTGTAACCTTTACATTCCAATCAAATAAATCTTTCCTTCCTGTGAATTCTTTGTCTTCCCTTTCTGTAATTCTCTTGATAATGCTTGATTAATGCTGAAACTGCAATATCATCTTTCAGTATTCTCTGTGATTGCATTATCAGTTTGAAATTGGATTGTTCCAATTCTGCAGCAGCAGCAAAAAAAAATTTAAAATTTTTTTTGTATTATTTTATTTTCGCAACAAATCAGATTTTTTTTTGAATTTTGTTTTAACTGCCGACGGTTTACAACCGTGGTCGCATCTTGCCACGGCTGCAAACCGTGGTATTTCTCCATCAGTTGCCACGATTTAAAACCTTGGCCATGACTTGACACGGCTAAAAACCGTTGCTATGACGTTTGCCACTGCTTAAAATCGTGGCCAGGGTTAGCCACGGCTAAAAATCGTTGCTACTTTGTTAGCCACGGTTTAAAACCATTGCTAGTTTCCACAGCTTATCGTGACTAAAAACCGTTGCTACTTTGGCCACGACTAAAAACCGTTGCTATTGTTCTTGCAACGGTTTAAAACCGTGGCTAAATGCTGAAAATTACCACACCCCTCAAACATAAAACTGTCGCTAAACATTTTAGCAACGGTTTATAGCCGTGAAAAGGAATTTCGCGACGCCTCTATAGCCCACGGCTCTTAGCCGTGACAATGGGTTACCCCCACGGTTTAAAACCGTTGCTAATGGGGATTTTTGGTGTAATGTAGGCTTACCTGGTAAGTTTGGCGATCAGTGTTTGTATTGAGAGCAATGATCCCTTGGCGAGTCATCGCCACTAGCGGATAAGCGCTGACTAGACTCCCACTTCCTCAGCCATCGTGATCCGCACGAAGCGGATTAGGCTTTGGTCACCAGAAGCCATCGTCATCAATCGTGAATTGACTTAGCTTACCTAGTAAGTTTGGCGATCATTGTTTGTATTGAAAGCAATGATCCCTTGGTGAGTTGTCGTCACGAGCGGACAAGCGCTGACTAGACTCCCACTTCCTCAGCCGTCGTGATCCGCACGAAACGAATTAGGCTTTGGGCACCAGAAGTCGTCATCATCAGTTACGAACTGACTAGGCTTGCCTGGTAAGTTCGGCAATCGTTGTCTGTATTGAGAGAAATGATCCCTTGGGGAGTTTTCTTCACTAGTGGACAAGTGCTTACTAGACTCCTATTTCCTCCGTCAACATGATCTGCGAGAAGCGGATTAAGCTTTCGGCACAAGAAGTCGTCGTCATCAGTCACAAACTAACTAGGCTTACCTTGTAAGTTTGGCGATCATTGTCTGTATTGAGAGCAAAAATCCCTTGGCGAGTCATCGTCACCAGTGGACAAGTGCTGAGTAGACTCCCACTTCCTTAGCCGTCATGATCCGCGCAAAGAGGATTAGGCTTTGGGATGATATTCGTGTCTGGCCATAACTGGGCTGGTTGAGGGTTGTTACGGACAGAAGTGGAAATTTTGTTGAAAGCAAAATATTTTTTGAGGTGCTCTGCATTCCATTGTTGTTTAAGCCCGTCATTGTCTGTGTCTTCCAAACAGTATGTTCCCGGTCTGTTGACCTTGGCAACTCTGCAAGGTCCCTCGCAATTCGGATTTAGTTTTCCCGCTCAGGCTTCTTTGGTGTTCTGTTGGGTCTTCCTAAGCACCCAATCTCCTACCAATTTGTGTGGCTTGACCTTCTTATTGTAGTATTGCGCCATCCATTGTTGGTAGGTGGCTATCTTGGTGGAGGCTAGATCCAATTTTTCGACGAGGAGGCCTAGTCTCACGCACAAGGCTTCGTCTGGCCTGAACTCTTCTATCCGAAAGGTTGGTACCTCGAGTTCTACCGAAACCATAGCTTCCAACCCATATGCTAGGGTGAAGGGTGTCTGTTCGGTAGGGACTCTTTTAGTTGTTAGATACCCCAAAATATTCCTAGTAGCGCTGAAACCCATTTTCATTTGACTGCGTCGAGCTTTCTTTTGATGGCTTCTACGATCATCCGGTTGGTAACATCCGCTTGGTTGTTGGCCTGGGGTTATCCTGGCGAGGAGTTGTGGTGCTTGATGCCCAGACTCTTGCATAGTTTTTTTACCTTGCAACATTCGAACTGAGTTCCATTCTCACTAACCAATACTTTGGGGATGCCAAATCTACAAACGATTGTGGTTCATATGAATTTTTCAATCTGGATCTGCTCGATTTTGGATATGGGTTCAGCCTCGACCTACTCGGTGAAGTAGTTGACGGCCACAAGATAGAATCTTTTACCAGTCGATGCCGAGAGCAGCCCGACGATGTCCATTCCCCATTGTGCGAATGGCCATAGACTAGTCATTAGAGTCAGTGGCTGGGCCGACATATGGGTGTATGGTACAAACCTCTGACATTTGTCACATTTGCGGACTGTATCTTTGGCATTTCACTGCATGGTCGGCCAATAGTACCCTAGAGTTAGGGCCTTATGGGAAAGGGTTTTCTTGCCTGGGTGATTCACGTATATACTGTTGTGGATCGTTCCCAAGACTTGGCTTGCCTCTTAAGGTGTTAGACATTTGAGCAGAGGCCCCATTACCGACCTGCTATATAACCTGTCTTTTAGGAGAGTGTACCTTGATGCTCTGTTTTTAAGTCTTTTTACATTGACCTTCTCAGTTGGTAGGGCTCTTGTTGCTATATATTTTAGTATCGGAGTCATCCAATTTGATTGTGTTTCCGCAACACAAATATCTCTATGTTCTTCCTCATTGAGGCTTGATTTCCCTTGATATTCGATGAGGCCGCTATAGACTTCGTCGAAGGCTTATTTGGCTACCGTGTCAGCTCTTTGGTTGTCGTCTCGAGGGCACTGTGTGAGCTAGCATCTCTTGAATTTTCCCATCACGTCATGTACTTTGTTGCGGTAGGCTATCATGCAAGGATCTTTTCAATTGAAATCTTCTTTGACCTGGTTGACTACTAGTCTTGAGTCGTTGTATGTCGTTAGACAATCTATATCAATCCCTAAATCTAGCTTTCGGCCAAAAAGAAGGGCTTTGTATTCGACCTCATTATTTGAAGTGGGGAAGCCGAATTTGACTGCCTTTTCAAGGGTAAGCTTTTAAAGGGAGCGGAGTGTGATCCCTGCTCCACTCGCCCTTCCAGTTGAAGATTAATTGCAGCGCAAGGTCCATGTTTGGACATCTGATTCTGATAACTAGTAGTCTACCTTTGGCTCCTCTCCGTCAGTAAACTCAGTAATGAAATTTGCTAGTGCATGTACTTTGATCGCGGTTCTTGGAGCGTAATTTATGTCAAACTGTCCAAACTCTACCGACCATTTCACCACATCCTGTCAGATAGCTCGAGTTTATGCAATACGGAGCGAAATGGATGCTTAGTCAAGACCGTGTGGGCCTGAAAATAGGGTCTTAGTTTCCTTGAGGATACGACCAGTGCCAGAGCTAGCTTTTTCAGGTCTGGATAGTGTGCTTCTGCTTTTACGAAGGTTTTGCTGGTGTAGTTTACTGGTATCTAGGTCCCTCAGTCATCTCGTACGAGGGCTGAACTAACAGCGTGTTTGGAAACAGACAAGTACAAATAGATTATTTCTCCTATCACGGGCTTCAAGAGTAGCTATAGGCTTCCCATGTATGTTTCCAGGCTCTGAAAGGCTTGTTCGTACTCCTCGTCCCATGAAAATGCTTTGCTCACTCTTAGTAGCTTAAAGAATGGGAGGCGTTTGTCGGACGACTTCGATATGAGTCTGTTGAGTGCTGCTACCCTCCCAGTTAGGCTTTGAATGTCTCTGACATTGGCTGGGGTTTTCATGTCGAGAAGGGCTTGAATCTGTTTTGGGTCGGCCTCAATTCCCCTTTTGTTCACTATATAACCTAGGAATTTCCCAGACTCGACTCTGAACGTGCACTTTTGTGGGTTGAGTTTCATCCGGTATTTCTTGAGTTGGATGAATGCTTCAGCGAGATCTTGTATGTGGTGAGGCTACGAAGGTTCTCGACCAGCATGTCGTCTACGTATATTTTCATATTTCTACTGAACTGTTCTTTGAACATTCGGTTGACCAATCGTTGGTAAGTGAGGCTTGCATTTTTCAAGCCGAATGGCATCACCTTACAGTAGTATATTCCTCTTTCGATCACGAAAGATGCTTTCTCTTGATCTGGGGGGTGAATAATATTTGATTATAGCCTGAATAAGCGTCCATGAAGCCGAGTAGGTTGTGCCCTGAAGTGGCATCTACGATCTGATCGATGTGTGGGAGCAGGAAGTTGTCATTGGGCAGGCTTTATTTAGGTCGGTGTAGTCTACATGCACTCTCCATTTTCCATTTTTCTTTTTTTCGAAAATGGTATTTGCCAGCTAGTCGGGGTATCGCGCTTCCTTTATCATGCCCGCGACGAGTAAACGTTGTACCTTCTCGTTTATGATCACGTGTTTTTTGGGCTCCATGGGTCTTTTCTTCTTCCTAATGGTTTTAATCGAAGGGTCCACCTCGAGGTGATGGGTGATGATTGATGGACTGATCCTCACCACGTCCCGTATGGTCTAGGCGAAAATGTCCTGGTTATGCTGCAGCAGCTCCGTAAGTTGTTCTGCCACTGCCTTGCTCAGGTAGGAACCGATCTGAATGGCCCTGTTGTTTTGAGGGCTATCGAGGTAGATCCTAACGGTCTCTTCCTCTGGCTGTCCGGCATTAGGCCTTCTTCGAGGGCATACTGATGCCTCGTTATCTAGTGTCGATTGTTCTTTTCCTATGCTTCAGGTTGAACGGAGGATTATCTTAGTCGTTGGGTTAGCTGCTTGTTGAGAATTGCCAAGTGGCAAGGCCATCATATATTGGCATTCCCTGACAGCTAATTGATCTCTTTTTAATGTACTGACCGCCCGATTCGTTGGATACTTGACGCACTGGTGCAGGGTGGAAACTGTCACTTCTATCAGATGCATCCAGGGTTTTCCCAAGACCACGTTGTACGCCGAAGGTGCGTCAATCACTATGAACTCTTGAAACAAGGTTTTTTGAGTTGGTTGCTCTCTCGCTGTTATAGTCAACTGATCTATTCCACGGGGAACTGTTTTTCGCCATTGAAGTTTCGGACGACTATCAGGGGTCAACGTTGCCTCGTCAAGTTGCTTGCTGCAGAACTTACGGAGGAACATGACGTTCATCGAGCTCCTTGTATCTACCAATGACCTTCTAATCTCCCAGCCTGCCAGGGAAATTGTCACCACCAGGGCGTCATTGTGCAAGAGCTATATGCCCTTGAGATCTTTCTCTGTAAATACCAGCGGCTCCGATAGGCCTCTCTTTTGACCATGCTGCATCGGCTGCTCGCCACGTATCGCTAGGATCTTCATACCTCGTAAAACCATTTTCCTGAACCTATTGGATAGTTTGGACTCGGAATGTGTTCCATGAAGCACATGTATTGTTGGCCGATGGCTCCTCGGGTTCGGTTCTTCCTCGAGGGATGAAGCCTTGTGTTTCCTTTGCCAGGTTAGTCGTGCTTGCCGGAGGACCCAATGTCAGAAGGTTGTAGAACTTTCCTTTTGGCAGTCTGTCGATGAAAGCCAAGATGGTTGTTGTGGGAGCTCCAACTTGGTGCTCATGCGATACCCACGTTATGGAGGGTAGTGTAGCAACGTCAGGCTGAGTGCTAGATGTTCCGCCACACTCTCCGTTATCGAGGGATTTGGTGGTCACCATCTCTCTGTATATCAAAGGGAAATGATATCATTAAATAAGCTAGGAACTTTGTCGTCCCCACGAACGTGTTCAGTCGTTTTCCACTCTCTACTTTGATCTAGTTCCTACTGACCTGTAAAAGTAATTCACGTGAGCCATGGACTACCGTTGTGGTGGCCGATGGCACTTCGTTGCTAAAGTCAGAAAGGGATCTGAGGAAGGTGTAATGTTGTAACAGGGAATTTGTAGCATACCTTAGCTTACTAACCTCGCGTCTAATTTATAGTGCAAGGAGTCCTTATTCTACCTGACCATTGTAGGTGTAGTTTAGGAAGGAGATCTTCGTGGAGATCCTTCTTTAATTAGGAATCATGCTATAAGAGGGAAGTTCGTTGTTAGCCCCGTGCTCCTAGATACTCTGGATATAGAGCAATCAGTAGAAAGGAGTTTTCTTGTGTGGAATGTACTCTGATATTTGTTTCTTGGTTGGAAACAAAAAGCAGTTGTAATTGCCTGTCCGAAGCTGATCCTCGAGATACTTGCCTTAGTAGGAATTATGGGTATTAAGGATAGTTGTGAGACGTGTGGGCCTAGCATACTGTGAGAGTTTGGGTCCACCTAGCGGACTAAATTGAACAGGCTTAGAACCGCTTGGGCCTAATCAGTGTTGGATTGATGATAGGGCTTGTAATTTCTCGAAATCATCATTACAGGTGTATGATTTAGAAGTGTGACCGTTTTTATGTATCATCAACAAGTAAACAAATCTAAAAAATAAGATTCACCGGACCAAAAACAAGACTTTGCAATGAATCTAGATCAGAACAATTTGAGAAACATCAGCGCGAACCTCTGTAACGTGTTGGGCAAGTTTAATACTCAATCTTAGCAACACAATGAAGCAACTGCCTAAATCCAGAAACTGGACATTGATGAAGTCTCAAAAAACTAGACATTAATAAGTAGGGGTGGGCACGGGACGGGATGGGACGAGATATACCCATCCCTATCCCATCCCGTTCATACGGGATTGGGACGGGATGGGATGGGAAAAACCCATCCCGACCTCGTCCCATCCCAAACGAGTTCGGGACGGGACGGAACGGGATCAGCAGGTACCCCATTTCAATTCAAAGGTACACCATTTCATCTTCTTTTTTTTTGGTTAACTTTTATCAATAGACATTCTCAATTAAATAAATAGCCAAATGACAATAGAAATGAACGAGAAGCTCAGAAGACAGAAGAGAAAAAAAAAAGAAAAAACTACAAAACAATACAACAGTAGTGTAACTTCTATCTTTCCCTGTAAAAGAAAGGAAATAAAAAAAATTTAATTTAGTAATGGAAAACTTCATAGAAAAACGTGTACAATATAATAGTAGCCCTCTCAACTTAACGAATCAAAACACGGGTATTACTCTAAATTGAGATGTTGGACCATAAAAATGCAAAATATCAACTACATCAACATTCAATAAACAATTAAGAATAATAGCAAGATTCCTTTCTCAGATAATTCTTTGTAATTCAGATTTAGATATGTCTTCATCCTATTCAAATTGTATCCATTGACTTACTGATCAGGTTTCTCTACTATAACAAGGATTTGGGGTGCAGCTGAGAGAAAAGCGTGCCTATCAAATTTTGTAGTGGGCCAAATGCTAAGAACTTTTCAATTTCCCTCTAACAAAATCTTTTCAATCAAGTCACCACACCTACTAATAAGTTTTAACACCACCCTCAGCCACTGAAGACATCATCCATATATGAAATATTAAAAATAAAAATAAATAATTAAATAAAATATTAATAATTAATATTAATAAATTAGTTCGGGGCGGGACGGGATTGGCGGGATTGAAAATCTCCATCCCATCCCATCCCATTCTAGATCGGGACGGGACGGGATCAGGATGAAATTATTCAATTCCATTAAGACCTGGAAAAATCGGAACGAAACGGGACGGAATCAGGACGGGAAGGGGATTGCGGGATGGGATGCCCACCCCTATTAATAAGATGGTATTGCACGAGTTCAAATGATAGCAAACTAGACATTAATGAAGCAGCTGCCTAGATCCTGAAACTGAAAC
This sequence comes from Berberis thunbergii, assembly GCA_003290165.1. Lineage (NCBI taxonomy): Eukaryota > Viridiplantae > Streptophyta > Magnoliopsida > Ranunculales > Berberidaceae > Berberis > Berberis thunbergii. The sequence goes on along the minus strand of QNQO01006143.1, from coordinate 122,070 downwards.
ACTTTTAACAAAAAGCTAATATTCTCAGATAACACCAAACAATTATTTTTACAATTTTTCAATAAGAAAAGTAACAAACCACAAATATTTCAACTTGCACAATATAATTAGAATTATTGTAAATCTGTAATTCACTGTCAGACAATTACATCCTAACCACAAGGCTGTGGGGCCTTGCTCGAAAACTAAAATGAACCCATGTTTATGAGAGGTTAAACGCCCTTAACTAAGGTAATGAACCACTTTGGCATTGTCTTACTTGGCCTTTCATTTTATCATAATATGTATAATTTATAATCAAGTAAAAAAATTATTATTATTATTATTTTTTTTACATAAATCAATTGTATTCAATCTGTAATTTGCAAATTGACTATGATCTCATTGTCTCATTCTACAAGCCAAAAAAGATTATGGCTTCGCTTGTTACGTGGTAAATTAATGCATAATGCAAAAGTTTACGACGATTACATAAACTAGGTGCTTGGTTGGTTTTATGGAAAACAGTTATTGGTATTTGAATTTAGGACCTCTGCATTTCCCAGTAATAAAATTCTGCAAAACTTTGCATAACAAAATCTTCTGCATTATTTTGCAAAACTCTTATCATCTCCTCGCGTACTCCCAACCTTTTCATAAACACCTAACCACCACCACCTTCACAATTACCATAATCGTCAGTACCATGACCATCATACCATAACCATCACAACCACCACCACCACCATCACCACGCCATTACCACCACTATCACCACCTCCACCACCACTATCGTAACATAATTACAACAACCAACACCACCTATTATCATCATAATTGTTGCCATCGCGGGCATCACCATGATCACCATAACATAACAACAACAACCACCACCACAACTATCATAGCATAATCACCACAACCAACACCACATCACTATTAGCACCATAATTGTCGTGCGCTACCACCACAACCAGTATAACATGACAACCACCACCATTGTCATTGCCACTACCATAGCCACCACCACTACTACCACCTTCATCGCCATTGTCACCATCATAACAAAACCATCAAAACTACTACTACCATAGCCACCGCCACTGCAACCATCACTGCCAACTCCACCATCACCGTTACCATATCATACTTACCACAACCACCACTAATACCACCACAACTACCATAGCATGATATCACCACCACAATAGCATAATTGTCACAACCACCACCACCTTCAATACTACCACCATCAAAGCCATTGCAGCCATTACCACCACCATGACCGTTGCTACCACTACCACTATTTTAACAACCACCACCATTGCCACTACCACCACCATCATCGCCGACATTCGCAATCACCATCATCACAACCACAACCACAATCACCGCCACCATATGACCTTGCAACAATTACTACTGCCATAATCAACACCACCTACAATCACTTGTCTAGTTTGCATCAGTTTTCCTTAATTACTATCAAGCATCCGTAAAGTAATGTATTGCAAACTAATACATATGTATTAATTTGCAGAATGCATTATTTTACAATATGCCAAGCGGAACAATACTCATTTTATAAAGTTCTCACATGATCTCATGTCTATTTGAGAGTACTGGTGTCAACATGTCCAAGCATCAAGATGTGAACAAAAAACAAACAATTTGACTACTGATTTATTTCTATATAAAAAATAAATAAATAAACTTGCTCCATTATTTACTTTGTATTGTTGTTAAAAGCAAAAAAATGTTTATGATACCATTTAAGTTTTGTGAAATGTTTGGCACCAACATTTAACTTCCACCTATCAAGTTAGGGATGTTACTGCGTTTCAAGGAAAAAGAACCCAATATATTCCTAGCTTACTGTATACCATGGATACAGTCCCACGTATTAAAAAAAGAAGGTAATTTGCAACTTGCCCCCTATAATACATAGTTAATTAATAAGTAGAGCCATCATTAATCACTATTACAATTACACCCCTTGACTAGCGGTCAACATTCATTAGATTACCAAAATGCCCTTCAGAAATCAAAGGCCTAGATTTAATGCTTTGTATCTCGAACATCTCACCTCGAGGAAATTTCTAAGGACCAAATGAAATCATAATTGTATCTCGAGAAAAGATTAAACAGTTGATTTTAAAAAAATTGAATCTCAAACAGCTCATCTCAAGATAAATCAAGCGGTCCAGATTTAATCACACACATCTCAAGGTAAATCTAACAGCCTAGGCTTTATACATGTATCTCGAGGTACATCTAACGATCAGATTAAATCGTGTACGCACCTCAAGGTGAATCTAAAGATACAAATTTAACCACACACATCTCGAGGTAAATCTAACAGTACGGATTTAGTCACAACATCTTGAGGTAGATCTAACAGCCCATAGTTAACCACACGCATCTCAGGGTACATCTAGCAATCAGATTTAATCGTGCATGCATGAGGTAAATTAAATGATCCTTATTTAAATACACACATCTCAAGGTAAATCTAATGGTCCAGATTTAATCATATACGCAACTCGAGAAAAAATATGATGGCTCAAATTTAATCGTGCATACATCTCGATAAATCTAACGCTCCAAAATTTACTCATGCACGTATCTCGAGGACAATCTAACGATAAAAAATACCACTCTTTAATCCTCCTCCTTCATCCTCATTCCTCCTTCCTTCTCATCCCCTTCCCCTTATTCCTCCTCTGTTTCGATGACAACGTGGCTGTGAAACAGAAGAGGAAGAAGGAAAAAAAGAAGATAAAGAAGTTAGTTTTTTCAACCATTGGATTTTACTTGATATGTGTGCACGATTAATTTGAATCGTTGCATTTTTCTCGAGATGTGTGCATGAATAAATTTTACTTATTAGATTTAACTCGAGATATGTGCAATTTAGTCTGAATAATTAGATTTACCTTGAGAGGCGTGTACAATTAATCTGAACCATAAGCTTTACGTTGAGATGCGTGCACAATTAAATTTGGACTGTTAGATTTTTCTCAAGATGCTTGCATAAAGAAATTTGAACGATTAGATTTACCTCGATATGCATGTACAACTAATTTGAACTATTAGAATTACCTAGAGATGCATTCACGATTAATTTTGGACTGATCAAATTAGATCGTCGGATTTTTCTCGAGATGCGGGCACGATAAATTTTTGAACAGTTATATTTTCTCGAGATGTGTGCATGATTATATTTGAACGTCATGTTTACCTTGAGATGTGTGTACAATTAATTTGAAATATTAGATTTACCTCTAGATGCATGCACAATTAATCTGAAACGTTAGATTTACCTCTAGATGCATTCACATTAATTTGGAATGTTTAAATTTAGACCGTTGGATTTTCCTTGAGATGTGGGCACGATTAAATTTCGATCCATTAGATTCACATCGATATGAGCTGTTTGAGATATAAAATCTGGACCGTTTGATTAAATCAGGATCGTTGGATTTTCCTCGAGATGTGTTATTTGAGATATAAAAAGTTTCCTCGTGATGAGTTGTGCAAGATTAATTCCTCAAGATGAGTTGTTTAAGATATAATTTTTTAAATCAACTGTAGATTTCCTCGAGATACGATTAAGATTTCAATTCGCTCTTAGGATTTTTCTCGAGATGAGATGTTTGAGATATGAAAGATTCAATCTCAGCTTTGATTTCTCAGGGGCATTTTGGTCATTTCATTTGAAAATATACGATCTTTAGACATTGACCACTAGTCAAGGGGTAATTATAATAGTGATTAATGATGGGTCTACTTATTAATTAATAATGCATTCTTTTTTTTGCTCCCTGCTCTGACCTGGTTTCTGCTGACCTGTTGACTTGCACACGTGAGCCATGGACCACCGTTGTGGTAGCCGATGACACTTTATTGCTAAAGTCAGACAGGACTCTGAGAAAAGTGTAATGTTGTAACAGGGAATTTATCGCGTACCTTAGCTTACCAATCTCATGTCTTATTTATAGTGCAAGGAGTCATGATTCAACGAGGCCATTATAGGCATAGTTTAGGGATGAGATCGTTGTGGAGATCCCTCTCTAATTAGGAGTCATGTTGTAGGAAGGAAATTCCCTATTAGCTTTGTGTTCCTAGATACGCGGGAGATAGTTCACAATCCAAGAGCAATCAGTAGAAATGAGTTTTCCCATGTGTGGAAGATACTCTGGTGTTTACTTCCTAGTTTGAAGCGGAGAGCAGTTGTAGTTGCCCGTCCGAAGCTAATCCTCGAGATACTTGCCTAAGGAGGGCTTATGGATATTAAGAATAGTTGTGAGACCTGTGGGCCTAGCTTGCTGTGAGAGTCCGAGTTTGCTTAGCAGACTGAAGTGACTGGCTTAGAACCGTTTGGGCTGGATCAGCATTGGGCAGATGTTGGGGCTTGTAGTTCCTCGAGATCATCATGACACGTGTACGACTGAAGGGCATGATCGTTTTTATGTATCATTAGCTACTCCCTCGAGTTAGTAGGGCATTAAGTCGATCCACTAACTCTTTGAAAAGACAATTGTACTGTCACATGACATTAATGGGCACGCGATTGCTCAAGGAGGGAAAGTGCAGTTTGCCTTATAAATATTCACCATCTTGAGAAGGATTTCTTTATTGTTGTTTGCGCTATCTTTTTGAATTGTAGTATTTGTTCCATTTTCTAATGGTCGACAACTTTAAACATTCTTCTAACAACCCGTTATCCCTTGTTTGTATAAATTTCTTCAAAGATAGTTTGGTCGAAGAAAATGAGTTGATCAGGCTTCATAGTTTGTACTGCCTCCCACAAGATTTGCAAATTGTTCTCGCATTTGGAGTTTTAGGTCTAACTGTGCCTCCGCATGTTCGAGTATGGGCTTCGGCTGCCAGCGCCAGATGACGTTTGGTGTTTCCTTACTCATCTTCGAATACCTCCAGTCCAAATGGCACCGAGTGGGTTCAAGATATTGCTCGCGATTCGCCCGAGACCCCATGACGTTGGCCTTCGCTTATCTTCGTCGGTGATTCATCACCTAACCAAGGCTTGACTGGATTCCAATGGTATCTGTGTGTTGAAGTGCCCTCCTTGCCTGCAAGTGGTATCGGCAGCGCCGAATCTTGAAGAAAGTAATGGTTCTTTGCTTCGATGGATTCTGGTTACTTCAAGCTCGGGAGTCGTAGAGTGTCTCGATACTTCCAGTTTGATCTTTGTGAGTCTTTCGATTGTAAGGATATGCGTGTTTTTGTATGTCCCTTCTGTGTTACTAGTTCTGACATTATTCTTTTGTTTCAGGGAGATTCGTTGTTCCGTCTCTTAGTGAGGAAGAAAAGCGGCTGGAAGAGGAGTTTCTCAAGCTTCCTTCGAATTTCGTTGAGGAGGTCGTAATGTCAAGCAATGTTTCATGTTGCGGTCTTCTATGATGTTCTTATGGTGTTCATCCCATGTCAGGTTCACCGGCTGAGGGAGTGATTACTCGTAGCTTGAGGAATAGAGGTCATCCCATGCCCAATCCTTCTGGGCTCACTGAATTGGAGGCAAACATACCTCGTGTTGTAGTTCCGAGGAAGTGGCAAACTTCTGTCAGGGCGGCCTCTCCCCTATTGTGTCACAATCTGCACAAATGACACCCTCGAAGGGTCGTGGTCTTTCCCTATGCACTCCGACTTCTCTTGTTGACTTACGGGGGAGGAGGTTGGAGCGTGTGTCGAGGTTTTGCTCTGTCGTTGCCTTGGAATGGCTACTCGCACCTCAGAGCTACATGATACTGTCTTGTTGCATCCCGAAGCCCGTGGAGGAGTGTTTGCTTTGGAGAAGGCCTTCATAGACCCGCAGACTTCATATTCTGACGCTCTTTATCGGGCAGACTCCTTGAAAGGTAGGTTGCAGGCTTCTGGCATTATTGCTGATCGCGAGGGAAAGGAGGCCAAACGGAAATGAGCGGAGGCGAAATGGGTTATCAAAAGGCAGCTACTGGAAGTCGCAGTTGATGAGGGCCTTCGCCGTGCTCTGGAGGCGGAGCAGTTGCTGGCCGATGAGCGTTAGCATTATGAGGCCCTGTGGGAGCGGTGGACTTTGACGAGTTAGGCAAGAAGCCTTTTATCTCGTCCAAGGTTGTTCGTGGTAGATTGGAGCTCTTAGAGCTTATTAGGGAGGAGCATCCCGATACTGATCTTGATTTCGCTCGCTATAAGAGGGTTGCTTTCGATCCTATCAATAGAGAGGAGGGTTCTGCGAGGCTTGCTGATGAGGAGGATGCTTTTCTTTAAAATGATGGTAATGTCGTCTCTCAGACAAAATATATAGACATGTTCTTGAATGAAAGTGTTGTTTTGTCTCATATAGTCGAGTTTACTTTAGTCGTTTTGTAGACCGTAGAGTTTTTACCGCTAGGTGGAATGCTTGTCTTCGTCAATAAAAGTACATTGCTGCTTTAGGTTGTTCTATTACAGGTTAGGGTTTAACCAACAGAAACCATTGTTGGTCAGAGGTTGACTAGGCTTCCTAAGTCATTGTCTGTATTGAGAGCAATGATCCTTTGGGGAGTCATCGTCATCAGCGAACCAGCGCTTACTAGATTCCCACTTCCTCCTCTGTCGTGATCCGCGTGAAGCGAATTAGTCTTTGGGCACCAAAAGTCGTCGTTATCAGTCGCGAACTGACTAGGCTTAACTGAAAAGTTCGGTGATCACTGTTTGTATTGAGAGTAATGATCCCATGGCGAGTGATCGTCATCAGCGGACCAACGCTGACTAGACTCCCACTTTTTCTGCAATCGTGATCCGCGTAAAACGGAATAGGTTTTGGGACACCAGAAGTCGTCTTCATCAGTCGCGCAATGGCTGGGCTTACCTGGCAAATTCGGCGATCATTGTCTGCATTGAGAGTAATGATCCCTTGGCGAGCTGTCGTCATCAACGGTCCAGCGCTGACTAGACTCCCATTTCCTTCGCCATCGTGATCGGTGCGAAACGGATTAGGCTTTGGGCACTAGAAGCAATCGTCATCAGTTGCGGACTGACTAGGCTTATTTGGTAAGTTTGGCGATCATTGTCTATATTGAGAGCAATGATCCCTTGGCAAGTCATCGTCACCAGCGGACAAACACTAACTAGACTTCCACTTCCTCAGCCATCGTGATCCGCATGAAGTGGAATAGGCTTTGGGCACCAGAAGTTGTCGTCATCAGTCGCGAACTAACTTGGCTTAGCTGGCAAGTTCGGTGATCATTGTCTGCATTGAGAGTAATGATCCCTTGGCAAGCCATCGTCATCAGCGGTCCAGCGCTGACTAGACTCCCACTTCCTCTGCCATCATGATCCGTGTGAAGCGGATTAGGCTTTGGGCACGAGAAGTCGTCGTCATCAGTCGCGAACTGATTCGGCTTACATGGAAAGTTCAGCAATCATTGTCTACATTGAGAGTAATGATCCCTTGGCGAGCCGTCATCATCAGCGATACAACGCTGATTAGACTCCCACTTCCTCCGCCATCGTTATCTGTGTGAAGCGGATCAGGCTTTGGGGTGATATTCGAGTTTGGTCATAGCTGGGCTGGTGGAGGGGTTGAAGTGGATAGTAGTGGAATTTTCGTAAAACCAAATATTTTATTTATAATATTTTTTTAAGCCTGTCGTCATCACCATCTTCTAGCCAGTATGTTCCTGGTCTGTTGACTTTGGCAGCTCTATAAGGTCTTTCCCAGTTGGATTTAGCTATCTTGCTCTGTTTCTTTGGTGTTTTGCTGGGTCTTCTTGAATACCCAGTCTCCCACTTTGAATTCACGTGTCTTAACTTCTTGTTGTAGTATTGCATCATTCGTTGTTGGTAGGCAGCAATTTTAGTAGATGCTTGATCTCGTTTTTGTCGAGGAAGTGTTCTAAAAGCGCTAGGCGCTGGGCGGGCGGCGAGCAAGTGCCTAGCGCTCCGCCTAGGCGGTCTTAGGTTTTGTATTATAACTTTAATAATTTACAAAAGTTAAGCATATATATTATCAATTACATCCAATTTAATGTCAAGATACAAATGCAAAATTTAAAAACATGAAAAATTAACAATCATGAACAAAATTTATTAAAACTCAAATGATTGAAGTTGGTCATGATGGGTACTTTATATAAAATTGAAGTTGTGGACAAATATCCAAACCTACTCTTTTATTTTTCTTCAAATTGCATGAATAACCTCAGTCATGTTTGATAAAATCTACATTCGTAAAATTGGTACCGGTAGATCCTTTGAGAATTTAATTAAGTAATCATCATTTGCTACAATTAGACATATGCTGAATAAAAAATAATAAAATAGTTATTTCTCAAAAAAGAGGAAAGAAAAATAAAATAAGAACACAATTAGCCTTATTAAATAAAATAAAATAAAAAATCACCTAGACCGCCTAGACCCCGCCTAGGCCGCCCAGACTGCCTAGAACTCGCCCAGCCATTAACGGTTTTCTACCTTTTAGCGCCTAGGCGGGGCCGATTTTTAGAACACTGTTCATTGTTGGTAGGCAGCTATTTTGGCAGATGCTAGATCACGTTTTTCGTCGAGGAACTCTAGTCCCACGCGCAAGGCTTCGTCGTTATCATTTGGTCTGAACTCTTTCGTCTGGAAGGTTGGCTCCTCGAGTTCTACCGGAACCATACCTTCTGACTCGTATGCTAGCTCGAAGAGTGTCTTTTTGGTAGGGATTCTTTTAGTTGTTTGATATGCTCAGAGTATTCCTGGTAGCTCTGGAACCCATTTTTCTTTAGTTGCATCGAGTGTTCTTTTGATGGCTTATAGGATCATCCAATTGATAACTTTCGCTTGGCCGTTGGCCTGGGGGTGTCCTGGCCAGGAGAAGTGGTGCTTGACTCTTAAACTTTTGCACAGTTCTTTGACCTTGCTACCTTCAAACTGGGTTCCGTTGTCACTGACCAATACTCTGGGGATGCCAAATCTACAGACGATGTTGGCCCATATGATTTTTTTGAATTGGACCTACCCTATTTTGATAGGGGCTCCTCGGCCTCGACCCACTTGGTGAAGTAGTCGACATCGACAAGGAAGAATTTTTCGCTAGCCGTCGCCGAAAGCAACCCGACGATGTCATTCCCCGTTGCGGGAACGACCATGGACTAGTCATTGGGATTAATGGCAGAGCTAGCATTTGAGTGTACGGCGCAAACCTCTAGCGTTTGTCACACTTGTGGACGGTGTCTTTAGTGTCTCACTGCATGGTCAGCCAATGATACGCTACGAGGGTCGACCTAACAAAGTGTTTTTAAACAGATAGGTACGAGTATAGTGTGTCACCTGTCGAGGGGTTTGAGAATAGCTCTGGACTACCCGTGTATCCTTTCAGGTTCTAAAAGGCTTGTTCCATGAAATCTTTTGTTCCCTCTTGGTATCTTGAAGAATGGGAGGCATTTGTCGAATGACTTTGATATGAATCTGCTGAGTGTTGCTACCCTCTCAGTCAGGCTCTGAACGTCTATGATACTGGTCGAGGATTTCATGTCGAGAAGGGCCTGAATCTTTTTAGGATCAGCCTCATTCCTTTTTTGTTCACTATATATATAGCCTAAGAATTTCCCAGACTCGACTCCGAATGTGCACTTTTGTGGGTTGAGTTTCATCCGATGTTTCCTTAGTTGGTCAAATACTTAAAAAAGATCTTGTATGTGGTCGTGGCTACAAAGGCTCTTGACCGGCATGTCATCGATGTATACTTCCATACTTCTACCGATTTGTTCTTTGAACATTTGGTTGACCAATCGTTGGAAAGTAGCTTCAGCATTTTCAGGCCCAATGACATTACTTTATAGCAATATATTCCTCTTTCATTCACAAAAATGTTTTCTCTTGATCTGGGAGGTGCATCAATATTTGATTGTAGCCTGAATATGCATCATAAAGTTGAGTAGGTCGTGTCCCAAAATGGCGTCTACGATCTGACTTATGCGGAGGAGTGGGAATTGTCCTTTGGGAAGGCTTTGTTTAGGTCAGTGTAGTCTATGCACAATCTCCACTTCCAAATTTTCTTTATATCAGAACGATGTTTGCCGATGTTTGCCATCCAGTCGGGTATCGCGCTTCCTTGATCATGTTTGCGTCACGGCATTTTCTTCTGTCTGACGGTTTTCTTCAAAGGGTCAACTTTGAGGCGATGAGTGATTATTGACGGATCAATCCCGATCATATCGCATATGGTCCAGGCGAAAATGTCTTGGTTATGTTGTAGCAGTTCCGTGAGTTGCTTCGCCACTACCTTGCTTAGGCGGGAACCGATCTAAATGGCCTTGCTGTTTTGAGGGCAGTCGAGGTAGGTCGTAATAGTTTCTTTCCTCTAGTTGTCCAGCATTGGGTTTGGCCTCGAGGGCTTATCGGTGCCTCGTTACCTGGGGTCAGTCGTTCTTCCTTGATGCCTCGAGTTGAACTAAGGGTAGTCTTAGTGATATATACGTAATTATTACAAAAATATCCCTTAATTTATATATGTTAGTGTTTAAATTAATATATTTTATTCTAATTATTTCATTTTCATGTTTTTGTAGGAATTTGCGCCCGTTGAACGACAAAATCGCATTAAGGTGACAATTTGAGGAGATGATTAATTTGTTGATTCTAGCGGTGTTACAAATAGTAGTTCACATCTCTAAACCTAGCCCAAGTAAGCCTAGAACCACTTAATTTAATCAAGCCCAAGCCCAAGCCCCGAAAGCTAGAAACCTAAGCCCAGCCTAACAAGGAAATAGGGGAACCCTATTTAGGTTTCTCTCTTCCCTTCTCTTTAAAGCTTCTTCCACGTTTTCTCTTCCCCTCTTTTTTCCAGCAACCATCACCACCTCCACCGAGGCAGAGGCAGAGACATAGATCTCTCGCCACAAACCAACCACCATCTCGCCACGTCCTCGCCACTATCTCGCCACCGTCCAAGCCACGCATTCCGTCCGGTTTTCTCCACATCTCCCTGTTCCTGTCTTTTCACCACCATCTCGCCACCGTCCAACATCCCTCATCACGAACCAAGCTCGCACGCCACCACCGCAAGCAGTAGAAAAAGGGAGCACCTCCCTGTTTCGCTACCCTGTCTCCATCTCACCACCACCGAGCACCACCTAAGCCACCTCACGCACAGGACAACCCTTGTTTCTCCTCCTTTACGAAAAGCGCGCACAGACCAGACCGAGCAAACCACCGCCGAACAGAAGCTCGCGACAGGGAGGCGCTCCCTGTTCGCTTCCACCTCTCATTGTTCCTCACTCTCTCTCTCTGTTCTTGCAGGTACAGGAACCGATCACAAGGAGATGAAGCTCGCGAGGAGCGAAATAAACTCGGCGGAGTTGGTTGCGTCTCGCTGGGAACGAAGGAGCAGCAGAGCAGCAGAGCAGCAATTTCACGCAGGAGAAAATTATTTTTCGAACTGAAAAACAGTTTTGGCTATTGACACCCCGAGAACTTGTAAGAGCCACCACAGTGCAATTTCAGCCCTTTTTCTTGAGATTCGCGTCCGTGCAGAGATGACGTCCACCTCCACTGATGCTGTGACCACCACCACCATGAGTCACTAAACCCCACGCAAGGTGAAGAGGTGAACTCCTAGATGTAACGCACTAAATTAGCATTTGATTCGCTTTAAGTTTTCACGATGAATAATGATGTTTAATGATTCTCACTTTTATTTAATATAGAAATTTATGTTGTTTTAGTAGCAATGATTTCATAGATTTCTTCATAGATTATTATGACTCCAGTGGTTATCTTTTCTTCTCCATATAAGCTTAGTCACGATTTTCTGATGTGTGGAATATTTAAGAATTAATTGATTCCGGTAGGTTAGTTATATGTGATCGTTATTTATTACGGTATTGTCTCCGGATATATCGTAAGTTTAGGATATCACATATGACAAACCTTTGTGCTTTTTTAGAAGAAGTGAAATCTAAAATTCATTTACATTAGGGTATATTAATGCATAAAAGATTATTTTTCCGATTACGTCGTTTGGGATGTGAAACACGTAGTTGAGTCATCATAGTGAATCAATACTAGTTGGCGCGTGAAGTCTAGGAGGGATTCTTGGAACCTTGTAATTTCTCCAAACTTAATTTTTATTAAATTAAATTCAATTTCGTATATTAAATTTGTTAGAATTTCTTAACTTTAATTCGCATAGTTTGTTTTCCTTAACCTTGTTTTGTAGATCATTTTTCCTCGTGGGATCGACACCCTATTCTTTACTGCAATTGACCGCGTGTACTGTTTGGGCGTAATCAAATTTTGGCGCCGTTGCTGGGGAACAAGCGTCATTCTACAAGGAAGGTTTCGAGTATTATCTTTCCTGCTCATTTTTCATTTTATTTTATTTTATTCTATTTTTTAGGTTTTAGGTCCAGTTTAATTTTTATATTTATCTTTATTTTTATTTTATTTTATTTTATTTCTACAAATAAAAAAATTAAATTAAAAAAAAAACAAAAAAAACATTGGGGGAGTGAGTTGGAATAGAGACCACTTAGGGAGACTAATCAGGGTCCCAACTTTAGAACACCCACAAATTCACATTGAGACCGAATTAAGTCCTACTTCTAACACCATGAGTAATCACGAAGATGATCATGTTCGGTCGGTAAAGGACTATCTCCACCCCACGCGCACTGCTACTCCATCATGTATCATGTTTGCACCAAGTACACCAAAGCTAGATTTTAAGTCGGGTATGATACAATTATTACCTACTTTTCTTGGCCTACAGAGTGAAAATCCTTATGTTCACATTAGGGAATATGAGGAAGTTGTGGCCACTTTTCACAACAAAGTTGAGGCTGTAGACTCGGTTAGACTAAGGTTCTTTCCTTTTTCTCTTAAGGAAAAAGCGATGAGTTGGCTATACTCTTTGCGACCAAGGTCTATAGGTTCGTGGGAGGAGATGACCCAAGCATTTTTTAATAAATATTTTCCTCACCACAAAACCAACGGTCTAAAGAGACAGATTTCTACCTTCACCCAAAAGAATAGCGAGACATTATATCAAGTATGGGAGAGGTTCAAGGATCTCTTGAATACATGCCCACACCAGGGGTATGAGAGTTGACGCTTAGTCAGTTATTTTATGAAGGGCTCACCAGTAGAGAACGTCAGTTCGTTGAGATGATGTGCAATGGAGAGTTTTTGCAAAAGACCCCGACGAGGCCATTGAGTACCTGAATGACTTAGCTGAAAAGGCCCACACTTGGACTGGTCCAAGTGCTATTGAGAGCACGGATAGAACACGCCCAGCTGGAGTTTACCAACTTAGGGAAGAGGATAGCCTTAAAGCCCAACTTGATAGAGTAACTAGGGAGTTAGAGGCACTTAAGACCAAGGATGGTAGGCCCACACATACTGTTGCCAGAGTTGAGCTACAGGACACCTGTTTTATATACGGGGGAGTTGAACAATACGCACAGGATTGCCCAACTTTCACTGAGATGAAAGGGGTTATGAGGAACAATGTAACGCCTTAGGGATGTACAAGAAGCCTTACTCACCATTCTCTAACACTTACAATTTCGGCTGGAGAGATCACCCTAACTTTAGCTGGAGGTCCGAGGCCGACCAACCTACACACTCACAGGCACAACCACCTAGATCATACCCTACACCTCCATACAATGCACAATCTAACACAAGTTCCTTTTCAGACACATTACATGCATTTATAAAGACACAAGGTAAAACTAATCAAAATTTTGAGGTTGCATTGACACAGTTGGCAGAGGAGAACAAGGAGATCAAAAGCCAAATAACCAAGCTGACAAGTTCCTTAACAATACAAGAGCGAGGCAAATTTCCGTCACAGCCTCAAGCAAATCCGAAGGGACAACTTATGGCACAAACCTCTACCTCAGAGTCTTAGAAAGTCAAAGAGGTTAATGCCATTACTACGCGGAGTTGTAAGATTTTAAAGGGATCCAGCTCGTCCACGACTATAGGCACTTCCCCAAGTGCAAAGGAGAGCATCCCTGAGGATGAACCCAACAAGAACATTCTAGTTTCAGTTCCTTTTCCTCAAGCACTACGACCTACTGGAAAGAAATCAGAAATGCATGGTGAGATTCTAGAACACTTGAAACAGGTTAAAATTAACTTACCTTTGCTGCATGTGATTAAACAGGTGCCAACTTATGCGAGCATCATCAAGGACCTATGCACTATCAAGAGGAAACATCATGTCAAGACGTCTGCCTTCTTGACAGAACAGGTAAGCGCGGTGATTGAGCAGAGGACACCACCCAAGTACAAAGATCCAGGGTGTCCTACAGTCGCTTGCCAGATTGGGACTTATGCGTTCGGCCAAGCCTTGTTGGATTTAGGAGCAAGTGTAAATCTGATGTCATATTCTATTTACTTGCAACTGGGTCTAGGAGATATTAAACCCACATCCGTGGTACTACAATTGGCCGATAGATCGGTTAAGAAGCCAAGAGGAATAGTTGAGGATGTCTTGCTGCAGATTGATAAGTTTTACTATCCCGTCGACTTTTTTATTTTAGATACTCATTCGGCGGTTAATATGGAGTCTACAGTTCCGATTATTTTAGGTAGACCATTTCTTGCCACAGCTAACGCTCTTATCAATTGCAGGAATGGTCTAATGAAGCTGTCTTTTGGGAACATGACTCTGGAGGTCAACATATTCAATATTAGCACGCAACCACGTGATGATGATGAGTGTCATCATACCTACATGATAGACACGTTGATATTAGAGGATGTGCTCGTGAACGCAGATTCTGAAATCTTAGAGTCTCTTCTTTCTATTCCTGATTATGTGAATTCAGTTTTTTCTGACAATGCTTTTGATATTTCTATTGTTTCGGGATTAAAGGATAAAGGAGGGCGACAATGGCAACCATGCTTTGAGGAGTTGCCAACGGAAAGACAGAAACCACAACCATCCACCGTGGAAACTCCGAAAGTTAACCTAGCTCCACTGCCTGAGGGACTTAAACCTACATTCCTTGGACCAGGTGATACCTTTCTTGTTATTATTTCCTCCGTGCTTGTTAGCTCACAAGAAGAAGAATTGATTAACATGTTACGTGAAAATTATCCAATGACTGATGTGAAAATTATCCAATCTTCTGATTTGGAACCAGACTTAGGATGTTTCATTTTAGGGGTAAGGAAGGATCCTTTGATGCATATCACTACTTGCGACCCATTCATGTTTCAGATCCCTACTGACTTCCAAGGAATGCGAGTTTCTTTACCATTTTTATATGATTTTAGATGGTGTCCTTGCAAGTTTTGGGATGTACTAGTATATCTTGTGTCGCATGTGGTTGTTATTTTTGAGTGGACTAATCCTCAACTTTTCAGGTTGTTAGTATACGATTCCTTAACCCTTTTGACTCGTTTATACCATAGACTAGGTTTGGAGGTGAATGTTCCTTATGTTCTTCCTCGTCACTTCATGGTATATCTTTCCTGAGGGAGAATATATGTCGGGCTGAAGACGTTAAACCAAGCGCTCCTAGGACGCAGCCTAGCCTTAGTTGTGTGTCTTTGCTGTTAGTTTCGATTTATTTCGAGTACCCTATTGAGTTGTGTTTCACTCATACTCGTTAGCTCCATAACAATTTTGACTTACAACTTGTTTTTTTTTGTTTTCTTTGTTAATGTCGAGTCTGCATTTTATCGATTTCTAATGAAAACTCCATGATTCTTATGTTTCTGAGCGTTCATTGGTGGAATATTTCATCAAAATTGGTAAAAAGATTCACCATGGTACTATCACTCTAACCCTCCTCTTTTTTTTTGCCTTGATTTGTCATGATTATTATTTTATACATTGAGGACAATGTTTGGTTTAGGTTTGGGGTGTGGTTTATTAGATTTTTTTAAGCACTTTTCCAATATCTTTGAGTTTAAAACGTATTTTACAATTAAACCGAGTCATTTTTGTGTTCTACTCAATCTCCATTGAATACTTAGATGATTATGGTAATTGTGTAAAATCTTCTTGAAAATGCATTTGAAATCCGAACTCTTGGTAAATAAAAAAAAAAAGAGGTTTTGAGTTTTTTAGAGTATATTTTTTGTTGCCTTTAATTTTGAGAAAACACATACTAACACGTGTCACATAGTTATTTTAGTGGAAAACATGATATTTGATATTATCCTTATGTTAGATGTATTTCGTGAGACTTTTCAACTCGACTATTCATGCACTATAAGCCAAGTCAACATGATTTGAAGTTGATTAGTGAGGTATTGAACTAGAAAACCTTATAATAATAGTGGAGACTTAACCCTTGTGAGTTTTGAGTCATTCTTTATTTCTTGAGGGTTATTAATTACACTCTGATTTTTCTTGAGTCCGCATTATTTCGTTGATGATCTCATTATTCTTGATTTTCTTATTGATTGCTTTAAGAATGACATAAAAATTGAATCTTTACACTAGAACTTCTTGCTTTATTTAGTTGAGATGTCCTAGTACTAACTAGAACTTATGAAGTGATATAGCCATTTCTTTCTTTAAAACATTTTTAGCCTTTTTAGCCTATGTAGTCCTTTGAGCCTTTAGATAGCATTTTCTTTGTTATCCCCATTCCCAATACCTACCCCAATCAAGGAGTAATACCTTTATTATTTTATCCTTACCCAATTTTCTGAGAATGTATACGGTGAGATATATTCATGTAATGGGCAAAAAAAAAAAAATTATTTCATGCACCCTCGAAGTAAAAGTGTTGGATTGTATCAATGGGGAAAAGCATGTTAAAAAAAATTGCGATTAAAGAAGAAAATAATGAAGAAAAAGTTAATAGTGTACAACATTGATTTGTTCTTCAATGCCCTATATTTTATTCAAGGGTGTATCTATTTTTAGAAAATCTTGTATCCTTTTGTCCCTTATTGTTTGCCACAATCCAAGCCCCAATACAACCTAGTAAAGACCTAATTGATCTTAAGTGAAAGTTAGCTTAATTGATGTGGACATTGAATAGACAAGGACTATGGTGTTTGATTCAACATTCTCAAAAGTAATCAATTTTCTGGTCCATGAGATCATATTAATTTCACTCTTTGAAAATTTCGTTTTTCATGATAATTATATGTGAGACGTTTGCATTTTGCATAGTATATTCTTTTCCTCACATATAAATTGAGTGCCCAATCTCTAAGCGTTTCATTTCCGAGCGACATGAGAGAATTGTAGTCGAAACGTCTTTTCTAAAGGTTATCTTGTCACATTTTTACTATGAGATAAAGAGTTATGTTGATAAGGCTCCTCACACACAAACTTCGAGTTGAGAATGATTATGAAATTCATTTAACCTTTAGATACTATTAAATTATTGTACTCTATTGATATACGTTTGTGACATTATTAGTTTGTTGTTTTTCTTGAATTGTAAGCAATCAGAAAAATACTCGAAGGGGAATAAAAGAGAATGTTCATATGTTTTGCATTATATTTTTAGAAAATAGATTTTGTTTTATTGAGTCAGTAATGTTTGGGGGTAGCATTTCTGGAAACCCTCACGAGACTATAACTCGTCCTCTAGAGGTAATCTAGAGGTTTAAAGACTTGTTGCACGTTAAGGTAAGTGCAACTGTGATTCTTACGAAAGTGAGTTAGGATTTTATTCTTTATTTTGTTTTGCTCGAGGACTAGCAAAATATAGGTTTGGGGGTATTTGATATACACGTAATTATTACAAAATATATCCCTTAATTTATATATGTTAGTGCTTAAATTAATATATTTTATTCTAATTATTTCATTTTCATGTTTTTGTAGGAATTTGCGCATGAACGACAAAATCGCATTAAGGCGACAATTTGAGGAGATGATTAATTTGTTGATTCTAGCGGTGGTACAAAATAATGGTTCACATCTCTAAACCTAGCCCAAGTAAGCCTAGAACCACTTAATTTAATCAAGCCCAAGCCCAAGCCTCGAAAGCTAGAAACCTAAGCCCAACCTAACAAGGAAATAGGGGAACCCTATTTAGGTTTCTCTCTTCCCTTCTCTTTAAAGCCTCTTCCACGTTTTCTCTTCCCCTCTTTTTTTCAGCCACCATCACCACCTCCACCGAGGCAGAGGTAGAGACAGAGATATCTCGCCACTAACCAACCACCATCTCGCCACCGTCCTTGCCACCATCACGCCACCGTCCAAGCCACGCATTTCGTCCCTGTTTCCTCCACATCTTCCTGTTCCTGTCTTTTCACCACCATCTCGCCACCGTCCAGCATCCCTCATCACGAACCAAGCTTGCACGCCACTACCGCAAGCAACAGAAACAGGGAGCACCTCCCTGTTTCGCTGCCTTGTCTCCAACTCACCACCACCGAGCACCATTTAAGCCACCTCACGCACAGGACAACCTCTGTTTCTCCTCCTTTACGAACCGCGCGCACATACCAGACCAAGCAACCACCGCCATCACCGCCCAAAACAGAAGCTCGCGACAGGGAGGCGCTCCTTGTTTCGCTTCCACCTCTCGTTGTTCCTCACTCTCTCTCTCTGTTCTTGCAGGTACATGAGCCGATCGAAAGGAGAGGAAGCTCGCGAGGAGAGAAATAGACGCGGCGGAGTTGGTCGCATTTCGCTGGGGACGAAGGAGCAGCAGAGCAACAATTTCGCGCGGGAGAAAACTGTTTTTCAAAACTGAAAAACAATTTTGTCTATTGACACCCCGAGAACTTGTAAGAGCCACCACAGTGCAATTTTAGCCCTTTTCTCGGGATTCGCGTCCGTGCAGAGATGACGTCCACCTCCACTGATGCTGTGACCACCACCACCATGAGTCACTAAACCCCACGCAAGGTGAAGAGGTGAACTCCTAGATGTAACGCACTAAATTAGCATTTGATTCGCTTTAAGTTTTCACGATGAATAATGATGTTTAATGATTCTCACTTTTATTTAATATAGAAATTTATGTTGTTTTAGTGACAATGATTTCATAGATTTCTTCATAGATTATTATGACTCCAGTGGTTATCTTTTCTTCTCCATATAAGCTTAGTCACGTTTTTCTTATGTGTGGAATATTTAAGAATTAATTGATTCCGGTAGGTTAGTTATATGTGATCGTTATTTATTACGGTATTGTCTCCTGATATATCGTAAGTTTAGGATATCACATATGACAAACCTTTGTGCTTTTTTAGAAGAAGTGAAATCTAAAATTCATTTACATTAGGGTATATTAATGCATAAAAGATTATTTTTTTCGTTTACGTCGTTTGGGATGTGAAACACGTAGTTTAGTCATCATAGCGAATCAATACTACTTGGCGCGTGAAGTCTAGGAGGGATTCTTGGAAACTTGTGATTTCTCCAAACTTAATTTTCATTAAATTAAATTCAATTTCGTATTTTAAATTTGTTAGAATTTCTTAACTTTAGTTTCGCATAGTTTGTTTTCCTTAACCTTGTTTTGTAGATCATTTTTCCTCGTGGGATCGACACCCTATTCGTTACTGCAATTGACCGCGTGTACTGTTTGGGTGTAATCAAATTTTGGCGCCGTTGCCGGGGAACAAGCGTCATTCTACAAGGAAGGTTTCGGGTATTATCTTTCCAGCTCATTTTTCATTTTATTTTATTTTATTCTATTGTTTAGGTCTAGTTTAATTTTTATCTTTATCTTTTTTTATTTTTTTTTATTTTATTTCTACAAATAAAAAAATTAAAAATAAATTAAAAATTTTAAAAAAACAAAAAAAACATTGGGGAGTGAGTTGGAATAGAGACCACTTAGGGAGACTAATCAGGGTCCCAAATTTAGAACACCGACAAATTCACATTGAGACCGAATTAAGTCCTACTTCTAACACCATGAGTAGTCACGAAGATGATCATGTTCGGTCGCTAAAGGACTATCTCCACCCCACGCGCACTGCTACTCCATCATGTATCATGTTTGCACCAAGTACACCAAAGCTAGATTTTAAGCCGGGTATGATACAATTATTACCTACTTTTCATGGACTAGAGAGTGAAAATCTTTATGTTCACATTAGGGAATTTGAGGAAGTTGTGGCCACTTTTCACAACAAAGCTGAGGTTGTAGACTTGGTTAGACTAAGGTTCTTTCCTTTTTCCCTTAAGGAAAAGTGAAGAGTTGGTTATACTCTATGCGACCTAGGTCTATAGGTTCGTGGGAGGAGATGACCCAAGCATTTTTTAATAAATATTTTCCTCACCACAAAACTAATGGTCTAAAGAGGCAGATTTCTACCTTCACCCAAAAGAATAGCGAGACATTATATCAAGTATGGAAGAGGTTCAAAGATCTCTTGAATACATGCCCACACCATGGGTATGAGAGTTGGCGCTTAGTCAGTTATT
Source organism: Berberis thunbergii (assembly GCA_003290165.1). NCBI lineage: Eukaryota > Viridiplantae > Streptophyta > Magnoliopsida > Ranunculales > Berberidaceae > Berberis > Berberis thunbergii. The sequence continues at coordinate 101,750 of QNQO01006143.1, read as the reverse complement.
TTTATGAAGGGCTCACCAGTAGAGAACGTCAGTTCGTTGAGATGATGTGTAATGGAGAGTTTTTGCAAAAAAGACCCTGACGAGGCCATTGAGTACCTAAATGACTTAGCTGAAAAGGCCAACACTTGGACTGGCCCAAGTGCTACTGAGAGCACGAATAGAACATGCCCAGCTGGAGTTTACCAACTTAGGGAGGAGGATAGCCTTAAAGCCCAACTTGATAGAGTAACGACGGAATTAAAGGCACTTAAGACCAAGGATGGTAGGCCCACACATACTGTTGCCAGAGTTGAGCTACAGGATGCCTGTTTTATATGCGGGGGAGTTGAACACTATGCACAGGATTGCCCAACCTTCACTGAGATGAGAGGGGTTTATGAGGAACAATGTAACGCCTTAGGGATGTACAAGAAGCCTTACTCACCATTCTCTAACACTTACAATTCTGGCTGGAGAGATCACCCTAACTTTAGCTGGAGGTCCGAGGCCGACCCACCTACACACTCACAGGCACAACCACCTAGATCATACCCTGCACCTCCATACAATGCACAATCTAACACAAGTTCCTTTTCAGACACATTACATGCATTTATAAAGGCAAAAGGTAAAACCAATCAAAAATTTGAGGTTGCATTGACACAGTTGGCAGAGGAGAACAAGGAGATCAAAAGCCAAATAACCAAGCTGACAAGTTCCTTAACAATACAAGAGCGAGACAAATTTTCGTCACAGCCTCTAGCAAATCCGAAGGGACAACTTATGGCACAAACCTTTACCTCAGACTCTCAGAAATTCAAAGAGGTTAATGCCATTACTACGCAAAGTGATAAGATTTTAAAGGGATCCAGCTCGTCTACGACTATAGGCACTTCCCAAAGTGCAAAGGAGAGCATCCCTGAGGATGAACCCAACAAGAACATTCCAGTTTCAGTTCCTTTTCCTCAAGCACTACGACCTACTGGAAAGAAATCAGAAATGCATGGTGAGATTCTAGAATACTTGAAACAGGTTATAATTAACTTACCTTTGCTGCATGTGATTAAACAGGTGCCAACTTATGCGAGGATCATCAAGGACCTATGCACTATCAAGAGGAAACATCATGTCAAGACGACTGCCTTCTTGACAGAACAGGTAAGCGTGGTGATTGAGCAAAGGACACCACCCAAGTACAAAGATCCAGGGTGTCTTACAGTCGCTTGCCAGATTGGGACTTATGCATTCGGCCAAGCCTTGTTGGATTTAGGAGCAATTGTAAATCTGATGTCATATTCTATTTACTTGCAACTTGGTTTAGGAGGATTAAACCCACATCCGTGGTACTACACTTGGCCGATAGATCGGTTAAGAAGCCAAGAGGAATAGTTGAGGATGTCTTGCTGCAGATAGTTTTACTATCCCGTCGACTTTCTTATTTTAGATACTCATTCTGCGGTTAATATGGAGTCTACAGTTCCGATTATTTTAGGTAGACCTTTTCTTGCTACAGCTAACGCTCTTATCAATTGCAGGAATGGTCTAATGAAGCTGTCTTTTGGGAACATGACTCTGGAGGTCAACATATTCAATATTAGCAAGCAACCACGTGATGATGATGAGTGTCATCATACCTACATGATAGACACGTTGATATCAGAGGATGCGCTCGTGAACGCAGATTCTGAAACCTTAGAGTCTCTTCTTTCTATTCCTGATTCTGAGAATTTACTTTTTTCTGGCAATGCTTTTGATATTTCTATTGTCTCAGGTTTAAAGGATAAAGGAGGGCAACAATGGCAACCATGCTTTGAGGAGTTGCCAACGGAAAGATAGAAACCACAACCATCCACCGAGGAAACTCCGAAAGTTAACCTAGCTCCACTGCCTGAGGGACTTAAACCTGCATTCCTTGGACCAGGTGATACCTTTCCTGTTATTATTTCCTCTGTGCTTGTTAGCTCACAAGAAGAAGAATTGATTAACATGTTACGTGAAAATTATCCAATCTTCTGATTTGGAACCAGACTTAGGATGTTTCATTTTTGGGGTAAGGAAGGATCCTTTGTTGCATATCACTACTTGCGACCCATTCATGTTTCAGATCCCTACTTACTTTCAAGGAATGCGAGTTTTTTTTACCATTTTTATATGATTTTAGATGGTGTCTTTGCAACTTTTGGGATGTGCTAGTATATCTTGTGTCGCATGTGGTTGCTATTTTTGAGTGGACTAATCCTCAACTTTTCAGGTTGTTAGTATACGATTCCTTGACCCTTTTGACTCGTTTATACTATAGACTAGGTTTGGAGGTGAATGTTCCTTATGTTCTTCCTCTTCAGTTCATGGTATATCTTTCATGAGGGAGAATATATGTCGGGCTGATGACGTTAAACCAAACGCTCCTAGGAGGCAGCCTAGCCTTAGTTGTGTGTCTTTGCTGTTAGTTTGGATTGATTTTCGAGTACCCTATTTAGTTGTGTTTCACTCATACTCGTTAGCTCCATAACAGTTTTGACTTACAACTTGTTTTTTTTTGTTTTCTTTGTTAATGTCGAGTCTGCATTTTATCGATTTCTAATGAAAACTCCATGATTCTTATGTTTCTGAGCGTTCATTGGTGGAATATTTCATCGAAATTGGTAAAAAGATTCACCATGGTACTATCACTCTAACCCTCCTCTTTTCTTTTGCCTTGATTTGTCATGATTATTATTTTATACATTGAGGACAATGTTTGGTTTAGGTTTGGGGGTGTGGTTTATTAGATTTTTTTAAGCACTTTTCAAAAATCTTTGAGTTTAAAACGTATTTTACAATTAAACCGAGTCATTTTTGTGTTCTACTCAATCTCAATTGAATACTTAGATGATTATGGTAATTGTGTAAAATCTTCTTGAAAATGCATTTGAAATCCGAACTCTTGGTAAATAAAAAAAAAAAAAAGACGTTTTGAGTTTTTTAGAGAATATTTTTTTGTTGCTTTTAATTTTGAGAAAACACATACTAACACGTGTCACATAGTTATTTTAGTGGAAAACATGATATTTGATATTATCCTTATGTTAGATGTATTTCGTGAGACTTTTCAACTCGACTATTCATGCACTATAAGCCAAGTCAACATGATTTGAAGTTGCTTAGTGAGGTATTGAACTAGAAAACCTTAGAATAGTAGTGGAGACTTAACCCTTGTGAGTTTTGAGTTATTCTTTATTTCTTGAGGGTTATTAATTACACTCTGATTTTTCTTGAGTCCACATTATTTTGTTGATGATCTCATTATTCTTGATTTTCTTATTGATTGCTTTAAGAATGACATAAAAATTGAATCTTTACACTAGAACTTCTTGTTTTATTTAGTTGAGATGTCCTAGTACTAACTAGAACTTATGAAGTGATATAGGCATTTCTTTCTTTAAAACATTTTTAGCCTTTTTAGCCTACCTAGTAATAAATATCCATTTGTAGCCCTTTGAGCCTTTAGATAGCATTTTCTTTGTTATCCCCATTCCCAATACCTACTCCAATCAAGGAGTAATACCTTTATTATTTTATCCTTACCCAATTTTCTTAGAATGTATACGGTGAGATATATTCATGGAATGGGCAAAAAAAAAATTTATTTTCATGCACCCTCGAAGTAAAAGTGTTGGATTGTATCAATGGGGAAAAGCATGTTAAAAAAATTGAGATTAAAGAAGAAAATAATGAAGAAAAAGTTAATGTTGTACAACATTGATTTGTTCTTCAATGCCCTATGTTTTATTCAAGGGTGTATCTATTCTCAGGACATCTTTGTATCCTTTTGTCCCTTATTGTTCGCCATAATCCAAGCCCCAATACAACCTAGTAAAGACCTGATTGATCTTAAGTGAAAGTTAGCTTAATTGATGTGGAGATTGAATAAGCAAGGACTATGGTGTTTGATTCAACATTCTCAAAAGTAATCAATTTTCCGGTCCATGAGATCATATTCATTTCACTCTTTGAAAATTCCGTTTTTCATTATAATTATATGTGAGACGTTTGCATTTTTCATAGTATATTCTTTTCCTCACATATAAATTGAGTGTCCAATCTCTGAGCGTTTCATTTCCGAGCGACATGAGAGAATTGTAGTCGAAACGTCTTTTCTAAAGGTTATCTTGTCACATCTTTACTATGAGATAAAGAGTTATGTTGATAAGGCTCCTCACACACACACTTCGAGTTGAGAATGATTATGAAATTCATTTAACCTTTAGATACTATTAAATTATTGTACTCTATTGATATACTTTTGTGACATTATTAGTTTGTTGTTTTTCTTGAATTGTAAGCAATCAGAAAAATACTCGAAGGGGAATAAAAGAGAATGTTCATATGTTTTGCATTATGTTTTTAGAAAATAGATTTTGTTTTATTGAGTTAGTAATGTTTGGGGTAGCATTTCTGGAAACCCTCACGAGACTCTTACTCGTCTTCTAAAGGTAATCTAGAGGTTTAAAGGCTTGTTGCACGTTAAGGTAAGTGCAACCGTGATTCTTACGAAAGTGAGTTAGGATTTTATTCTTTATTTTGTTTTGCTCGAGGACTAGCAAAATATCGGTTTGGGGGTATTTGATATACATGTAATTATTACAAAATATATCCCTTAATTTATATATGTTAGTGCTTAAATTAATATATTTTATTCTAATTATTTCATTTTCATGTTTTTGTAGGAATTTGCGCCGAGAACGACAAAATCGCATTAAGGCGACAATTTGAGGAGATGATTAATTTGTTGATTCTAGCGGTGTTACAAAATAGTAGTTCACATCTCTAAACCTAGCCCAAGTAAGCCTAGAACCACTTAATTTAATCAAGCCCAAGCCCAAGCCTCGAAAGTTAGAAACCTAAGCCTAGCCTAGCAAGGAAATAGGGGAACCCTATTTAGGTTTCTCTCTTCCTTTCTCTTTAAAGCCTCTTCCACGTTTCTCTTCCCCTCTTTTTTCCAGCCACCATCACCACCTCCATCGAGGCAGAGGTAGAAACAGAGATCTCTGGCCACTAACCAACCACCATCTCGCCACCGTCCTCGCCACCATCTCGCCACCGTCCAAGCCACGCATTCCGTCCCTGTTTCCTCCACATCTCCCTGTTCCTGTCTTTTCACCACCATCTCGCCACCGTCCAACATCCCTCATCACGAACCAAGCTCGCACGCCACCACCGCAAGCAGCAGAAACAGGGAGCACCTCCCTGTTTCGCCGCTCTGTCTCCATCTCACCACCACCGAGCACCACCTAAGCCACCTCACGCACAGGACAGCCCCTGTTTCTTCTCCTTCACGAACCACGCGCACAGACCAGACCGAGCAACCATCGCCATCACCGCCCGAAACAGAAACTCACGACAGGGAGGCGCTCCCTGTTTCGCTTCCACCGCTCGTTGATCCTCACTCTCTCTCTCTCTCTGTTCTTGCAGGTACTGGAGCCGGTCGGGTGGAGAGAAAGCTCGCGAGGAGCGGAATAGACGCGTTGGAGTTGGTCGCGTCTAGCTGGGGACGAAGGAGCAGTAGAACAGAAATTTCGCGTGGGAGAAAACTGTTTTTCAAAACTGAAAAACAGTTTTGGCTATTGACACCCCGAGAACCTGTAAGAGCCACCACAGTGCAATTTCAGCCCTTTTCTCGGGATTCGCTTCCGTGCAGAGATGACGTCCACCTCCACTGATGCTGTGACCACCACCACCATGAGTCACTAAACCCCACGCAAGGTGAAGAGGTGAACTCCTAGATGTAACGCACTAAATTAGCATTTGATTCGCTTTAAGTTTTCAAGATGAATAATGATGTTTAATGATTCTCACTTTTATTTAATATAGAAATTTATGTTTTTTTAGTGACAAGGATTTCATAGATTTCTTCATAAATTATTATTACTCCGGTGGTTATCTTTCTTCTCCATATAAGCTTAGTCACGCTTTTCTTATGTGTGGAATATTTAAGAATTAATTGATTCCGGTAGGTTTGTTATATGTGATCGTCATTTATTTACGGTATTGTCTCCGTAAATATCGTAAGTTTAGGATATCACATATGACAAACCTTTGTGCTTTTTTTGAAGAAGTGAAATCTAAAATTCATTTACATTAGGGTATATTAATGCATAAAAGATTATTTTTTCGATTACGTCGTTTGGGATGTGAAACACGTAGTTGAGTCATCATAGCGAGTCAATACTAGTTGGCGCGTGAAGTCTAGGAGGGATTCTTGGAACCTTGTGATTTCTCCAAACTTAATTTTCATTAAATTAAATTCAATTTCGTATTTTAAATTTGTTAGAATTTCTTAACTTTAGTTTCACATTGTTTGTTTTCGTTTACCTTGTTTTGTAGATCGTTTTTCCTCGTGGGATCGACACCCCCATTCTTTACTGCAATTGACCGCGTGTACTGTTTGGGCGTAATCACTTAGCCATTGGATTAGCTGCCTGTTGAGGATTGTCGGATGGCAAAGTCGCCATGTATTGTCATTCCCTAGCCACCAATTGATCTCCTCTCAATGTACTGACATTTTGATTTGTTGGGTACTTGACGCATTGGTGCAGGGTGGAGGCCACCGATCCCATCTAGTGTATCCAGGGTCTTCCCAAAACTGCATTTTACGTCGAAAATGTGTCAATTACTACGAACTCCTAAAATAGGGTTTTATGAGTTGGTTGTTCTCCCACTATTATTGTCAGTTGTGTCTTTTGCACGGGGAACCATCTTTCACCACTGAAATCGGTCACCGGACGACCATCAGGACTTTATGTTGTTTCATCTAGTTGCATGTTGCAGAGCGTACGGAGGAAAAGGACGTTTATCGAGCTCTCGGTATTGACCAGAGACCTTCTGGGGAAACTGTCACCACCAGGGTGTCGTCTTGTGCGAGTTGTATGCCCTGGAGATCCTTCTCCGTAAATACTAGAGGAGAAGATGGGCCTTGCTTCCAACCATGTTGTGTCGGTTGTTCGCCACATATCGCTTGGATTCTTATATCTCGTAGAGCCCTTTTTCTAGACTTGTTGGATAGCTAGGACTCGGAATGCGCTCCGTGAAAAACATGTATTTTGTTGATCGATGGATCCCTGGGTTCTGTTCCGCTCTCACGGCAATGAAGTTTTGTGTTTGCTTCTTTAGGTCTGTCATGTTCGCCGGAGGGTCTAGTGTTAGTAAATTGTAAAACTTTCCTCTCCGCAATTCTTTAATGAAGGCTAAAACAGTCGTTGTATCTTTGCACATGTGGACGGTGGTTAATTCACTGTTAAAGCGGGTTAGATACATCTCTAGTGTCTCGTCAAGCCTTTGCTTCACTGATGTGAGCGCCTCAATTACAGACAGAGCCTGGTGCATGAAAAAATTTGTTCATCCGATTTGGGGCTCAATGGTGTTGCCGTCGGCGCAGGACCGTGAGCTGGATGAACGTGCATAACAGGAACTACTGAAAGGGGCAATACAGGGATGGCCAGAACGTTTGATGCATCCCCTTGTTCTTTGTTGCTACATGACCTAGTGGTCACGATCTCTCTGGGTTTTGATAAGAACGATGATCAGTGTCAAATTATGAATTATGTCGTCCCCACAGATGACGCTAAACTAATGCAATCATTTTTCGTTTCCTGTTCTAACCTAGTTCCTGTTGACCTGCACAAGTAGCACATGTGAGCCGATGTGGTGGCCGATGACACTCCGATGCTAAAGTCAGACAAGGCTCTGAGAAAGGTGTAATGTTGTAATAGGGAATTTGTCGTGTACCTTAGCTTACCAACCTCATGTTTTATTTATAGTACAAAGAGTCCTGGTTCAACTAAGCCATCGCAGGCGTAGTTTAGGGAGGAGATCTTCGTGGAGATCCCTTTCTAATTAGGAGTCATGTTGTAAGAAGAAAGTTCCTTGTTAGCTCTGTGCTCCTAAATACGGGCACTACAAGAAAAATGGTCATTAATAGCGTTTCAAAACGCTATGGTGTTTTAGAAAACGTTATGTTTGCCGGAGCTATAATAGATACAGGGTCTATTATAGCCTTTTTAAAACGCTATTGTAAGTTGACTTTTTATAGCGTTTCAGAAACGCTATGGTAGAGTATACGATAGCGTTTCTAAAGCGCTATTGTCTTCCCTCACATAAAATTTAACAAATGCTATTATATTAATTTCTATAGCGTTTCTCAAGGCCATTTTTTTCTATAGCACTTCATCAAGTGCTATCAAATGACTTTTTATAACATCTTATAAATTTTATTTCTAGAAAATAAAAACCAAAATGTGCCAAACACTTAAACATTTCCATGAACGGATTTGCTTCTTCTCCAAGCTACTCCTGGAGGTGCTCAAGTTTACGGATTTCATGCATAAATGTGAATGGAGTAGTTGATGATTGCCTCATTGATTGTCTCATAGTCTGCCTCCCCATTGTACTCCTTGTTTTATCAGTGTGAGTAGCTTCCTTGCTGTATTTTTTGGTGATGATGCGCCAAAAATTGAGAGACATTTCTTCACTGTAATAGGGGATTCAAACAGCATGCGTGCAACATGCATAGACTTCCCTGTCACCCTCTTGATGTAGCAAGGTTGCACCTTTTGAAATGGTCTCTGGAAACACCCAAATGAATGACAAATAAACTTTTATCTTGATCTTCCTCGCACAGAAAGAAAAGTGTACAATTGAAGTGTTATAGATGACCTGACCATCAATGTGTACTGATACACTTTATGACAGGCTTTTGGAAAGTAAAATCATTTTTTTATCAAATTAGTAGTTTGCAAGAATGCTTAAAGAAACTTACTCAAGTTTTGTGAATGTTCTGACACAGAGCATCTCTGAAAGATCCCAAAGGCTGACTAAAGAATCAGCGCTCCCAACAGCAAAATATCTGCAACAGTAGGAAAAGGTAGAAACACAAGTTAAACTATTGAACTAAATTGCTTTAGTTATATATTCTAGCCTACCATTAACTAAATTTGGTAATATATAAACAGCCCCAACACAAAAAAAATCACAAGGCTACTTAAAAGTTTAGCAAATACCAACTAACTCTAAAATTTCAAAGAAATCATCAGTGAAAAGTAAAAATTCAGAAGGAAGACGAATGGTCTATTATGTTCCAATATCATAAATTGGTAATCATATTTGATGTTTTCTACCTGAACTTAACAATGAGACAGCAAGTGGATCAATTGCAATGCAATAGCAACCTGCTGTATGAGCCAAAATAGTATGAAGCGCTTTAAGAGATGGGTACGCTAGTACCTCAACCGTTCCTAGCAAATTATGACAAATTGTAAGAGAATCAGAAATTCACATAAATTTGAATACAGCATAAATTCACACATCGGGTTTTTTTTAAAATGTTGATCAATAATTTTTTTTTTGCAAAGGTATTATGTTTAAAATGAGTAAATTTGGCAAATTCCTACATATGTTTGGCAAAAGAGAACCTAAACCCAGCAGTTTGAATCAAATTAAGTATGCATGAGCAAGGAACCATTAGTGTCAATGATACAGTATGACGTGATTGTCAGACTCGTCTTGTCCAAGACAATGGCTAATCTAGCTAAACGAATATGGTACCGGCATCAGGGACAATATCAGTTAACTTCAACAATTTTTTTATTTGTAAGCCATCAATAGAAGAGGGAATTGAAATGGACATACCCAATGTGCCCATGCCAACCCATGCAATAGTGCATGCAAGGGACAATAGATTTTCAACTTGTAATCTAGACGACTTTAGATCTATGCCAAACGGTATGATGGAAGAAGTGCTACTCACCATTATGCTATTTACATCATATCTATTCATGTCAAAGTTCGTTACTACATTCAGACCCCGGAATTTGAAGGCAGCAATATCATAAGCCTCAGTTGCTTGTTCTTGTGTACCTATGAAAACCAAAACATATCAGCAATGCAAAACAGCAACATCACCACAGCCTTACCAATGCAAAACAGCAGCATATCAGCAATGCAAAACAACAACATATCAAACTTGTCATGTCTGCAATCATGTCTGATAGTAATGTTATCAAACCTGCATAAAAACACAAGTTCACTTCTGTTGTGACATTTACTTCATGCAGCTCTCCTTGCTATGTAGCCCCTGAGGTATGCCGGTTCCTTGACACTTTTTTTTAGCTATAACAAGATTGGAATGAAACAGTGCATTATTCATATGATTATTAACATTTTAGATTGATACTAAACAGTAATGTAGATAAATAGCAAGTGGGTTTATTCAAGTTGGAACCATGGTCCAAAACTCCTCCAACTCAACCTGTGACCATTTCCGCCTCCTGTCCATCTCATTGACAAGTAGACCACATCTAAAATATTCCTAAAACCAACTAATCAATCAATTCTTACCAATGATAGACTAACAATAAAGATGCTCCAAATAGCTGCTCCAAGTATCAAGATTACCATGCCAAAAAGCTGCATGAACCAAACATCAGTCCATGTTACAGCAGGAACAAAAACAGAGCATAAACAATACTATGTTCCTCTACTATAATTTGCAAAGAACCTCACTGCAGCAACATGCAGCACATAACGACAGCTCTCCTCTCACACCAAACCTCACAGTGCCACATCAATCTCTTATAATACCCCCAAGAACTGCATATAGAACCTCTATAACCACAGGACTTGAAAGTTGTTCCAGGCACAAACTGCAGAATGCAAACATGTTCACTACACCATCTCCATACCACTGAGCAGGGTGAGCCCTGCCCTGCACACGCTGCCACTTGCCAAAAAAAAAAGCAAAGTAACCATCTAATAAAGGAAGAAAAAAAAACCCGAATTAAGAATTAACAATGAATTCAAACTTTGCAAACTAAACAAACAATAAACTTATTCATCAAGTCACAACCCCACATGAAAAATTACAGGCTTGATGATCAAAAAGAAAAAAAACTTAAGAAACCCCTCATTGATCAACAAATGCAGATTATCCCAACAAAATCAACAAACTGAAACTATTCATGATTCTTTTTCAAGCATAATTAGATTGAAGTTGTTCAGGATTCAAGCATAAGGTCGAGATGGGTATGCAAAGGTAACATTTCTGAACTCTATCTTCCCTCTCACATTCGATAGTGTCTTCCCTCTTAAGTCATAGGGGTCAATCTCTGGGACTCTATCAATAATTTCAAATACCCGACCTGCTGCAACTGTACCCTATGCAAATTGAGCGAAGTATGACAATGACAGTGCCAAGCCCCTGATAAAAATAGGCATATAAAGTTAACATTTGATTTTTTTCAACATGCATTTGTGATGATATTGTTTCGAGTCATGAAAAGAATGTGTTAACCATACCTTCCACCTACATCGACTCCAAAGAAACAAGCAATGGCTTCACCTCCAGTGAGTTCTCCTCTAGCAACTAGGATGGATCCATACCAGAATGCTAGGGCCCATGTGGAGTAAGTAACCAAATAAATTACACCCATTCCAGCACCTTTAGCAAACCCAATCTTGACTCCTAATAGACAAATTGGTCCTGACTCGGGTTGAATCATTGTTGCAATAGAGAAACATACCTTTCGACTTCCACAAACAATTGGATTAATCTGACCATAGTGTTTACCAGCTGTTCTTGATTCATCATCAAGCACACAAACTGCTCCTGCAATTCCCGTCTGTTGAGTAATTGAAAATTAAAATTTTGAAATAAATATGAACAGAAGATATAAAATTTGAACTCTGAACTGTTAGAATAATGGAAATTGTTAGAAGGTAGAATAATGGAAATCGTTAGAATAATACCAGAAAAGTAAGAACTTAGAATAATGGAAATCGTTAATGCAACAAAAAAAAACTATATATAAACACAATCAAAAGGATTGGGTTTGTAAATGTGGGAATTACAACATTCAAATATAACAGCCATTCACCATTTTCTACCAATTCTAAAGTTTCCATGCCGAGAATTCCAGGTTAACTGTGCAAATTTTGAAATAAAGGCAGTGAGATCAAATCAGAAAGTGGACACATTGTAACTCGAGTTCATACATGGATATGCAGGTGTGATAATAGGCATATGATGAGTTCTATCTCGTGGGTTTTTCCGAGGTTCCCACACAGGGAACCCAAGTTCTTCTTCTTCAATTGGACAAAGCATCACTGGATTCGGCCAGCGCCACTGTGTGTAAACTCAAAAGAATCTGGAAACTAACATACTGGGATTCGCATTTGGATAGAGCTGACAAACTCCAGCAACCAAGAGAGCCGAATTGAAATCACCAAGAAATCCTGTCACCTAAAGTAGGGAAAGGGAAAGGGTGCAATAATTTGATTTAATAAACATAACCCCCCACCAAAAAAAAAGTGACCTTACATTCGTATAAACACCACGCCTTTTAGCCCATAATTTCAAGCACCTGGATGTAGTACGAAAATGCTAGCAAAACAAAAACAAAAACATTAATAAATAAAAAAACCTATTTTAACGATCAGTAAATTCAACGACCTGTATATGCACTTTGTCATTAAACATTTTACCTCAACATGTGGCACAAGCCGAAGGATTTGATCTGCAACTCTGCATCCATTCAAACTTCGAACAGTTGGCTCGTCAACGTCGTACAGTACAGACCCATCAGAGATGTCCAAGTTCTGGAAAAAGTGAACATTATAATCATTTAGAAACATGAGAAATGTAAAGCATGTATGTTTTATCGTTAAGTGGTGGCTATTACATTACATATAGAATTAGTAAGGCTGAATACAAAGGTACAATTTCTTTTCCAAACTAGAAAACAAAATATGATTTCAACTTACAGAAAACATCACTTTGGCGTGCACTAAATTTTGTTTTACCCAATTAAGTTCCAAATTATTAATACATACACCTTATTACTAACATATATTATAAGTTCTATTCGAATGCTTGCATATTATTACCAACACATATTATTAGTTCTATTCAAATGCATAATAGAGCCTGTGAATTAGAAGAATATGATAGATAATCAGCCTGGAGAAGACATATGGATCTTAGAGAACCTCCTGTAGAGAACCTATGGTTTAACTTTGACATTTATACCTAATTAACATGGGAGAGAACAGTTTCAAGGTATAACCATACTAGTGTTATTGCTCTCTACGAAAAGGGTTATTTATTAATCAAAACCGCAACTTATTAAAACAGTAATGTAAACATAAATATATAAATCTTGCAGCTGCATTAAGAATGATAAATATCATAGAAGAATCTCGTAGGGAAGTCCTAATCCATGAAACTCAAAAAATATTATGAAAATTAAAGAGGGGGTGTTATTAGGTATCACTAGTATACCCTTCCATCAAATAGGCACCTGTAGAGAAATAACTAAAACATGTTTTGTTAATGAAAGATATACATTGATTTGAGCAATGCAAGGACCGACAAAATACACAAATAGAAAAGTAAAAGAAATGAAATATGCCAGCGAATCACAAAATAAATTCAGAGTGCAAATGGGGGATAAGAGCTAAAATTAAACTTCACTATAACATGTATCCAAAATTTGAATAGAACTTGCTTCTGGAACAACCAGAACAGAGATACTTGCATATAGAAGGACAACCGATATGCCATGCATTTTGAACTTCATCACAGGGACATGTGCATCAGGGACGGGTTGGAGTTCCGTTACATCCTCCATCTCTGCTAGGATATCATGCAAAATGATAAAGAAATCTTCCTGTGAAAAACAATCAACCAAATCATGAATTATTTGAGAGCAATGTTGAAATTCCTCAGCCAGAACTTTCACAAGATTTGGTTAAACTTTATCTTACCTCTCTATTGACATAGGACGGCCCAACACAAAGAGCGTCGATGTCAGCTCCAAGACCATGGACCTGTTCCGTCAAATTTAACCATAGAAAGTATGGTATATCCAGAATCAATCAAATCAATTGCCACATCAAACGAATAAATAAATAACAAGCATAATAAAGGAAACTTTTTCACGTAACTTACCCCTAGGCGGTAAGATCCGAATGTACATATAATTGAATTTGCATCGTGAACCATCTGATCTGTGTAGCCTCTCTGACAAGTCAATTGCTTCACCCAAGCTTTTGCAATCTAAAACATGAATCAAAATGATGAAAATTATTAACAGAGAAAAATAAAATAAAGCTAAGAATGGAAAGCTTACCTAAATTGCAGGCACAATATAACAAACAATCTAACCAAATGGCCTATGTAGCTACAAAACTTAAGGAGCTTGCTTTTCAAAAAAAAAAAAACTTAAGGAGCTTAGGGTGTGACACAGGAAAAAAAAAAAAACATTTCATTTGAAGAAATTTATGTGGTTCATCACTCCTAGTGTGGTTTCATGGGTGTAGATTGTGTAGTTACAAATGAAGGTTCCACCGACTAACTTAAGTGCTTACACAACCCTGGCAAGGACCACAAATGATGTCCCCTGCAGTAACATATCAAATCAGCTAATTAGAATAGAGTTTGCCAAAGAGACCAAAACTCAAGAAAATCATCACAATATGTTACCTATATATCATCATTGAAGACAAGATGAGTTTTGCGATATTTTGATAAGAAATGTTGTAAAGTTATCGGTCCGGCCAGTTTCCCTCTTCTACCTTAGCCCAATGTAGAACTTACCATTCAACAACTCCTCATTGTAGGCAAGCACTGCAAGTAAGACACAAACAATGAATTTCCATAGTGAAAGCACTATAAAGGCTTTAAGAAAGAAAGTACATGTCATAAATAACAAACCCATACATATGTAGATATTGAAATTTTGAAATAACATCTCTGTGATCATTTGTGCTTGTTTGCCAATCTCATCTGTATATGGATAATGGTTTGCACCAAAAGCTTCACATATCTTTGAAATTTTGTTCTTTCTCTTTCTCCATTATAAAAAACAACAAATACATATTTCTCAACCAATCATAAAAATCTTAACTTTAACTAAAACACAATAGATTGAACTCAAACTCAAAATCAAGGATACTTCCATCTTCACTCTCTTTGATCGATTTCCTGAGAAACCCATCTCTGTGGAGATTGCTATCACTGAAATAAAACTCAACCTGGAACAAATAACAAGTTTTGAACCTAATAAACACAAGAAAGACTTCAGAAAACTTACTCAACAATACACCAAAACTAAATACTGCGAAAATCAGCAACACCAAATTCAATTACTCGTTTGTTGAGCAATTAGGAATCTTCAGTAGCCAATCTACAGCCTCAGTATTCAATTTTTCATTTCTTAATAGGTAAAAATTGCAATTCAAAATCATAGATATCCTCATATAATTTGTCATAACCAAAAGATTTGCAATATGAAATGCTAAAATCTCTTAGCAGAGGAAAAGCTAATTTCACAAGTCAAAAACTTTACTCTGTTATTAGCTTGAACCACATGTTTTAACTATCCAACAACGAAAAATTCAAAACAAATACCTCATAGTTTATATGGCTAAAGACTAAACCATAGGGCTCACGAAACACATCAGATGGTGAAAGTAATCACACATCTTCTCGATGATATTGGAAGCAATTAGTCCATTCCAATAAAGCAAAACTCAAACAACCAACTCTTTGATCTACCAAAGCCTTAAATCTACCATTCCAGAACTTCAAAAACTGATACGAATAAAAAAATAGAATTTGCGATAAAAGCAAAGCAAGATAGAGTAAGTTGAGTGAATGACCATGAAAGCAAAAGCTGAAGCTGAATCGGGAGAGCAGAGCGGAGCGGAGAGGAAGGGCAGAGTGGAGCGGAGAGGGAGACCACAACGCCGACAAGTAGACCAGGCGGTGAACAGAACAAGAGCAGTGAGGAGAGGGAGAGTGAGACCAAAGCTTCCTTCATTTCTTTCTTTTATTTCCTTCCTTCCTTCTTTTCTTTCTTTTCTTTCCTTCATTCCTTCTTTTTGATCGAGAGGGAAATTTGGCGCTTTGCAAAATTTTAACTCCCGCTCATTTGATAGCGTTTTAGCAATGTAAGAGATATGAAATGGGACAAACCTTGGGCTTTTCATATCACTAGGTGAAAAAGTGTTATTGTCATGTGCTATTAATGGGTAGTTGTGGTGTAGTGGGGGGAGATAGTTCCCAATCTAAGAGCAATCCGTATAAGAGAGTTTCCCTGTGTGGAAGATATTTTGGTGTTTGCTTCCTAGTTGGAAGCGGATAGCAGCTATAGTTGCCCGTCCGAAGCTGATCCTCGAGATACTTGCCTAATGAGGGCTTATGGGTATTGAGAATAGTTGTGAGACGTGTGGGCCTAGTGTGTTGTGAAAGTTCGGGTCCGCTTGGCGGACTGAAGTGAGCGGACTTAGAATCGCTTGGGCCGGATTAGGATTGGGCCAATGATGAGGCATGTAGTTTCTCGAGATTGTCATGACACGTGTACAACCCAGGAGTGTGACCGTTTTTATCTATCATCAATTAGCTATGTATAATAGGGGCAGGTGGCAAATTACCCCAAAAAATATAAAAGCATAAGTTCACTTCTGTTATTTTAGTTATTATGCTCCCAGCTACCATCGAATAAAAAGTTATCTATGCATGCAGAGAATCCTCTATAGGATAAAGACAAAGAGAGAAGGTGAGATGATGAAACTTACAGCAAGAGCAGAACATAGTTACTATAGATGTTTTGTCATTCTTAAAACAACATTTGCCATATTACTCAGTTACAAACATAAGATCAAAAAAGGTCAAACCCTACATAGTTTCAAGAGAGAAAAGATCTGATTAGTCTTTCAAATTAAAATGGTACTATAAAAGAAGAAACAAGATGAACCCCTTCATTTCTTTACCACCCACTACATGCATCCATATCACACTACCCCTAAGACTGCAACTAGTACTACAAGAGAGATTACATTTCCTACCACAAAAATTTGTAAGCAAATATTGATATGTAATTGGCCACGGGGAAATGCAAAACAACAGAGTGCATGTGTTCCAAAATGTTAGCCTCACAATTGTGAGACAAGGACAAGAACTCAAAGTCCTTTGTTGGACAAGGACTCAAAGTCTTTTGTTTGGTTGGCTCCCAATTTGTTGGGAAGAGTCAGATAATGACTTAAAGTCCCACACAAACAATGACTCAAAGTCTTATTTTCAATCCTTTTACTTAGCTACTGTTTCACGCTGCGCACACACCAATTCACGCCATACTCGCAGTTTGTTTCATGCTGTGTTCGCAGCTTGTTTCACGCCATACTCGCAACCTGTTCCACGCCATGTTCGTAGCCTGTTTACACGTTTTCTTTATGCTGCCCTGTGAAGAATTATTTAAAGAAGAAGAGGGAGTACGGCGTGAAAAATACAGCGAGCATGGGCGTGAAATGGGTTGCAAGTTCGATGTGATTTGGTGTGTGTGCAGCGTGAAACAGTAACCAAGTAGAAGGATTGAAATCGGGTGATTTCGGGTGTTCTTTATTTGTGTAGTTTTGTCAAATCTTCGGGGTTCCTTTTGAGTTCTACTTCAATTGTAGGGAGGAGTCAAGGAAAGAAGATTGAGAAGAAACTGTTGTTACTTGGTGGTATTGTTCGCTTAATATTGGGTAATCTCAAGGATCATTGCTTGACAATGTTGTAATCTTCAAATAAGTGTTTTCATATCAATAAGATAATTACAGAGTCATCATCCGTGGAGTAGGCAAAACCGAACCACATAAATCCTGGTGTGATTTTTATTTTTTGCATATTACGTATTGCTTGTTGTTTGCTTATTACTTGGATAGCATTTTCAGTCATTCACTTTCACCAACTAGGTTTTGGCCTTGTGTTTAGTTTTCTTGCAGCAATTAGCTTTGAGTTGATTGTTTCACGTATTTACTACAAGTGGTATCAGAGCAACAGTTGGTTGGTGTTTGTGCTTTGAAGATGTCAAATAATTATAGCTGAATGAGTTTCTTCATCGTGGGATGATGGCTATGTAAAATTCCATGGGTTCGACATTGTTCGATTTAATGGAAGGAACAATTTAAAGCTTAGCAGATAGATTATAAAGATATTCTGGTCAGTTTGGATTAGATTTATGCACTAGATGAGAAAAATAAATCATCATCAGATGAGGCGACGGTTGAGGTTATCGAGAAGTGAAGGAAAATGGATCAGAAGGCATGTAGTACGATTCGTTTGTGTCATTCTCGCAATGTGGCTTACAACTTTGCTGATGAAATGATGGCTCAGGGTATTTGGGATAAGCTTCATGTTATGTATCTTCAAAATGATTAGATGAGTATGATGTACCTACAGAAGAAGTTATTCACTTTAAGATTGTAGCCAGGTAAACTCATGACTGATCACATAAATGAATTTGAATGTTTATACTCAGATTGTGTTAGCTTGGGAGCTAAATTTGAAGATAGTCAGATAGCATTATTCTTGTTAATTTTTTTGTTACCGGAATGAGAACTGTTTGTTGATCAGATGACAACATTGAAGAAAGAAAATTTTGTGTATAGTGATATTGTTCAAGTTGTACTTGCAAAAGCCTCCAGAAAAAGTGTTTCGAATGAGGAGATTCAAGCACATGGTCTTTCGGTGACAAGGGGAAGAAATTACAAGAGGAACAACTACAGAAGGAACCGGTCTAAATCAAAAGGCAGAGATGTCTAAGGTTGAATATCACAAATGTAAGTGCAAGGGCCATTACAAGAGGGATTGTCTAGACTGGAAGGATAATCACGACAAGCAAGAAAATGAGAGTAAGGGCGTAGTGAATGTTGTTGAGACACCAAATGTGGTAGAGGATATTCTAATCGGGGTGACTTAGCACATGCACTGATGGAAAAATCTTATGACCATTTGTATGACGGTTGGATGTTGGATACGGGGGCTTCATATCATATGTGTCCCGTAAGGGAATGGTTCAACACTTATCATGAAGTTAAAGGCATTTCAATTAAAATAATAGGTGATTCTCGACCTTGCAAGACAATGGGTGTTGGTACAATCAAATTCCAGTTGGCAGATGGGTCATGTAGACAGCTTACCGAGGTACGTCATGTTCCAACTCTTTCAAAGGGGCTGATTTCTCTTTAGGTGCTTGAAGCTCAGAGCTACAAGTATATTGGTCAGAATGGGTACTGCAGTGTTTGCTTTGGTGACTGGTTGCTTATGACAGCAGTTAGGCATGCAAATTTGTATTTCCTTCAAGGTAGTGTAGTTGAAGGTGGAGCTACGGTTTCTATAGTTGTTGATGAGAAAAGCTTGACGCACACACAGTTATGGCACATGCGATTAGGGCATGTAGGTGAGAGTGGACTAAGAACTTTAAGCAAACAGGGCTTGCTTGACGGTGATAAAAGAGCGAAGCTAGATTTCTGTGAACATTGCATTTATGGGAAGCAGTGAAGAGTTTGTTTTGGTGATGCTACTCATAGCACCGCGGGGATTGTGGCTTGCATTCACAATTATGATTGGGAACCCTCTAGAGTCACATCCAGGGGGTTCCAGGTATTTTGTGTCTTGTATCGATGACTTCAGTCGGAGATTATGGGTGTATACCATTAAATATAAAAATGAAGTCACTGATATCTTCATGAAATGGAAAACTATGATTTAGAAACAAATTGGAAAGGTGATCAAAGTAGTGAGATTTAACAATGACGGTGAGTGATTACGCCCAAACAATACACACGGTCAATTGCAGTAAAGAATGGGGGTGTCGATCCCACGAGGAAAAACGATCTACAAAATAAGGTTAAGGAAAACAAACTATGCGAAACTAAAGTTAATAAATTCTAACAAATTTAAAATACGAAATTTAATTTAATTTAATGAAAATTAAGTTTAGAAAAATCACAAGGTTCCAAGAATCCCTCCTAGACTTCACGCGCCAACTAGTATTGATTCGCTATGATGACTCAACTACGTGTTTCACATCCCAAACGACGTAATCGGAAAAATAATCTTTTATGCATTAATATACCCTAATGTAAATGAATTTAAGATTTCACTTTTTCTAAGAAAAGCACAAAGGTTTGTCATATGTGATATCCTAAACTTACGATATATCCGGAGACAATACCGTAATAAATGATGATCACATATAACTAACCTACCGGAATCAATTAATTCTTAAACATTCCACACATAAGAAAAGCGTGACTAAGCTTATATGGAGAAGAAAAGATAATCACCGGAATAAAAATAATCTACAAAGAAATCTATGAAATCCTTCTCACTGAAATAACATAAATTTCTATATTAAATAAAAGTGATAATCATTAAACATCATTATTCATCGTGAAAACTTAAAGCGAATCAAATGCTAATTTAGTGCGTTACATCTAGGAGTTCACCTCTTCACCTTGCGTGGGGTTTAGTGACTCATGGGGGTGGTGGTCACAGCATCACTAGAGGGGGAGTCCATCACTTCCTGTACACGCACGAATCCCGAGAAAAAGAGCTAAATAGGCTCTGTGGTGGCTCTTACAGATTCTCAGGGTGTCAATAGCCCCAACTATTTTTCAAAACTGAAAAACAGTTTCTCCCGCCGAATTTGCGCTTTGCTTCAGCCTTCGTCTCCACCGCACCGCGACAAATTCCGCCGCTGTTCTCCGCTCCTTGCGAGCTTCTTCTCCTCCCGATCGGCTCCTGTACTTGCAAGAACAAAGAGAGATTGTTGAGGGAACAGGGATGATAACAAAACCGCGAAGTAGGACGAGAAATAGGGAGGTGAAACAGGGAGGTGTTCTCCCTGTTTCGCGGTGGTGGTGGCTGTTGCGTGGTCTGTTTCGGCGGTGGTCAAGAGAGAGAGAAAGAGAAGTGGAGGAGGGAGAGACCGTGGAGAAGAGAGAAAGCGGAAGGAGGGCGAGGAACAGGGAACGAAACAGGGAGGTGCCCTGTTTTGCGGCGGTGTTGTGCGCGCGGTGGTGGCGATGGTGTTCGAGTAATGGTGGTGGTGAGAGAGATGGAGGGAGATGGTTGAGGCGGCTGTGTTCTGAACAGAGAGGACTGTGGCGAGGTGAAGGTGGCGAGGTCGATGTTTGTATTGTGAAACAGGGTGGTTAGTGATGGTGGCGAGGACGGTGGCTGGTTAGTGGCGCGAGACACAGGGCTCTGCCTTGGTGGAGGTGGAGATGGTGGCTGGAAAAGAGAGAAAGACCAGAAAACGTGGAAGAGAGGAGAGTCATCATAGCGAATCAATAC
This sequence comes from Berberis thunbergii, assembly GCA_003290165.1. NCBI lineage: Eukaryota > Viridiplantae > Streptophyta > Magnoliopsida > Ranunculales > Berberidaceae > Berberis > Berberis thunbergii. The sequence goes on along the minus strand of QNQO01006143.1, from coordinate 80,617 downwards.
TACTTGACGTGTGAAGTCTAGGAGGGATTCTTGGAACCTTGTGATTTTTCTAAACTTAATTTTCATTAAATTAAATTCAATTTCGTATTTTAAATTTGTTAGAATTTATTAACTTTAGTTTCGCATAGTTTGTCTTCCTTAACCTTATTTTGTAGATCGTTTTTCCTCGTGGGATCGACACCCCATTCTTTACTGCAATTGACCGCGTGTATTGTTTGGGCGTAATCAAATTTTGGCGCCGTTGCCGGGGAACAAGCGTCATTCTACAAGGAAGGTTTCGGGTATTATCTTTCTTGCTCATTTTTCATCTTATTTTATTTTATTCTATTTTTAGGTTTTAGGTCTAGTTTAATTTTTTTTATCTTTATCTTTATTTTAATTTTATTTTATTTCTAAAAAAAAATTTAAAAATTAATCGAAAAAAAAAACATTGAAGGTGTGAGTTTTAATAGAGACCACTAGGTTCGTGGGAGGAGATGACCCAAACATTTTTAATAAATACTTTCCTCACCTCAAAACCAACGGTTTAAAGAAACAGATTTCTACCTTCAGCCAAAAGAATAGCGAGACATTATATCAAGTATGGGAGAGGTTCAAGGATCTCTTGAATACATGCCCACACCATGGGTATGAAAGTTGGCGCTTAGTCAGTTATTTTTATGAGGAGCTCACCAGTAGAGAACGTTAGTTCCTTGAGATGATGTGTAATGGAGAGTTTTTGCAAAAGGACCCTGACGAGGCCATTGAGTACATGAATGACTTGGCTGAAAAGGCTCATACTTGGACTGGTCCAAGTGCTACTGAGAGCACAGATAGACCACGCCTAGCTGGAGTTTACCAACTTAGGGAAGAGGATAGCCTTAGAGCCCAACTGGATAGAGTAACTAGGGAGTTAAAGGCACTTAAGACCAAGGATGGTAGGCCCACACATACTGTTGCCAGAGTTGAGCTACAGGACGCCTGTTTTATATGCGGGAGAGTTGAACACTACGCACAAGATTGCCCAACCTTCACTGAGATGAGATGGGTTTATGAGGAACAATGTAACGCCTTAGAGATGTACAAGAAGTCTTACTCACCATTCTCTAACACTTACAATTCTGGCTGGAGAGATCACCGTAACTTTAGCTGGAGGTCTGAGGCAGACCACCCTACACACTCACAGGCACAACCACCTAGGTCATACCCTGCACCTCCATACAATGCACAATCTAACACAAGTTCCTTATCAGACACATTACATGCATTTATAAAGGCACAAGGTAAAACTAATCAAAAAATTGAGGTTGCATTGACACAGTTGGCAGAAGAGAACAAGGAAATCAAAAGCCAAATAAGCAAGTTGACAAGTTCATTAACAGTACAAGCTTGGGGCCAATTTCCGTCACAGCCTCAAGCAAATCCGAAGGGCCAACTTATGGCACAAACCTCTACTTCAGACTCTCTGAATGTCAAAGAGGTTAATGCCATCGCTACTCGGAGTGGTAAGACTTTAGATGGGTCAAGCTCGTCCACAACTATAAGCACCTCCCCATGTGCAAATGAGAGCATCCCTGAGGATGAACCCAACAAGAACATTCCAGTTTCGGTTCCTTTTCCTCAAGCACTACGACCTACTGGAAAGAAATCAAAAATGTATGGTGAGATTCTAGAACACTTGAACCAGATTAAAATTAACTTACCTTTGCCACATGTGTTTAAACAGGTACCAACTTATGCGAGGGTCATCAAGGATCTATGCACTATCAAAAAGAAACATCAGGTGGTTGCTATCTTTTTTTTTTTTTTTTTTTTTTTTTTTTTTTTTTTTTTTTTTTTTTTTTTTTTTTTTTTTGAAAGGCAAGCCGGTTTTTTCAGCATAGGGTCCGTAACCTACTCCCGAGATGCGGACTCAAGAAAAATCAGAGTGTAATTAATAACCCTCAAGAAATAAAAAATGGCTCAAAACTCACAAGGGTTAAGTCTCCACTATTATTCTAAAGTTTTCTAGTTCAATACCTCACTAATCAACTTCAAATCATGTTGACTTGGCTTATAGTGCATGAATAGTAAAGTTGAGAAGTCTCACGAAATATATCTAACATAAGGATACTATCAAATATCATGTTTTCCACTAATATAACTATGTGACACGTGCTAGAATAAAATAAAATAAAATGAAAAATGAGCAAGAAAGATAATACCCGAAACCTTCCTTGTAGAATGACGCTTGTTCCCCGGCAACGGTGCCAAAATTTGATTACGCCCAAACAATACATGCGGTCAATTGCAGTAAAGAATGAGGTGTCGATCCCACGAGGAAAAAACGATCTACAAAATAAGGTTAAGGAAGACAAACTATGTGAAACTAAAGTTAATAAATTCTAACAAATTTAAAATACGAAATTGAATTTAATTTAATGAAAATTAAGTTTAGAAAAATCACAAGGTTCCTAGAATCCCTCCTAGACTTCACACGTCAAGTAGTATTGATTCGCTATGATGACTCAACTACGTGTTTCACATCCCAAACGACGTAATCGGAAAAATAATCTTTTAATCATTAATGTATCCTAATATAAATGAATTTAAGATTTCACTTCTTCTAAGAAAAGCACAAAGGTTTGTCATATGTGATATCCTAAACTTACGATATATCCGGAGACAATACCGTAATAAATGACGATCACATATAACTAACCTACCGGAATCAATTAATTCTTAAACATTCCACACATAAGAAAAGCGTGACTAAGCTTATATGGAGAAGAAATGATAATCACCAAATAATAAAAATCTACAAAGAAATTTATGAAATCCTTATCACTGAAATAACATAAATTTCTATATTAAATAAAAGTGATAATCATTAAACATCATTATTCATCGTGAAAACTTAAAGCGAATCAAATACTAATTTAGTGTGTTACATCTAGGAGTTCACCTCTTCACCTTGCGTGGGGTTTAGTGATTCATGGTGGTGGCGGTCACAGCATCACTGGAGGAGGAACCCATCGCTTCCTGTATGCGCACGAATCCCGAGAAAAGCAGCTAAATTTGCTCTGTGGTGGCTCTTACAAGTTCTCGGGGTGACAATAGCTAAAACTGTTTTTCAGTTTTGAAAACAGTTTTCTCCCGCCGAATTCGCGCTCTGTTGCTTCAGCCTTCTTCTCCAACGTGACGCGACCTACTCCGCCTCCGTTCTCCGCTCCTCGCGAGCTTCTTCGTCTTCCGAACGTTTCCGGCATCTGCAAGAACAGAGAGAAGGTGAGTGAACAGTGAGATAACAACCAAAAACCCGAAGGGGGACGAGGAACAGGGAGCGAACTCCCTGTTTCGCGGTGGTGTCGATTTTGTCGCTGTTGTGGTCTGTTTCGGCGGTGGTCGAGAGAGAGAGAGAAAAGTGGAGGAGGGAGAGACCGTGGAGAAGAGAGAAAGCGGAAGGAGGGCGAGGAACAGGGAGGTGCCCTGTTTCGCGGTGGTGTTGTGCGCGCGGTGGTGGTAGATGGTGTTCGAGTGATGGTGGCTATGAGAGAGATGGAGGGAGATGGTGGTGGCGGCTGTGTTCTGGACAGAAAGGACGGTGGCGAGGTGAGGTTGGTAGTGTGAAACAATGAGGTGAAATAGGGGCGAGAGCGAGGACGGTTAGTGGCGAGATGGTGGTTGGTTAGTGGCGAGAGCGGCAGGGCTCTGCCTTGGTGGAGGTGGAGATGGTGGCTGGAAAAGAGAGGAAGAAAACTTGGAAAAGAAGAGGGTCCAAAGAGAAGGCAATAGAGAAACCTAAATAGGGTTTCCCTATTTCCTTGTTAGGCTGGGTTTAGGAATCAAGCTTTCTGGGCTTGGGCTTGGGCTTGGGCTTGGTTAAAGTAAGTGGACCATGCTTATTCAGGTTAGGCTTAGATATGTGAACCACTCTTTTGTATCACCGCTAGAATCGACAAATTAATCATTTTCTCAAATTTGTCGCCTTAATGCACTTTTATCGTTCACGCGCGCAGATTCCTAAAAAAACATAAAAATTGAAATAATTAGAATAAAATATATTAATTGAAGCACTAACATATATAAATTAAGGGTTATAATTTGTAATAATTACGTGTATATCAGTGAGTATACCGCGGATCCCTTGAAGCAATTTTGTTTGAAACATGGCATTAGAAGACACTTCACAGTGAAATCGACACCACAGTTGAACTAGGTAGCAGAGTGGATGAACCATACTCTATTGGAGAGAGCACAGTGCATGTTGTCTAATGTAGGCTTGGGCAAATTATGGTTGGCTGAAACAGCAAACACGATGTGCTATCTCATTAACCGCTCTCCTTCATCAGCTATTGAGTCTCAGATTCCTATGGAGGTATGGTATGGTATTTCTCATATTATTCTAACTTGAAAGTATTTGGTTTTATATCATATTTTCATATTAGGGAGGATAAAATTGGAGTAAGAGTCAGGAAAGTTATTTTTATCAGTTATCCAAATAATGTGAAAGGGAATAGATTACGGTGCCCTGACATGAAGAAGTTTGTAATCGAGCGAGATGTGAAGTTCCACGAGGACGCTTGGTTACAAGCAAAGTGTGAGAGATGCAAAGATGGTTCCTTTATCTGGAGGGGTGATAGCTATGATGAAGATGAGGATGCTAGAGATTCTCTGCAGGTGGAGCTTGGAGCTCCTAGATCCCATACGAAGCATGATGTTCCTTCAACTGAGGAAAGATGTGATACAGATATGATGTCTGATGAGACAGTGGCAGAAGATGAGGTTCATATTGATGGGGACATGGATCCTACACAACAACAAGTTCAATAGTTACAAACATTGTCTTTAGCAGTAGGAAGAGAACCTAGAATTAGTCGTGCACCACTTAGATTTGGCTATGAGGATGGCGCAGCTTGAGCATTCTCAGTTCTTGACGGGTATGATGATGTTCCTAACACATATACACAGGCTTTGCAAAGAGTTTACAAAGAAGAGTGAAAGGAGGCTTTGGATGAGGAGATATTATCTCTTCAAAAGAATCATACATGGGAGCTTGTGACACTCCCTAAATGGAAGAGGTCAATTGGGTTCACAATGAAAGAGGGGATTCCAGATTCCAAGGGTATTTGTACAGGTATATGATACAAGGCAAGATTGGTGACTAAAGGATATGTACTGCAAGAAGGTGTGGACTACAATGAAGTATTCTTTCCGGTGGTAAAACACACTTATATTTGAGTCATTTTGACTTTAGCAGCGCAGTTTGACTTAGAGTTCGAGCAACTTGATGTTAAGACTGCTTTCTTGCATGGAGATTTGGAGGAGGACATATACATGTCTCAACCTGACGGATATCTTATTATTGGTAAGGAAGAAAAGGTATGCAAACTGAAAAAGTCATTGTACGGGTTGAAGCAATCTTTGAGGCAGTGATACAAGAGTTTTGATACTTTTATGATTGAGCAGGGATATGCAAGGAGTAAGTATGCTCCTTGTGTATTCACACTGAAGTTCAAGGATGGGTCTTTCGTGTTTCTCTTACTTTATGTTGATGACATGCTCATTGCTGCTAAAAACATGAAAGAAATTGATAAATTAAAGTTGAAACTTAGCATGGAGTTTGAGATGAAATATTTTGGTTCAACGAAGAAGATACTTGGGATGGAGATAGTGAGAAATAGGAAGAAGGGCAGACTGAAATTGTCACAGAGACAGTACTTAGAAAAGGTTATTCATCGTTTTGACATGGATATGTCCAAGCCGGTAAGTACTCCTTTGGCTGCTCACTTTAAGCTCTCGGGTAAGTTGTCTCCTAGCACAGAGGATGAGAGGGAATACATGTCATAGGTTCCCTATGCTAGCGCAATTGACAGTCTCATGAATGCCTTGATCTACACATGTGCGGATATCGCTTATGCAGTCAGTCTGGTTAGTAGGTTTATGTCAAACCTGGGAAAACAACATTGGTAGGGTACGTTGGATGTTGGTTTGGTATATAAGAGAGGAAATGTGTCAAATATTATCCAAGGTTATGCTAATTCAGATTATGCTTGGTGATCTTGATAGGAGTCGATCGACTACAGGTTATTGTTTTACATTGGCGATGGATCCGATGAGTTGGAAGTCTCAGTTATAGTCTATAGTGGCTTTGTCTACTTCTGAAGCATAGTATTTATCAAAGGCGGTAAAGGAAGCCATTTGGCTTCGAGGCTTGGTTAGTGATTTGGGTGTTACTCGGGATGATGTGACAGTCAGAGTTTTATCCATTCGGCAAAGAACCAAGTTCATCGTGCACGGACAAAGCACATTGATGTGCGGTATCATTTTCTGATGGATGTCATCGAAGATGGCGAGGTTCTCTTGGAAAATGTGAGTACTCAAGACAATCCAGTTGATATGTTGACAAAAGTGGTTCCTGGGATCAAGTTTGAGCATTGTCTCAACTTGATCAGACTCTCTTAATGTTGTCGCCCCAAGGGGGTAGGGTCCTTGGGGCATGACGACAATTCTCGTGAACGAGAAATGGGTCTTGGCGGTTTTTCATGCCAAGGTAGAAATGCTTATGTGGTTGTTTGAAATGCTTGTGTGGTAGCCTGAAATTATTTGCCAAAGAAGAGGACTTAAAGTCCTTTACAAATAAGGACTCAAAGTCCTTTGAGTGGTTGTGGTTGGCTCCCAATTTATTGGGAAAAATCAGAGGACTTAAAGTCCTTTACAAACAAGGACTTCGAGTCATTTTCTCTCTTTAAAACAAAATACACAACGTGATAATAAGAGTAGCACATACAACGTTGAAACTGAGCAGCAACACAAAAAAAAAGCCAGTAGCAAGACAACGTGAAAGGCAACAGCAACACAGCGTGAAAAAAGGCAGCGAGCACGACATGAAACGGGTTGCGAGTTCGGCGTGATTCAATGTGCATGCAGCGTGAAACCAGTGTTCTAAAAATTGGTCTAGGCGTTAGAAGGTAGAAAAAAGCTCAGATTAATGGTTGGGCGGGTTCTGGGTAATCTGGGCGGTCTAGGCGGGGTCTGAGCAGCCTTGGTGGGGTCTGGGGGAGTTTTTTTTTTTTTTTTTAATAAGGCTGATTGTGTTTTTATTTTATTTTTCTTTCCTCTTTTTTAGAAATAAATAATTTAATTGTTTTTTCTTCAATATATGTCTAAATGTAGGAAATGATGATTACTTAATGGAATTCTCAAAGAATTTGCCGGTACCGATTTTATTATTTTAGTAATGTAGATTTTATCAAACATGACTGAGTTTATTCATGAAATTTGAAGAAAAATAAAAGAGTAGGTTTGGATATTTTCCCACAAATTCAACTTTGTTTAAAGTACCCATCATGACCAACTTCAGACATTTTGAGTTTTAATAAATTTTCTTCATGATTGTTAATTTTCATGTTTTTAAGTTTTGCATATGTATATTGGCATTAAATTGGATGTAATTGATAAGGTATTATGTTTAACTTTTGTAAATTATTAAAGTTATAATACAAAACCTAAGACCGCCTAGGCACCAGCCTAGCGCTTTGTAGAACACTGCATGAAACAGTAGCCAAGTAGAAGGATTGAAATTGGGTGATTTCAGGTTTTTTTGTTTGCATAGTTTCATCAAATCTTTGGGGTTCCTTTTGGGTTCTACTTCCATTGTAGGGAGGAGTGAATGGAGGAAGATTGAGAAGAAACTACTGTTACTTGGTGGTATTATTTGCTTGAGATTGGGTAATCTCAAGGATTGTTGTTTGACAACGTTGTAATCTTCAAGTAAGTGTTTCTATATAAATAAGATAGTTACAGAGTCGTCGTCCGTGGAGTAGTTAAAGCCGAACCACATAAATCCTGGTGTAATTTTTGCTTTTCTGCATATTACGCATTGTTTGTTATTTGTTTATTACTTACATAGCATTTTCAGTCATTCGCTTTCACCAACTAGGTCTTGCCATTGTGTTTAGTTTACTTGCAGTAATTGGCTTTGAGTTGATTTTTTCAGGTATTTACTACAGTTACATGTATCCATTACCACAAGAAGTTCCTAGGACTCCTTATTTTTTCCAAAGCAAGCGAGAGTTTGGTTCTCTTCATCAAACAAAGCAAATTTCATTGTCCTAAAGCAGGCAAATAAATCAAATTGTGCCAAACCTTAAAAGGATTCAATCAATCATCAATGAGATCTTCTCTTCTATGCGATTAAACTGTCTAACACAACTACAACAGGTTGGGCAGTTGATGGTTTTGGAACATCACCCAATATATCAGATAAGCATTTGTCCTTCAGCTTTAACGAACCACAATAGCCTAAAAAAATACAAAATAATCAGATAAGCAGATTGAAATCTCCTTTAAGTGAAAACATCATCGATGCTAGATAGAGATTGAAAGAAAGCAAGAGGAGAACAGATGGTAAAGCAGAATAATAACAAGAAGAAGACTATGACTTACTACGAAGCCAATCTGTTATAAATTAGTTTGAGTTACGCTTCTGAGGGTTTTGGGGCCAGTTTTATGTAAAATATCTGGTTCAAATTGGAGAACAAAATATATGATTCAATAACCCGCATTTTCACTTTTTTTCCAAAATACTTTAGTTTGATTTAGGTGTTGTGTTGCCTGCTGGGGCGAATATTTTTGAATTTCATTTTAAAGTTAACATATTACACTTTGATACGTGTTTCTTGAGGATTGCTTGTCGAAGCAGGCTGAAGCTGATACATGTTATATGTTGACATTAAGCCACACATTTTGTCAAGATTTCAGCGCTCAAACAAAGTAGCCAAAGGCTTTAATAAATATGTCTCAATTTGCATGTTGTCTAGTTTTGTATGTCAACGACAATATTCTAAAAACTAATATAAACTATAGCCGACATTAATCCTACATTTCCTCAAATTTTAAGCTCAAACAAAGCATCAAAGCCTCTAATGAAAATAATAATAATAATAATAATAATAAATAAAATTATAACACGTTTTGATGCATATCTTGATTAGTTTTGTCGAGTCACACTGAAAATGATGCAAACTATAGCTGATGATAATGCATATGTTTCCTCAAATTTTCTGCTCAAAATCAAGCATCAAAGCCTTCCCATTTCTACCTCTCTCTCCCCCTTAGTTCCCCACCTTGTGGTTTTAAGTATTGTTACATTACAATCAAACAGTTCAAAGATGATATATACTCTGCTGTAACAAAATGCAAATGTTGGAAATATGGCTTTTTAAAATAAAAGAAAATGGGTATGAATCTGAATTTGAACCCTGGATCTCTTTCTGATTTTAGTCTTTGGATCTCTCTCTCTAATATTAGTCTCATATCTACTATACAACTCTTTGTGATAGAGTTTATAAAGAGATTGTTAGGACTTGGGCTTGGACCCCTTGGGGGTACCACTCTTTTACGAGGAGGGGAGAGATAGACTCTCGCGCCCGTCGCCGTCGCCGTCCGTCCGATCGGGTCATTAAGAGAGCAACCCATTCTTTTTGCTAAAAATTTATTTAATGTAAATAAATTTTGAATTTCTAAAGAGGGAATGAATCTAGACGTCTTCCTATTGCCACGTTTTTCTTAAATGCAATACCTAACGTTTTTTTTTTAAATGCAATTTAATTCCACGTTTTGTTATGCAAATGAATCTAGCCTATTTTTGTGTTTTGAACGAACCTTATTTTCCCTATAAATACAACACAACTTAGAGTCTAGATAAGAGAAAAAAAATGAGAGAAAAGAAGAGAAAAATAAAACAAGAGTTCTTCCTTTTTGCAATAAGAGAGATTTCGTTTTGTAATTAGTTTTATTTTTGTTTAGCATTTCTATCAAAGAAGAAATTTTCATGTTGTTTATTTATTTACAATATATTGATGATTCTGAGCAAAAACAAGTGTTTAAGGGTGATAATATTCCGTTCATCAAATGTGCAATTGATTGAACGAAACAAAGAAGATTCTGAGCTATTTTATCCTGGGGACGGCGGGGCTAGTACACTGCTTGCACAATCTTGGGCAGAGCCGCGAAACGTCTTAAAGAGAGCGACCTAGTCCGCGACTCAACCCAAGAACAAATTGGTACCTTCGTTCCTAACTTTTTATTTGAATCTTATACAACAGTTGAATCTTATATAGCAGAAACAACAATTTTAAAACGTTTTATTTCTGCCATGACTAAGATTGAAAGAATGATCCCTTTATTTTCCATAATATAAATTACGGAAATATAAAAGAAGATGGAATAAGTAATGAAATTGATTAGGTTGCCAAACATTACTTTGATGTGAAAACTGAAGGAAAAGTTGGTTGCTTATTTTCCTGAGGAATTGCATGGGATACCCTTTTTAAGGGATATGCCCTCATCTTTTCCTCTAAATCTTTGTGAATTAAATTTACATCTGAAGCATGTAGAATTCATGCATACATATTAACACCCACACACTCACAACATTTTTTTGTGGATTGGAAAAGGATTTTTGGATGGTTTTGAAAGTATCATCCCTTAATCGCACTGCTCCGGGATGAGAACCACATTCGATGGTATAATGGATAGATCTTCGATGAGGAATCTATATGTTGTGGAGATTGTCCTCACGAAAATTAAAAAAAAAAAAAATATATTAAACCTTGGTTTAACTTCCATATTGATGAACAACTTGTCGAAACAAAATCAAATATGATTAGAAAAAAGGGTAGCTTAGATATATTTGATTTTATAAATATGATTAGTTTTCCTAATGGTCACTAGTAGAACAAACATTTTATTTTGTTGATTTTATTGTTATTGCTAGTTCTATTTTTAATTTTAAATTGGGATCATAAGGATAAGGATATGTCATCTCTTAATTCTGAATTTGGTTTTTCCCTAGGTTTTGGTTACAAAAACCTAATTTATCAAAACAATGCTTTAATCTATTACTAAGTTGATTATTTTTTCTTGCTTCGAATTAAAAGGATGACTGGCCAGTGCTAGATTGTTTTGTAACATAAAAAGCATTAGTATGGGGATTGACATATATGTAAACATGTTGACAATGAAAATTTAGTATAGACTCTAAACCCATGGAGGATTAACTAGAGGAGATTGTGTATTAATAGAAAACCATGCTTTAAAATTAAATTTCATAGAATTTTAATTAAAGGTGCTGCTCTTTTAGACTTTCTGAGTTGGAATATCATGAAATCTGAATCAATAAATTACATTTGAACATTTCGTGAGAAGTGAACAATATCAACTATGCATGTTACTCCCATATATTCTTTAGATAATGAGTATGCAGTTCTATGATAATTATGTTATGCACTTTGGATGATTCAGTCTATTTTGGTGAGAACAATAATTGATCTATTGTGAAAATTGGGTATGCTTCTTTTTCTCAATACTATTGATGGAAAGAAAACTTTGTGATTAATGTTACAGATGATGTTTGATGTTAAGCTAACATAAGGAGGCTATAAGGAATCATTTGTATACAGATTGACCTGTGAATTTTGTTCTTGATGTCAATGCATAAATGATTTTGCTCAGACCATAAGTTGGTCGGACTTTCACATGAGGACATGAATTCTTATGGAAATGATATGTTCTCATGATGATGATGTTGATGGCAATCTAGAACAATTCAAGTTATTGCTTGATTTTTTTGCGGAACTTTATTATCTAAGTCTGCAACTAAATTCCCAGAGGATGCACAAATCTAGCTTGGTAATTACATCAAAGTTTGAAAAATTCAGAAGCTGAATTTAAGGTACGTTTTCTAATGATATTTTGTGTTGATTTTTGAACTTAAAACAAAATGAGAATAGCGAGGTGAATAGAATGAGTATTTTATTCGATATTCTCATTTTGTGGGTCCTTAACAGTTGAATGCATGGTCTGCTTCAGATAGCAAGAAGACTGTCACTTAATATGCATTCAAAAGGTGGCTAAACCTGTTTTTGACAATAGTTAGAGGGACCGAAGTTCAAAAGTCCCTTAATGGAAAGCTTACATATATTTTTAACATTATACATGCTAAAAATAATTTTGTGGATCCTGATTTTTTGTGCAAAGATTTTTTGTGTTTCACAAGGAATTATTCATGGAAAAATAAATTTCATTTATTGTCGAGGTATAGTGGGGGTTATTTCGAGGAATAGTGGGGTACATCCTCAAATAACGTGCCTATGATAAGGATGAATGCATCTGATAAAGTCATAGAATCTGAGCCTAGGAGAAGTAAAAGGAAACGACCTTCTAAACACCTTGGGCCTGATTACTATGTATTTTCAGTCGAGGAGGTTTCTTTAGCTTTCAATGAGCCTTATAGATGCAATTGAAAAGGTCATGAGGTACCTTAAGAGGACTAAGAACCTCGGATTACATAATTAGAAGTTTCCCGCTGTCCTTGAAGGATATAGCGATGCTAATTGGACCAACCTCTCAGATGACTCCATAGTCACCAGTGGCTATATTTTCAATATAGCTGGTGTAGCTGTTTTTTGGAAATCGAAGAAACAGACCATTCTGGCACAGTCCACGATGGAGTCAGAAATGATAGCACTAGCCACGGCTAGTGAAGAAGCAGGTTGGCTAAGACACCTGCTAGCAGATATCCCTTTATGGGAAAGACCGATTCCAGCTGTCTTGATCCATTGCGATAGTACCGAGGCTATTGCGAAAAATACAAAACCGTTATTATAACGGCAAGAAACGACAAATACGTCGTAAGCACAGTACGGTTAGAGATTTCTATCTACTGGTGTTGTGAGATTGGATCATGTACGAACTGATGCGAACTTGGCTAATCCTTTGACGAAAGGATTAGCCAGAGAGAAGGTTTTCAAAACCTTGAAAGGAATGGGACTAATGCCCTTAGATTGATGAGTCATTCATGACGGTAACCCAACCTATAGACTGAAAATCCCAAGAAATAGGTTCAATGGGTAATAACAAGTCGGTGAATGATATGATGTGAATCATGCTGACAAAATAGCAATCTCATTCCTAGATTAAAGCATGAATTCCTGAAGTGATTGTAGGATGAGTTAAAAAAACTCTTAATGAGGTCTATACTCTATGTGGAGTGGAGTACCTAGCTGCAGGAGTACTCTTGATAGACTCACCTAAGTGATTGTGGAAGTTTGGCCGCTCCTATGGAATTTGTGGGCAAAATTTCTAGAGCCTTCACTATACTGGGATTACGTGCATGGCCATAACGCACGGACTTTTTAGACTTCACCCTGGTAAGGTAGTGCGTGTAATGTATGTTAGAGATAGAGTTCAAAAACTACAAGTTACTCTAGTATTAATCTAAGCATGAACACTACGCAAGAGTTCAAGTCGAAAGACAACTTTGTTTATGCACAATCTTATATTTTTTAGATTGCCGATGAAAATTGTTTTTAAATCCAAGTGGGGGATTGTTGGGAAATATAGCTTTTTAAATAAAAGAAAATGGGTGTGAACCTGGATTTGAACCTTGGATCTCTTTATGATTTTAGTCTCTGGATCTCTCTCTCTAATATTAGTCCCATATCTACTATACAACTCTTTGTGATAGAGTTTATAAGGAATTGTTAGGACTTGGGCTTGGACCCCTTGGGGTACCACTCTTTATGAGGAGGGGAGAGATAGACTCTCGCTGCCGCCGCTGCCGCCATCCGTCCGGTCGGGTCATTAAGAGAGCAACCCATTCTTTTTGCTACAAATTTATTTAATGTAAATTAAATTTTGAATTTCTAAGAAGTGAATGAATCTAAACAGAATTGTGTACATGAATCTAGACGTCTTCCCTATTGCCACGTTTTTCTTAAATGCAATACCTAACGTTTTTTTTTAAATGCAATTAATTCCACGTTTGTTATGCAAATGAATCTAGCCTATTTTTGTGTTCTTGAACGAACCTTATTTTCCCTATAAATACAACACAACTTAGATTCTAGATAAGAGAAAAAAAAATGAGAGAAAATAAGAGAAAAACAAAACAAGAGTTCTTCCTTTTTTGCAATAAGAGAGATTTCGTTTTGTAATTAGTTTTATTTTTTGTTTAGCATTTCTATCAAAGAAGAAATTTTCGTGTTGTTTATTTATTTACAATGTATTGATGATTCCGAGCAAAAACAAGTGTTTAAGGGTGATAGTATTTCGTTCATCAAATGTGCAATTGATTGAACGAGACAGAGAAGATTCTGGGTTGTTTATCCTGGGGACGGCGAGGCTAGTACACTGCTTGCACAATCTTGGGCAGAGCCGCGAAACGTCTTAGAGAGAGCGACCTAGTCCTCGACTCAACCCAAGAACAAATTGGTACATTCGTTCCTAACTTTTTTTTGAATCTTATACAGCAGTTGAATCTTATATAGCAGAAACAACAGCAAATTAATATGCGTGAATTACAGGAACTATAACTTGCATGAAGGATGTTAAGCACTCGAATTTCTTTTACCGATTTAAAACGCATAAAGAATTTCATTATGTAAAAAACATGATACAGTTTATGCTCAAGGCAACCAAAAAGAGTTATCTACATGGCTTATTATGATGATGGATGCAATAATTAAGACACTAGTCCAAAAAGGTTGTTGTAGAAAGAACTAGGACTTTTGATCCCCACTTCCACATCAAAACTAAGCAATGAATTTGTATCAGAGGAATCATATGAGGGAATGTCTATGACTCCGTTTTACAAATTCCACCCATTTACTCTGTGATTGTTGTCTTGGTCATTTCCATCACTTTCATCGTTGCTTGCATGAGTTCTTCTCCACCAGTTCTTTGAGTACTGAGGATCAAAGAAGGAGATTGAGTGAAGTCTATGAGGAGGAGGATTTACCATAATTCATTTGAGATAACTTCTAGCTTTTGTTAAGAGCGAAAGTAATCTATGGTAAAAGGGTTTGTGTGCAGGAAGGATGGTTTGGATGCCACAAGGATTGATAAAAAATAATTGTGGTTCCTGAGAAGTACTAATAAGGCATTGGATCCTGGTCTAAGCCGCCTGATATATGTGCTCAAATCGAAGTGGGTCACTTAACTGATTCCTCTGTATTCAATTGTTGCAATCTCATAAGCGCGATCAGCCTCTTCTTGAGTACCTTAAACAACATGGCAGAAAAATAAATAAATATAGAAAATCAGTTTTCAAATTCCCAAAATTCATTGGTGTCAGAGTGTATACTCTCTGATGCATTCAAAATTCAGTCTCCAATAAGTAAAACCTGCAAAACAAATGTTAGATTGTCAAAGATCACATTTTTTATGGCCGAAGGCACTCGGATGCTTAAGTCAGTAATTCATTTTGAGATGAAGATAGAACTGAACAGAACTCAATTGAAATTGCATACATTTGTCGAATGTTCCCTTTGCCTTTTATAATCGTCGTAGTTAATTCCCTGCATGACTTTAGCATGTGAGGTGCAACGAGAAGAGATGTTTTTTGTAACAGTCTCCTCCTATATTAAGATATGTTCGTGGAGGCGTAACTCCTTCTATGACTCTTTTTCTATGTAACGTTCCTCTCCCTTGAGAGAGAACTTTATCGAATCAGATTTATTCTAACAGGCCCTGTTTGGGCTTTCTTTGATTCAATTTGCTTCTTTGGGCTTTATACATCGGCCTGATCTTGGGAAACTCGATTCTCGTGATAGACAATCTTTGCCACGTGTGTGGCCGTGATGACGGTATTATTTGATGTGTCATCAATATCTATGGTTGTATGTAGAATTTGAGTCGACGGATCAAAGTAGAGCACATTGAGAAAGTCGGAAATCAGAAAAATTAAGTTTCTTATTTAATTAGAATAATGATTAATGAATAAAAAAAAAGTAAGCATTTCTGTTCTCGCTATCTTGTTCCCCTTCTTTTTCTTGTGTCACATTCAATGATCCTTTGTTCAATAGGTCAGCTTCACGCTGGTTCACCAACTGGTATCTGAAAACAGTTAACTATCAGCAAATATTGGCAGGCAAAACAATGATAGAGAAGAGTCCAAGAATATTAGTAAATATTTAAACTTATGACAGACCAGCTGCCAACTCCACGAAACCTGGAACTTATTCTTTCTGGAGTAGTAGTTCCTTTGATGTTCCTGTCATTAATTCCACGAAACAAGAAGTGAGTAAATTGATGAACCTGTGGTTGTTGGTCTCTTAGATGTTCCTTTGATTAATTCCACTTGCAGCAGGTTCTTTTCTCCTTCTTTTGACACACCTCTTTGGTGTGTTACTATCAACCATGCACAAGCGACTCCTTTCCTGTATTCACTTTCACATTTCACTGATGTCATCTCCATGTTTTGAGCTTAATTCCTTCATTGGAAAAAAAAAAAAAAAAAAAAGTTAAAAAACACCTTGCTTCATGGGAAGGAAGTAAAACGTAAGCAAGTTATTACCCTTGCTTGTTTGAATTTATGTGTAAATATATAGTTTTAACGATCTTTTGTTTCTAGCTTATTTAATTTGTTTTTGTTCCGACTCCTGCCCTATTGGCACAACAAAAAAAGAGTTCGATGATTTCAAGATGTTTTTATTAGCATATCTATCTACAGACACAGTTGTATGCTCCATATTGAATCAATGAAAATAGAACAATCAAGAATAAAACGGAAGCGTACCTGGATCCATGATTGCACTTCAAGAAAGGGATGAGTCTTAATCTTCCAGTTGATAACGTATGTTTTTTGTATATCTCTCTGTAGAAGGGAATTTCAAAAGAAACAAAACACATGCACAACTTGGGACCATAACCCAGTATTTATAACGGATGAGTAATCAGTTAATATAACTTACCAATTTCTAATTTGGTCCCTCATCAAATTAGAAATTGCTCCCTCATCAAATTAGAAATTGCTTAAGTGTGTCTACACATTAAGCCCATGATATTTTAATAACCTAGCCCAATTAACCATATTAGATCACAATTTATTTGGGTTATACTTTAAGATAACAATACACATTAAACACATATGTGTGCCCACACATGTTGGATTTTTCCAACAATCTCCCACTTGAGCCACATATGTTACCTTAAAAATGTGTATAACCTAATAAACTCAAAGTTTGCTATCACATATAAAGGTATTTCCAAACAATCTCGTCCATTGACCATACAGGTATAGGACTAAAGGAACTTTCGTCACATTTAGAACAACTAAATCCATCAATAGTCACGTATACACATACAATCAAATGACATAGATCAATCATGGATGCGTAGCATGGAAATTGCATGTAACGTCAACTGGTCATACTTTAAACTTTATTGAGATAACCTTAACACAATAAACCAAAGTGTGAATAAACTGAATACTTATTTCTGCAGAAAATACCCAAATACACAAAATGTGTCCAAAATCCAATATAGAGCAATCAAATATACAAACTCCCACTAAACCGAAATATCCTCAAATGATATAACACTCATATGAGCAGTGTGCTCATGAAAGACTTGGGTGGTAATCCCTTAGTAAGCGGATCCGCAATCATGGAGTTTGTCCCAATGTGCTTTATGGAAATTTGTTTATTCTATACTATCTCTTTCACAACTAGGAACTTTATGTCAATATGATCTGACCTAGATGAACTCCTGTTGTTGTTAGCATATAGAACTACTAAGTTATTGTCACAATATAACTTTAGTGGTCTTTCAATACTCCTCAGAATGCGCAGCCTGGTGACAAAATTTCACAACCATAATCCATGATTGGATGCCTCAAAACATGTTACATATTCTGCTTCCATAGTAAAAGAAGCTATGAGTGTCTGCTTGGCACTCCTCCAGGAAATAGCTCCTCCAGCTAACAGATAAATGTAGCCTGATGTGGATTTCCTACTATCTTGGCATCCAGCAAAATCAGAATTAGAATACTCTATGATCTCCAATTGATCTGATTTCTTATATGTGAGCATGTAATCCTTAGTTCTCTGTAAATATCTCATAACTCGTTTAGGTGCTTTCCAGTGATCCATCCCAGGGTTGTCTAAATATCTGTCTGGCATTTCAACAATGAATGTTATATCTGGACGCGTACAAACCAGAGCGTACATTAGACTCCCAACAACTAATGCATAGGGAATCTCTTGCATTTATTTAACTTCAAGTTTATTCCTAAGGCACTATTTAAACTGAATTTGTCTCCTTTAGCTACAGGGGTGTCTTCTGGTTTACAATTTTACATGCCAATTCTTTAAGCACATTTTCTATATAGTTCTTTTGCAATAATCCAATAATACCCCTGAGAGCGATCTCGATGTATCTGAATCCCTAAAACAAAATAAGCTTTATCAAGATATTTTATATCAAATTTCTTTGATAGAAATCTCTTCGTTTTGTGCAAACATGTCTTTGTTATTAGTGGCAAGCAGTATGTCATCAACATACCAAACCAAGAAGATATGCTTACTCCCACTGACTTTATGATACACATAATTATCAACTGCATTTGTCTCGAAATCAATTGAGACAATTACTTGATGAAATTTGTGGTACCATTGACGGGAAGCTTGCTTGAGCCTATAGATGGATTTCTGTAGTTTGCAAACCATATTCTTCGGATCTCCAGACACAAAGTTTTCTGGTTGCACCATATAAATTGTTTCATCAATGTCACCATTGAGAAATGTTGTCTTAACATCCATCTGATGAAGCTCAAGATCAAAGTGTGCAACAAGTGTCATCATTGTCCTAAATGAGACTTTCTTTGAAACCGGAGGGAAAGTCTCTTTATAGTCGATGCCTTCCTTTTGAGTGAAGCCTTTAGCTACAAGACGAGCCTTATATCTCTCGACATTACCTTTTGAATCCCTCTTGGTTTTGAATATCCATTTACAACCAATGGGCTTTTTATTTTTAGGTAATCATACAAGATCCCAAACTTGATTGTCTTGCATAGACTTATACTTCTCATTCATAGCATCTATCCACTTTTGAGAGTTAGAATCATCCATGGCTTGATGGAAGTTGATTGGATCATTTTCCATCAATCCATCATTTTTCTCATGTTCTTGGAGAAAAACTATGTAATCATCCGGAATAGCATTTCTCCTTTCTCTCGTGGATCTCCTTCATGACATTTGTCCTTGAGGTTGTTGAGTTTGTTCCTCTAGAACATTTACATCAATTTGAACATGGTTCAACATTGTCTTATTAAGGATCCAGATCTGCTTCTTGATCAATGTCAGGTACAGAAACATGTACATTGTCAAAAACAGTAGTAGGAGTCGAAATCGATTCCTCCTCAAAGACAATGTCTCTTACCTTATTTCTCCCCCCAAACACAACATCCTCAAAAAATGTTACAATTCTCGTTTCAAAAATAGACCTAATTGTTGGATCATAAAATTTGTAGCCCCTAGATCGCTCTGAATAACCAATAAAGTAACTGCTTACTGTCTTGGAGTCCAATTTGTTTTCATTTGGCCTATAAGGCTTAGCCTCAGATGGACATCCCCAAATGTGAAAATGCTTTAAACTGGGCTTTCGGCATGTCCAAAGTTCATAAGGAGTCTTGGCAGCTGCTTTAGTTGGTACTCAATTTAGGATATAAGTTGTCTTTATTACTTCTCCCCAGAGTGATTATGGTAAGGTAGAATAACTAATCATACTCCTTACCATATACTTAAGAGTTTTGTTTTGTCTTTCAGCGACACCATTCATGCTGGGTGAACCTGGCATGGTGTAATATGGGACGATTCCACATTCCTCTAGGAATTTAGAAAATGGCCATGGACGTTGTTCTCCTGAATCGTCATATCTGTTGTAGTACTCTCCACCACGATCAGATCTAACGCACTTAATTTTCTTACTAAGTTGGTTTTTAACTTCAGTTTTGAAAGACTTGAATACATTCAGTGACTCTGATTTCTCATGAATGAGATAAATGTATCCATAACGTGAGTAGTCGTCTATGAATGATATAAAGTATCGTTGACCATTTCAAGAAGCCGTAGGGAATGGTCCGCAGATATCCGTATGTATCAATTCTAAGACGTCTGAAGATCTATTAGCACCTAATCTCTTTTGTTTGATATGTTTTCCCTTAATGCACTCAACACAAACATCTAAGTCTGAAAAGTCAAGTGAGTCCAAATG
This sequence comes from Berberis thunbergii, assembly GCA_003290165.1. Taxonomy (NCBI): domain Eukaryota; kingdom Viridiplantae; phylum Streptophyta; class Magnoliopsida; order Ranunculales; family Berberidaceae; genus Berberis; species Berberis thunbergii. The sequence continues at coordinate 60,601 of QNQO01006143.1, read as the reverse complement.
CCTTCTGACACAAGTCGTTCAATTCTAGATTTGGATAAATGACCCAAACGCTTATGCCATAATTTTGCTGAATTTTCTTTGTTTAGTTTGCGTTTAGTACCCCATGAATCCACATGTAAGGTTTCATTATATGATGCAATAATATCAAGCAAATATAGGTTATCAAACATACTTAATGAACCAGTACCAACAATATTTGAATTTAATGAAAGACTAAACTGATTGTTTCCAAATGAACAATTATAACCAGATTTGTCCAATAAAGAAACAGAAACCAAATTCCGTCTAAAGGACGATACAAAGTGTCTTTCAAATCCAAATAAAAATATGTTCTCAACAATAACCTAAAATTTCCTAGTGCCTCAACATCCACCGACTTTCCATCACCCACAAAGATGTATCTTTCAATATCATTTGGCTTTCGGTAGCTCAAGAAACCCTGCATAAAAATACTTATGTGAGTGGTAGCACCAGAATCTAACCACCAAGTGTTTCTAGATACTGAAGTTAAATTAACCTCAGAACATACCAAAGTAAAGAATGTACCTTTCTTAGCACACCAAGCAAGATACTGACTACATTCTTTCTTTACATGTCCTAGCTTTCCACAAAAGAAACATCCTTGATTTTCCTTAGATTTTTTTTGCTCTGGAACCTTAGCAGCTTCAATTTTCTTTATTTTCTTGCCCTTATCCTTAGAGGTACTTGCTAGATGAGTCCTTTCAAATCTCTTTTGCTTCAACCTTTCCTCTTCTTGCACACAATATGAAATGAGATGGTTAAGAGTCCATTTCTCCTTTTGACAGTTATAACTGACCTTAAACTGACTTAAATGTGTAGGAAGAAATATCAATACTAAATGCACGAGCAAGTAGTCAGACAACTTGAGCTTTAGTGCCTTAAGTTTGGAAGCAATGTGAGACATCTCCATGATGTACTCCCTTATGTTTCCCTTGCCTTTGTACTTCATTGAAATCAAGCTAGCTAAAAGCGTGCTTGTTTCAGCTTTATCATTTTTTGCAAAACATTTTTCAATTTCAGCAAGGAAATCACTGGCCTTAGTTACCCCTTCAGATATTGCTCATTTAAAGGCTTTCGGAATGTCGCGCTTAATGATCATTAGACTCGTGCAATTAGAGCGTTCCCACTTCTAAAAGTTCCTTCTTTCTTTAGAAGAATTTTCAGTCGTAAGAGTAGCGGGTTGCTCTATCCTTAGTGCAAGGTCTAGATCCATGCAGTCAAGAACGATTAAGACGTTCTCTTTCCAATCCTTGAAGTTTGTCCCATTAAGCATGAGAATACTGTTGGCATGGGCAGATATTGTAGTAGCAGACATAATAGTTGTACAGAGAATAAACCTAATGAGTATGCATGTTCACATCATAATCTTAATAAACAATCTTTAAATTCAAATACTTATGGAATACATCTCAAGATACCTAGCACAACATTAATATCAAGTCTTTGGACAGTAATATTAACTTGTAAGTGGTACTCTTGGTGTGGTGATCAAATATTGACAATAACTCCTGTCAAACAATAAGTCTATCATTGGATCGGCTTATTATTAACATGGAAACCTTATAATTGTCACATATTTATCACTACAGGTGTGTATGCAATTCGACCAAATGTTATCCTTCCTTTGGGCTGGCTAATATCCGCATGAACTCACAAACACAAACATTTTAACATTTTCAATAAATTAATCTACATAAGAGAGATCACTTTGGTGACATCTTATTTCAATTGGTTCAATCAAATGTTAGACAAACTAAATAAGTCATTAGATGCATCCCAAAAAACATTTAAATTTAAAATTTTCAAATAAATTGCCTTGAGAAAAATAATAAATAAATAACTGACCTAAGTAATGTACATGATTTACTTGATTTAAGGTCCATTAATTAATTTCCTGAATTTTTTTTATTATCAAGGTAGCTCAGACAGATTTTGCCGAGTTCAATTAGCCAAAACATGATGGATCGGTTATCTGAACTGGACAAGGGTGACCTATCTGACCCTGTCCCAGCAACCCATCTGACCCAGACCCAACAGCCCAAATGTCTTTCAATAAAATTGTGGCCCAATGGAAACTTTCAAATAAAACTAAAGAATCCAATAAGCTAAACCCTAGACAATTTCACCAATCAATTTATACTTGTTATACACATGGGTCGAATCCAGGTCCAACAAACTATTCAAGCCTACAAGATTTAACCATATAGCAGGTCCAACAAACTATTCAAGTCCACATGAGACAATTTCAGAATTTTAACCATATAGTGCAGATCAAGATCTGAACGAAGCAGATCTTTACATGTACATCTGAACGAAACATATCAAGATTTAGGCAGCGAAGACCCCTAAACCCCTTTTGTGAGAAAAAAACACTTGATTTTATGTCAAAATTTCATCCTAAATTTCACAATCTCTCAAAGAATCAATCATGGAGTAGGCTCTGATACCACTTATTAGCATACCTATCTACAAGCATAGTTGTATGCTCCATATTGAATCAATGAGAAGAGAACAATCAAGAAAGGGATGAGTCTTGATCTTCCAAATGATAACGTATGTTTTCTGTATATCTCTCTGTAGAAGGGAATTTCAGAAGAAACAAAACACACGCACAACTAGGTATCATAACCCAGTATTTATAACTAATGGGCTATCAGTTATTCTAACTTACCAATTTTTATTTTAGTCCCTCATCAAATTAGAAATTGCTTAAGTGTATCTACACATTAAGCCCATGATATTTTAATGCCCTAGCCCAATTAACCATATTAAATCACAATTTATTTGGACTATACTTTAAGATAGCAATACACATTAAACACATGTGTGCCCACACATATTGGATTTTTCCAACAGTTTTGGTTCAAGCTTCTAATCATGTACTTGTTGCATTTGGAGTTTCCAACAGTACAAATTTCAGTAGTACATGAGTATCTTCCCCTTTTTTATGGCGAAGAGCCAGTCATGCATATGCATGACCACGTGATAACACGCCTTTATAGAACTAATGTGGATGGCCTTGGATTTCTCGCCTAAAATGTAAATAAGATTTGGTTGTTTGTCTGATTGAATTCGACTTCCCTTGAAGTTGTAAACTCGGTTAAGAAAGTGAGGGTGACAGCGTGAGTGGATTTTTGCTACTAATGATCCATTATTGATGTTTTCTATGTGAACACTTTATTCCTTTAAACTAGGACTCTTGTCTATGGCATATTGTTAACCTAATACCATCATATAAGAGCATCTCCTCTTGGATTCATTTGAAGTTGTGGGTGAATGCACACCACTGTGAAAAACTTACACGAGCAAAATTGTCTTACACACGTAGGACTGTCTTGTGTGTGTGGGTTTTAACATTGTACACTTTGACCATTTTAAAAATAGTCGGCATTTGCATGTCTAGTTTCGTCCAAATAAAATGCACTTTCAAAACTCATACAAATCCAATTTTTGCTTTTGAGCATGCCTATTAGAGATATTGTGGTTTCAAGTTATATTGATCATAAAATCCTTATAGAAAACATGTTGAGAATTCTGGCACATTTCTCTTAAACACATACACACACTCAACATCACAACTCACATTTGAACTCCATTGAGCTATCTCTCACAATGACCCAAGACTCGCAAGTTTTGGATACCTTAACCTCAAGGAATCAATGGCTATTTATAGATTGCAAAGGTTGGTGGACATCACTTGAGAATTCTCTAGATAGCCAACATTGTGGACCTCTTCCTCCCAATTTTTCTAGAGAACTTTTATTCTCTCAAATTCTCCAGAATCCTCTATCAAATTCAATTCTTTTCAATTATTCTAGAAAGATCAAACACCAAGATGGTGTTGATTTCTCTCAACATCCCCTCTCAACACAAACTTGTAAATCTTCACATTCTTACTCACCATCAGCTCATCAGTCTTCACGTTCACACATTGCATTCAAATATCACAATTCCTCCAATATCTCGACCAATTGGTTCATGGACACGATCTGCACATAACATCAATTTCATGTGCTCCCTTGGCACACAACTCACAACTTCGTGCTCCCTTGGCAATTTCACACACAACATGCTCTCTTGGCACCTTCACTCACAATGTGCTCTTTGACACAACCACACAACGTGCTCTATGGCACAACGAGGCTTCGTCTGTCACTTTGATTATGTCGTATAATCATTTTTCTACGATATGGTGACATAACTCAAACGTCTTGTCTCACAACGCGACCCTACGATCCCTTGTCAAAGCCTATGTCGTTTTCATCACCCTGCCTACCAGTCCTCTCACCAAAACCACCATGTCTAGATACACGGACACACTGTGTCGGCGCTTGGTGTGACATCTTAAATCCGACTTCACTTGTCCATGACCAATCGGCTTCACAATCTCGAACAATCTCCACGAACAGCTCCTCAAAATTTTATTTCTGATCGTACGCATGAACAGTACTCATACATATGAATAGTGAACACTGCCTTCTTTCGATGAACCATGTTGTCGTCTTTTTGTGAGTTGTACTCGCCCGGCTGTGATACTAAATTGTTGATAAGTCCAACACATTTCTCTCAAACACATACACACACACTCAACATCACAACTCACATTTGAGCTCCATTGAGCTATCTTTCACAATGACCCAAGACTCGCAAGTCTTTGATGTCTTAACCTCAAGGGATTCTTGGCTATTTAAAGATTGCAAAGGTTGGGGGAGATCACTTGAGAATTATCTAGATAACCAACATTGTGGACCTCTTTCTTCCAATTTTTCTAGAGAACACTTGTTCTCTCAAATTCTCTAGAGTCCTCTACCAAGTTCAATTCTTCTCAATTGTTCTAAGAAGATCTAGCACCAAGTTGGTGTTGATTTCTCTCAACAAAACATGCAGGATAATGTGCAATAAGTTTGTTCTATAAGTACAATGACTTGAATTGCCTTATGTTGTTCAATTTTCACATAATGCATGCATCATGCATGTGTTTTCCATGTGAGTGGCAGTAGGAGAACACCAAGTAATGATGCTTTAACAGGAAATAAATATATTCTTATTACATTGCATAATTCTTCTAGTTTTGCCTTAGATTGAACGTTTTATTAGTTATTAGGGAAATCGGTTTGTAGTTCATTCATGATGAAGGCAGGCATCTATAATAGTCTCAGGCTGTGTTTCAGTCCCTAGTATGCGCTACCTTTTATCCCCTTTGTTCTCCCCACTTGACCAAAGGGGAAGATTTGTATGCACTACTCAGTTTCTGCTACATGACGTCAGTTGAGTGCTAACGGTTGGCCGTTAGATATTGAGGTTGTCAAAACAGGCATCTGAATACATTAAATTTGTAACGGCAAAGTTACCAGACATTCTGGTAGGTGAAATATAAACGAATGGTAAATTAACAAGTCTTACATTGATATGCATCAACAACTAACTTTCTTTTGTTGAGTGTTATTTTTACACTCAGATTAATTGAACGAGGTATGCCTCTTTGCTCAAACAAAAGGGTGGTTTGTCTGCGATGATTTTGACTCTTATATATTGGCTATTTGAATCCACAACAAAACAAGACATAAGGGAAATATACAAACTTTTATCTATTATTTATACCAATTTTAACTTAACATTTGTGAATACCGAAGAGGCTATAGTTGTAGGAGTAGAAGGAAATGAAGGGGCAGACAGAGTAGGAGTAGTACTAGGTGCCGCCGAAAATGAAGAAGAAAAAAAGTTAGTGGAGAAGGCGTTCCGAACAACGAAGAAGCAGAGAATGTAGAAGATGAAGCAGCAAGAGTAGGAGTAGGAGTAGGAGTAGTTGGAGATCCGAAGAGAGAAGCGGAAGCAGCTGAAGACGATAAAAATATCCCAAGAAAGAGGATCCACCAAATGTAGGAGCAGGAGCAAGAGCAGAAGAAAAGATGCTGCCAGAGCCGAATTTGAACGAAGAACAGGATTGCTTACACTCCGTATTTTGATCAATTGCCAGCTGATATGATGGCAGTTATCACCGTGCATAAGTTGATGGAGAAACAGAGATAGATGGATTGGGGAATGGAAGAGGAGATCAGATGTTACATGAAGGGATTCTTTGGATGTAGAGATTCGAGACCTCGAAAACCTTTAAATGTGCGAGACATAAAGGATGGAAAAACAGTACAAAATGGATGAATGAATGCTTGGCAATCTCTCTAAGAAGAGATGAACAACTTATAGTTTCCTAATGACGATGGCATCTCGTTTTTTTATGGTAAATGAGTGAACGATCAGTTTTAGCATCAAATACAAGACCTGATTTACCATACCCATCAACCAATGTCGTCCCAACAACCAGATTTGATTCAAACCCAGTTAACATGAGCATGAATCATTATGCATTGCTCATGTGCTGCATCTCGAAGTGCACCAGACACGCTGTACATGATAAACCCACATTGGCAGATCTCATTTCACCAAAGAGAAATAAAGCATGTGTGTACTGTGAGTTTTGCGCGAGACCTACAATAGTAGCTGCATAGCAAACTTCATCTCTTTCACAAATGCTATCAAATGCCTTGAGCGCGTGCCCGGGAAGACGACATTTTGAGTAGAAATTGATAAAAGCTGAACAAGTAAACGGGAAGTAAGAGAGTGAGGGTTTGACAGAAAGGGAGTGAAGTTGAAGGTCAAAGGGATGGGATAGATGCACAAGTTTTGAAAAGTGTGGCTAATGTGCGTTGGTTGGGTAGTGTTGGGTGACGAAGCATAGAAATGAAATGTCGAAGGGAGTGGTGTTGGCATATGCCGAGGTCAAAGCCGTCCAGGTTACAACGTTGGGTGAACTGATTTGTTGAAAAAGATGAAGTAAATTGGATAAGAGGTTTGATTTGGAGTAAAGAGTTAATGCGATTTTTATAGAGAAATTAAAAGGATTTTGGCGAAAGGCTACACGATTCCTACTTCAGAGAAGAAGAAGCTTTTCGGAGAAGAAAAATTCTTTAATGATGGGCTCCTTCAGAGAAGCGGAGCTTAGGGCTTTGATACCATATTGAAGAACTTTTTATTGATAATTTTTGGATAATTACATTGATAACAAAAGTCTCTATAAATAGAGCGAAAATTCTAGGGGTCGAGGGATGGAGCGAGGGGTGGCTGAAAATTATCCATCCGCCTTGAGATGATTTCAAATCTGATGCACTCATCTTGAGGCATCCCTCCCTCCCTCAACCCCTAGTCACATTTCAATCATATCTTCAATCTCACAGTGCATTGAATCTAGCCATATTAGTATTTCTAGTTCAATGAATCTGATCCATATGTTCTATCAGGAAATAATGTGCTTGTCAGAAACTCATTCATATGTTGGGAATGTCGTCGGTTAGTAATACGAGTACTAACTAATGTTTCAGTGTCATGGTAAAAATGTCGAAACGAGCTCTCATATCTTGCCTCCATGATATATGAGAAATTCATATATCCTTCGGTAGCCTGCTCCAAATTCGTTGTCTCTGACAAGATGACACCTCCACTGCTAGCTATCTCCTTGCACCAATTTCAGACCTTTCACTGCTTCAAGTTGTACGTGCTTCAAATTTGAAATTACCCTCTTCCTGCACCAACTTTATTAACACCTAGCACTTTATGAATAGCATCAGTAGTTACACGTACAGCCAAAAGAAGCTTCAAGCTTAATCCTGTTGCAGCATCAGCAATGGCAACTAGAGGGTTGCTACAAATTATATATGATAAGTTGGAACAAACAGGCATTCGTAGAGTTCTCCTTAGAGTTTAACAAAAATCAGTTGCATTCTAGGCTACCAAACGTGAGAGATAATGGCTGCAGCTCTAGAGTTTGGAGTAGTTTCTTAGAGCTTTAATGAATCTTTAAGTTCAGCTGATAATAAAGTATTCCCATTCAGCGAACTCTTTCAAAAACAAAGAACACTAAAAAGAGTTTGTTTAAATGCTTGAATTTGATGAGTTTCTACCAATGTTTCTTACAAACACTGGTGCTCAACTACTTTAATTTTAGCATGTAACTTCATCAATGATTATATTAAACACGTTCAAGATCAGTTTCCATTTCATTTACTGACTTTTTTTTTCTCAATCTGCCAAGCATCAAAGGACTTCAAAGCCAATCACTCTACTCTTTAGCATGGAGAAGTTCATTAATGTACACAACATATGTTATACAATCTAGCTATAGGGAAATAAAAGAAGCATCTATATTGATAACTTAAGTTAATCAATGGATGCAAAACATGTAATTAAGACATTAGTCCAAAAAGATTGTCATAGAACGAAAAAGGACTGATCTTCTTCTCCTCTTCCACCTCAAACGTAAATGAGTTGCTATCGTAAGATTGGGATGTTTGCGACTCCATTGTACAGGATCCCACCATACTCATCACTGCTACTCTGTGATCGGTGTCTGTTGTCATCAACATCACTTTCATCGTCACTTGAACTGGAGTTCTTCTCCACCAGTTCTTTGAACACTGAGGATCGAAGGAGGAGGCTAAGTGCAGTAGGTGAAGAAGGTTTATTGCTACAGCGGACAGGGGACTTTCTTCGGAGAACTTCTTGCTTTGGAGGGGAGCTGAAGTAGTCTATAGTACTACAAGGATTCACAGGGAAGAATGATGATTAGGGCACTTCTTGGGACTCGACAAACAATAGTGGTTCCTGAGAAGTCATTAGTGCATTGGAGCCTGGCCTCAGCCACCTGATATACGTGCTCAGGTCGAAATTGGTCACTGCATTGATTCCTCGGTATTCGATTGCTGCAATGTCATAAGCGCGGGCAGCCTCCTCTTGAGTACCTTAAATTTGCAAATACAGAAGAACAAAAAATCAGTTTTCAGACTCCCAAAATCGTTGGTATGCTATCCATGCTTGTATGTAGAAAAGAGATTGATAATATAGGACAAACTTACTATATGTGCCGAGGTAGAGGTACTTGTTCCCAAAAACTCTTCCTATCCTTGCTTCCCATCTCCTATTGTGGTGATGCCTAGCAACGCCTCTGTACTTGGACACACCTTTAGAGAAACCACTGCTCTTCCTGTAACCGAAGAAAATATAATGGTTTGGTTACTTTACTGAAGAAACTGATATGAAGTACACCCGAATTACAACGAATCATGCTTTCTCCAATACAATGTGATTCCATCATATTGCATTGATAAACAACTACAGGTGAGTTCAGGGCAACATTTACCTTCTCAAAGTAGCCAAGTACTCTTCTTTGGCTACATTCTGCATTACTGTGATCTCTTTCTCGTAGTCAGATACTGGAAAATTTATAGTTGTTGTTGGTCCCCAGTACTTGAGTGCTGCTAGATCATATGCCCTTGCTGCAGATTCTTCTTCATCATAAGCCCCGAGACAGACTGTTGAATCCAACCGAATGATAAAAGTGAGCATTTAATAAAACAAAGACTGAGGAATCAAATAGGAATTGAGCTTTTACATTCAAATTACCTTGTTTCCCTTTCTTCTTCTATGTCCAATTCCATAATCCTTTGTCCCACAGGTGTGCTTCATATCGGTTTGTCCATTTATGTCTGCATTCGTCATAGGCAGATTAGTTAACTTAGAATGTTATAAGTGAAACGAAACACCAATAATGAACTACAACATGAGCTTTTACCACAAACCTGCTAACACCGCGAAACTTTGAACTTCTTTTTGGAGCAGTGGTACCAGGAGCAGATTGATCTGCTTGTTGTTGGCCATTTTGATGTTCATTGAACCTGATTCCACTTGCAGCTGGTACTCTTCGCCTTCTCTTAACACACTTGTTAGTTATGTTCCCTTCAGCCATGCAAAAGCGACGCTTTCCCGCACTCACTTCGCACTTTACTGACGTCAGCTCCATGTATTCTTTCTTGCTAAAGGTCAAGACACCTTACTAACAATTGCTAGCAAGTGGTTTTCCTTACTTGTTTTGATGAGAAGAGAAAGACGTGCGTGTATATATATAGAGTAGACAATTGGTTCCTAGCTTATTTGTTTTCATTCTTACATGATCTACCCTGTCAGCTGAACAACAAAAAGAGTCGATGATTTCAAGAGTCATACGGATGTATTCGAAATGTCAGGACTCTGCATTTTCCTGACAACTAATCAGATGTTTCGGATTATATGGGCTGTTGTATAACAGACTAAATGTGATTCCATTAGTTGAATCTGTTTACCCTAACAAAAAACGCCAAGTGTTAATAACAGTCAAAAGGGGTATTTGGAGTTCTTCAACAGGACAATCTTAAGTAAAATAACTTCGAAATCAGCTTGTAAAAAGACATAAAAAGCTTAGTCATACCAGGCATGCAGGTATAGGACATGGTAACATTTCTTAATGGAATACACTCGGCGGCTTACCTAGAGTTCTTCACCGAAAAGGAAGAGAAGATTTTGTTGTTTGTCTGATTGTGGACATTCCTCAACTTTTGCTAATAATGTAACTTCATTAAGAGGGTGAAGTGCGAACAGGTTTTTGTTTCCTTTGAAACCTTATATCGATGTTTTCTATGGAAACTCTGTGTATTAATTTAATGTTTAATAAGACTTCTATTGTCTCTTTTTGTTGACTCAAGATCGATCTTTACTATAGAATCTTTACCTAAAGAATGCAGTACAGTGTTTGCTAAATTAGTAGTATATATAAGTAAACTGTTAGTCTCAGACTGTTCGGTGGTGACATATATGCAATCACATATGCTTTCTATTAGGGGACAGTACTAGACACTATCAAATGCTATTTAGACAGTTTGAGGGGAAACTATTTTCATAGGTATAGTTCATTAGCGACAAAGGCAAAACCTTGCTACTGCAGTACTCCAAAGTGAAAGGTTTGTGTATTCAATACACTGCTTCTGATACTACTTGTGCACTAATACTACTGGATTGATAATTGATCAGATCGATTATTATTAGGAAATACATCCTATTATTAGGAAACACATCCTATTGTTAGGAAAGTATATTTTAGCATATTGTGTTTCAAGTTTTATGGGATTAGAAGTTTTATGGGGTTAGAAAACTTTTTGATGGCTAGTGATTTGTTTCCTTGATTTGGGAGGTTTCCTAGTGTATGGTGGTTTCCTATTGTATTTTGACTACAGTATTTATATTGCTGATGAATGAATGAAAGGAGGAGATTTGACCTTAAACTTGTCGTGGTATCAGAGCAAGGTTAAAACCAAGCAATAAGCTAGGATTCGATCATGGACAATAAAGAGGAGAAGCAAGCAACAGCTAGACTTTTGTTTGTCTTAATGGCGGCTTCTCCAAATCCAGAGCGGGACCATTCTCTCCCTAAATCAGAATCAGAAAAAGAGAGAGATGTAAAAGCACCAAATCTGATTGAAAGAGCAGCAGAGGAAATTGAAGTTGTCTTTCACAGAGAGAAAGACGTACAATCAAAATCACCACGCCACCATCATGAAACTCATGGAACAAGTGATGACATCGATGACAGTACTCCACTTCTTTCTGAAGAGCCTAAAGCAAATGTTCATTCTGGGGCTCCTCCGCCCTGGCTTGAAAAAAATGAACTGAATATCCAAGTAAGCACTGGATTACATATGCATGACAAAAAATCTGGAAAGTCTCGAAAATTGAATCCAGCAATAGGTACCAACAATAAGTACCAACAATGGCAGGCTCTCAATCTTCACATCGGATCAGGTACTAATCGGTTGAATGGTAAGTGGATTATTGACACTGGGTGCTCCAATCATGTTACGGGAGATTTGTCGTATTTGTCAGATCTAAGAACTGTGACTCCCTGTTCTGTTGGCCTCCCAGATGGTCAAAACGTTGTTGCCTTGAAGGAAGGAATTGTCAAGCTTACTGACAAAATTATTCTTAACCATGTTCTTTATGTTCCAAAATTAAATTGTAATTTAATTTCGGCTTCACAATTGAGTAAGTGATGATATAAATTGTGAATTCATAACTAACTCCGACTTGTGTGCTATCCAGGACCGACACACGAGGGAGGTGATTGGAACGGGTGACAGAAGGGATGGACTATACTACTTACGGGAGGAGACAAAGGTGAAAGCAGTTTCAGTTGCTCCTTCAACTTCTTTGGAGCTATGGCATCGCAGATTGGGGCATCCTTCTGAGAAAGGGTGAAGTTGCTTCCTTTTTTTAGCAATTGTAGTGGTAACCTGAATAAAGCATGTGAAGTTTGTCATCGTGCTAAACATTCTAGGGATAGTTTTCCGTTAAGTGACAATCACTCTACTCGCATTTTCGAGTTAGTCCATTGTGATTTATGGGGGCCATATGATACATCATCGTCTTGTGGGGCTCGCTATTTTTTGACACTAGTAGATGACTTCTCCCGCGCTGTGTGGATCTATCTGTTAGTTGATAAAACGGAAGTTTTTAAAATGTTTCTATCCTTTATAGCTATGATTGATAGACAATTTTCTCAGAAATTGAAGATTGTTCGTAGTGATAATGGTACTGAATTTCATTGCCTAAAGGATTATTTTTTGGTCAATGGAATTTTGTTTCAAACTTCTTGTGTGGGGACTCCTCAACAAAATGGCCGGGCAGAAAGGAAACATAAACACATTTTGAATGTTGCTCGTGCCCTACGATTTCAGGGTGGTCTACCGCTTTATTTTTGGGGGGAATGTGCCCTTGCCGCTGCTCATATAATCAATCGGACACCTTCTCGTATTCTTGGCAATAAAACTCCATATGAAGTCTTGTTTGGTAGTCCGCCTTCCTTTGGAGAATTGCGTGTTTTCGGTTCTCTGTGCTTCGCTCATAATCAGAAGGCAAATGGTGATAAGTTTGCCAGTAGGAGCCGTAAATGTGTCTTTGTGGGATATCCGTTTGGCAAGAAGGGTTGGTATTTGTTTGATTTGGACAAGCAAGATTTTTTTGTGTCAAGGGATGTCAAGTTTTATGAGAATGTCTTCCCATATCTTGATGTTGAGGCTCCTAATTTTGCTGCTCGCAATGACATTCATGGTGATTTGCATGACGAGGTGGTTGTGGATTTTTCGGATTTTTTAGAAAATGCTGAGGAGGTGCAGCAAGTACGCCCTCCCACGCCCAGGGGTGCTCCAGACCAGCAGCCGCAGGCCACCACACAGCTGCAGCCGCCGCCACAGGCCGCCACACCGTCCACACCCAGGCCTGCTCCAGCCCAGCAGCCGCAAGCCATACCACAGCCCACCGCCACGTCGTTGCAGCCCGTGCTCTCTGCACCGCAGCCACAGGTGTTGCCTACGCCTTCTCCTACGGATGATTCAGGGGGGGCCGTGTCGGGAGATGCTCCGCCAAGTGAGCATTTAGGTCGTGGCTTTCGAGAAAAGTATTCTTCGGTTAAGCTACGTGACTTTGTTACACACACTACGGTGAAGAAAAATAGTCCATCCTCTGCTTCACCTGCTTCTACATCTTCACCTCCCTCAGGTACACCTTATCCTATAGCACATTATGTTAGTTGTGACAGTTTTTCTGTGAAACACCGAAATTTTATTGCAGCTATTACAGCTGGAAGAGAGCCACAGTCTTTTAAGGAGGCTGTAAAAGATGCAGGGTGGCGCGCCGCTATGCAAGCTGAGATGCGGGCCTTGGAAGACAATGGGACGTGGACTATGAAAAAATTGCCTTCAGGGAAGAAGGCTCTTGGTAGTCAATGGTTGTATAAGATAAAGTACAACTCTGATGCTAGTATTGAGAGATTGAAGGCTCGTTTGGTTGTTTTCGGTAATCATCAGACCGAAGGGATAGATTATGACGAGACATTCGCTCCAGTGGCAAAGATGACGACTGTTCGCGCATTTCTTGCAATTGCGGCTTCTAAAAATTGGGAGTTGCATCAGATGGATGTACACAATGCTTTTCTGCACGGGGATCTAAATGAGGAGGTCTATATGAAACTCCCTCCTGGCTTTACCTCTGATGAACCTGGTTTGGTGTGTCGGTTGCGTAAATCTCTATATGGATTGAAACAGGCTCCTCGATGTTGGTTTGCTAAGCTCGTGTCAGCTTTAAAAGGGTATGATTTTTTACAGTCCTATTCTGATTATTCCCTTTTTACTTATAAGAAGGGGCCGGTTCAAATTAATGTGCTCGTATATGTTGATGATTTAATACTCTCTGGGAATGATTCTGCTGCTTTGGCTCTGTTTAAAAGCTACCTTGGCTCCTGTTTCATATGAAGGACCTCGGGGTCCTTAAATACTTCCTTGGTATTGAGGTTGCCCGCAGCTCTGCAGGGTTGTTTCTTTGTCAACGTAAATATGCACTTGATATTATTTCGGAGGTGGGTCTCTTGGGTTCGAAGCCTGCTATGTCTCCGATCGAACAAAACCATCAACTGGCGCGTGCCACGGGTTCTCTTCTCTCGGATCCTGAGTCTTATAGGCGTCTGGTGGGGCGTTTGGTCTATTTGGCGGTCACACGTCCTGATTTGACGTACTCGGTTCATGTGCTATCTCAGTTTATGCAGCAACCGCGACAGGAGCATTGGGATGCTGCATTGCGCGTTGTCCGCTATTTGAAAGGTACTCCGGGTTACGGTATTCTCCTGCGCTCGGATAGTGACTTGACTTTGCAAGGTTGGTGTGATTCTGATTGGGCCGCTTGCCCTATTACTCGGAGGTCCCTGACGGGGTGGTTGGTGTTTCTGGGCCATTCTCCGATTGCTTGGAAAACTAAGAAGCAACATACGGTTTCTCGTTCTTCGGCTGAGGCGGAATATCGCTCTATGGCCGCCATAACGTGTGAGTTGAAATGGTTGAAAGGTTTATTATTGAGTTTAGGGGTACTTCATCCCAAGGTCGTTCCCCTCTTTTGTGATAGTCAGTCTGCCATATACATTGCGCAGAACCCCGTCTTCCATTAACGTACGAAGCATATTGAAGTTGATTGTCACTTCGTTCGTGATGCTATTCAGGATGGTCTTATTGCTCCTTCGTATGTGCCGACGACTGATCAGTTGGCAGACATTTTCACAAAGGCCTTGGGCAAATCGCAGTTCGATTATCTCCTTGGCAAGTTGGGCATTCTTAACCCTCATGCTCCAACTTGAGCGGGGGGTATTAGGAAATACATCCTATTATTAGGAAACACATCCTATTGTTAGGAAAGTATATTTTAGCATATTGTGTTTCAAGTTTTATGGGGTTAGAAAACTTTTTGATGGCTAGTGATTTGTTTCCTTGATTTGGGAGGTTTCCTAGTGTATGGTGGTTTCCTATTGTATTTTGACTACAGTATTTATATTGCTGATGAATGAATGAAAGGAGGAGATTTGACCTTAAACTTGTCAATTATCAATGCCGAGAACTGATTTAATGACAAAGGTTTGGGTTTTGGCTGTTGTGTCCCACTGTCCTAGTAAGGCCTTCATACAGCAGGTGTCTGATTACATGAAGATGATTTAATCTGCAAAGTTATCCATCATCTTCTCCATCCTTAAATTACATTACAGACAAGTTTAGTTTGAGTGTGAAAACAATGGGGGGTGTTGGAATAAGTTTGGCTTGAATAGTCCCACATCAAGTAAAGAGGAGTCGTCACTAAGGTTTATAAAGAGATGGTCTACTCCCTAATAGCAACGAGGTCTTTTGGGAAAAACCCCACACCACCTAGGCCCAGATGGAAGGCCTTGCTATGTATAGTGGACCAAGGGGTACACCAAAGGTGGAGATTGTTGAGGTAGTGTTGGCTTGAATAGTCCCACATCAAGTAAGAGGGGTCGTCACTAAGGTTTCACACCACCTAGGCTCGGATGGAAAGCCAGATAAACGGTGTTTAAGTTGGGGACAGTTGCGCGCACGAACCCACGTGTAGGGGGGAGGCCAGGGGCGTGCACCATGGGAAGATATGGAAAAGGAGCAGTTGAGGTTAAAGACTATCGAATAGTTCCTATCTATTGTTCCTCATCCCTTCTCATTTGCATTGTTTTTCTTCCAATTATTTTCTCTCAAGTCAACTTGTTCAAGTCATCTTATCAAATATTCATATTTAATAGAGGGATAAATGCAAATTCGAAACCATCTCTAGTTCTCCATAGTGGTAGAAAAGAGTACCAGCCTTGCATTTGAATTCCAATTTTTCATATTACAATGGGATTAGGTAAATTTTAGAAAATACACCTCTAGTGCTTTAAATCCTGGTTTTAACAGTTTGGAGTACCAAAAGGGTTTTTTTTTTAATATCACCATGCAAGGAGAAAGTACACTGCTCCCGGGTTGATACTGTTATTTGTTTAGTTTTACTTATTTACTGAACTAACAACATTAAGCCTATTCCCCTCCCCTTATCTGCTTTTCTCTTAGCAAAACTAAAGAACCGTGATGTGAGTTTGAAAGTAGGCTACAACTTGCTTCACACAACCTTTGCTTCATCACTCTCTTGATTTTCGGTTCCATGGAGCTGAATCTCCGTCTCCAAGTCCTCTACAATTCTCTCTCAATTCTATGTGATATTGCACTAATTTTTCACAAAAACGTATGGCAGAATTCATGTCAATGCTTTCAATGAGAAATACATGTATTTCCGTACTTTGTATTTTTGTTGGAAAAATAACATAGCAATCTGTTTTAACATGTCCTTAAATTTAATAAAGGTTACACTCACCTTTTTTTCCCCAAGTTATGAATAATATATATTAAAGTGAGATTAGCCTCTAACTAGTTATTTATTCATTCTAAAATTAGTAACTGCATACAGGACTGGAATTTTTTTTTTCACCTTAACATTGAGAAAAGATATCAGCCATTTTTGGATTTTGTTACCCAAAACTGTAAAACACGCACTTTCGAATGTGCATGAGACAGTAGGGATGCTTGTAATGCTGATATCACAAGTATGCAGTGTAAAAGCATATTTTTTGCAAAAAGGAATTTTTGGAAAACATCAACTGAAAGCAGAGACTTTTGATTCTATGCATCAATTAGCCAAATGAGCTAATTCAATAACTTATTGCTAACATGCATAGACTACATATGAAACATCAGCGGAAAGTACATGCTTCCATTTTAGACAAAATGAGACAAATATCTAGCTAAAAGAACTCATTTATAAGCAGAGCAGCATAGATAACATCGATCTTTGTTTAACTAAAGCACTGCAGTCACAGGAAAACATTATTCAATCAGCAGACAGATATCATTTTGTCTAAATATTTGGGAGTTGAAACCGAAGTACGTTGAACGGTATTATAACGATAAGTTACCATGTCATATGCATAACCAATAAAATATACAACAGTTAGAATACGCCCATAAGCAAAATTGTTCTATTTGAACTTGTTTTCTTTGAATATCCATTCAACTTCAGAAAATGGTATTTCTGAAAAATTACCACGTTGGATGCATAACAAACCTATAAAAGTTTAGAATATGCCATAAATATCAATTTGTTATAGTGGGACTTCTTTTAGTTGAACATCCATTGATCTCCTTTAATGGTATTCTCCTTTTGTTTTTTACGCTAACTCTGTAAGAGAAAAATTCCATCCTCTAAGACAAGAAGCAAGAACGGACTTAAAGCTCAGTTTCAGTACTTCTAGAAAAAAATAATAATAATAAATAAAATAAAATAAAAGTTACAATTCATCACTTGCTTCTTCAAATAGGCAAATCATTTTAGCTGATCTTCTAAGGTACAATGGTCTTACCTAAATATAAGAGGCCATGTAATATTTACACGCAATGGACTTCTATACGTAATAAAACTACCATTTTGTGAAGCGTATCTAGGGTCATTTTCTCAATATCAGAAAACATAGATGGGAGGAACTTTACCAACTACATGATTTTGACTGTAAGTTCAGTTAACGGAATGAAACAAAGCAATCGATCAGAAACTGAAGCCACGAGCCAAAAATACATTTTGGCGATGCATCCAAGGCAAGTCGCAGAGGACGTTCCAAGATGACAAGCTACCCTGTTGTTGCTTAACTGTATGTAAGACCCATTCTTCAATGATAAAAAAAAAATGGGTTTAGACTTATCGTTGTTAGCCAAACAGTTCTGTTTTATTCCAAAACAATCTTTTAAATGTTCTCCTGCTTGTGTTTCTGAATCAATCATGGTTGTTAAGACTATTATATGGTGGGGACAATCATCACAAAATAGTTCATTCAGGCATTAGTTTTAGACAATAAAAAAGAAATTTCTGGGCAGTCCATTATTTTGAAGCTGAATGTTTAAGTTACATATAGAACTGCCTTAAGCTCCAGACTGGAGCACACTTACGACACAAAATAAACAAAGAAGGGAACCATTAAGTCAAACTTGTATAACCATCTGACGTGTCAGAGGAAAAGGAATACTGTAACACAAGGTAAAGTCCTTGTCCGAGCCTAGCTTAGGCCAAGAACTTAATTTGACGTTATCAAACTCAGCTCTATTTGAGACTATAGCTAGAGAACTTTAATCATAACGTCTACACTGCAGGATTCAGTTGGTGAAATGCAACAAATCAAATCTAACTATAAGATCAACTTAATCCTCTGTGATTGCATAGAGAACATCGAAAGGACCATGCAGGTCAATAACTCTACTCACAACCTCCTAAAGTCCTCAAACACTCAACATTTTGTCCACGTATTTTCAAAGGGGTACTTGGAGTTCTTCAACAGGACAATCACAAAGCAAAGCAAAACAAATTCGCAATCAGCTTATAAGAAGACATGAGCTTATTCATGTCAAGGATGCAGGCATACAACAACATGGTAACATGTCTTTATGGAACACACTCGGCATATTACCAAGGGCTCTTCACCGGAAAAGAGAGAAAATTTGGTTGTTTGTCTGATTGTGTACATTCTTCAACTTTTTCTAATGATGATGTAACTTAATTACAAGGATGAAGTCTGAACAGCTTTTGCTTTCTTTTAAACCATTTTATCGATGCTTTCTATGCAAACACCATGTATTAGTTTAGTGCTTTAGTAGGACTTCTGTTGTCTCATTTGGTTGACCTAAAAAAAGCTCAGAAGAATGTGTTTTTTTTTGTCGATGTTTAATAGAGAATCTTTACATAAAGAATGCAGTACAGTGTTTGCTAAATTAGTACTATTTATAAGTAGATTGATTGTCTGAGACTACTTGATCGTGACAATATGCACTATTTGAGACAGTACCAGACACTATCAAAATAATGCTTAGACAGTTAGACTAGAAGATATCTTCATATGTACTACATCACAGTTAGTGGTGAAGGCAAGACCTTGTCCCAGTCTCAGCTTGTAGTTGAGTCTACGAAAAATTGCCACCACAGTCCAAAGTGAAAGGTGTGTAGTTACTAGTGTGTTAGTACTACTGGATGGATAGAATAACACAAACATATAGTTCAAGATTTCTTGTTGATTATGGCTTATCTTGATCAGATCAATTGTCAACGCCGAGAAATAATTTAGCGACAAAAGTTTGGTGGTCATACACCAGAAATCTGATTGCATGGAGATGAGTCCATCTGCAAAACTATCAAAGTTCATCTTCTCCAGCCTTTAATGTTACATTACAGACATATTTGGTTTGAGTGCAAAAACAATGATGGGGGAGGAAGGTGGAAAAGAGATGAGGAAGGAGCAGTTAAGGTGAAAGTCTATCCAAATTCCTGTGTATTGTTCCTCATCCCTCTAATTCCATTGTTTTATTTCAAATTATTTTCTTCTTAGCCAACTAGTTCAAATCATTTTATCAAAGATTGAAGTTTTGTACCCGGCTAAATGCAATTCGTCTAGTTCTCCATAAACCATAGTGGTACAATGGAGTACCAATCTTTCATATGAATTCCCATTTTTCAAATTGCTTTTGGATAGGCTATATAATTTTAGAAAAAACAGCTCTAGGACTTCAAATCTGGGTTTTAACACTTTGGAGTACTCAAGGTTGTTGTTTTTCTTTTTTCCTATCAGATCTAGTACCTCCGGCTTTTATCATCAATTTCAAACTTTATTTGGGTGAGATGCCATGTCACGTGACATATTTTCTGATCAGCTTAATCACCTGCTTGTTGTCAACGATAGCCTCCACTATACTCCAGCCATTAGCAACACATAACTCTAATCCTTGTTGTGGTGCTTTCATCTAAAGATATAAGCTTCTCTGCTGGGCTTTTGATCCGCTGAAAGCTAGCAGGAGCTGTCCATTAGAGTTCCTATAACTCCGCCTCTACCTCCTCCATTTGTCCTGCTCTAACCATCTGTTCTACTTTGACTCTTCCTTAAGCTGTGTGTTACCCACTAACAGAAGGTAGGTTGGCATCATCTGACCATCTGGGGAAACAGGCCGCGTACATTACACTGGTTTCTGTTATGACTCGTGGTTCTCACTTTCTTTATATGCATCATCAGAATCCTCTTATTTTCAACTTACATTGGTGGTGAATCTCTTGCTAGGGGAAAATTGGGTTCTAAATCTTCTACTGTTTCTTTCTTTCCATATTTGGTAGATACAACACCTCAACATGGTTCTAAACTTATATCCTCCAACTTCCCCTTTGACATTTTGTTACAACCACTGCCATTCCATAGCAGGACCTTGGTCCCTTCTTTAGTCAGAGTTTGTTAAGAAGATTTTTCCGTATAAATACTAGCACTGAAAAAATAAGTGTTACAGCAGGTTCTCTTGACCATCTTCACATTGGAAACAAAGAGATTCAGTTAGCACTGTCTTGATTATTATTATCTTTTGTTTTATCTATTTATTGAGCTAACAACATTAATCCTATTGCTCCCCTTCCCTTATCTAATTTTCTCTTTCTCTTGGCAAAACCATGGAACTGTGACGCGAATTTGATAATGATGATCCCGAGTTTCAGTTTTAATGTCAGTGATCCACCAAAATGAATGAGTTTGAATTAGAATACCACCAAAACCATTTTAGAACACTATCAAAACCTATATACTTCATAGATGAAACAACAAGCTTCACAATTTATGTACCAAAATGAGCATTAGCACCACCCCAGTTACCTCAACGCAAAAGACACACCCCCTCCTTCAAAAAAAAAAAAAAAATTACTTTTGGTAATTTGAAACAATAGGTCATTTGACAACTGAATCCATAGGTCTCGTGCTTCAAAAATCCATGCACCCCTGTAACATTTAGCTCTCATGTGTTCGCTGGTTTACCTGCTAGCTTTGTTTCAAAACCCCTCAAGTTTCACTGCACATCATATTAGGGCCAGCTTGTGGAAAAGGAAGGATAATACCTATACAAAGTGGATGTTAAATTAAAATAGACAAATTTATATCTTCTTTAGTTGGCTGCAACTCACTCCACACCACCTCTGCTTCATCACTCTAGATTTTTGTTGCGATTGGAGTTGAATCACCATATCCAATCCCTCTACTCTCTCTCGATTTTTGTGACATTGTATTAATGCTTTCATTGAGAAACACTTTGTCTTTCAGTACATGTGTTTTTGTCGCAAAAATAACATGGTTATCAGTTTTAATGTGTCCTTATAAAGTTTAGCTCACCTTTTTTACCCAAGTCATAAGGTAAATCGGACTTCGACCGCATTGCTCCTTTACACATTTTCGACAAGAAAATCTGGACAAAAGTGAGATTATCCTCCAACTAGTAAGACTCATTCCCAGCATTATCTCCAATGTGCAACCCCAAACACTAAAAATTGCAAAACATCCAGGAGAGGAACTAGTCAAACAAATAATTTAATATGAATTCAATAGACGTGCAGTCATTGTAAGCATTTTTCCCATGTCTTTCACATCAATAAAGCGCAAAGGAGTTAAAATTAATGTCCAAGATATGGAAAATGTTTTCAGAGTTCATGTGTGTAGTGTTGTCACATGCACTAGGTTTAACATGATAGTGAAGACAAAAAAAATGAATAGAATCGAAAATACCAATGGCACATGAAAGTTGGAGTCACGAAGGCACTTACAGAGTCGATCATCATGCATGCAAGTACATGAGTATGTGACAACGCGGGCAGGAAATGATTTATGATTTATGATTTACCTTGTATTCATCACTTAAACATCGAGAAAGAAAATATGGTTAAGTCTTGGATTTTTCACCGAAATATGTCACACATGCGCTTTTGAGTAAGCATGAGACGATAGATATGCCTGTAACACTGACATTACAAGTACGTAGTATAAAAAGCATATTTTCCATACAAATATATTATATCCAAACGTCGATTGAAAGCAAACTTTAGACTGTATGCTTCAGTTAGCTAAACGAGCTAATCCGATACCTTATAGACTACATTGGAAACATCAACAGAAAGTACATGCTTTCATTTTAGAAAAATGAGACAAATCTAGCTACAGAATTAATTTACCGCAGTCATACTTTTTCATTCAGGAAAACATTATTCAATCAGCCCAAATTTTGTCTAAATCCTTGGGAGCTGAAACCGAAGCCCATTTAACTCAACCACTGCAGTACACCTTTTCAATCATGAAAACATTATTCAATCAGCCAAACAATCTCATCTTGTCTAAATCTTTGGGAGTTGAAACTGAAGCAATTTGAACAGTACTATCACGACAAATCACCATGTCATATGCCTAACCAATAAAACATAAGAAGTTCAGAACATATTTGTTCTACTGGGACTTGTTTTATTTAAGTGTTCATTGATCTCCTTCAAATGGTACTCTCCTTTTGTTTTTTATGTGAACTCCGTACGAGAAAAGTTCCATCCTCTAAGACAAAAAAGTAAGAAAGGACTTTTTAAGCTCAGTTTGATTCTACTCTCAGTACTTCTAGACAAAACAAAGTTACAATTCATCACCTGCACCTTCAAATGGGAAAATCATTTTAGATGATCATCTAAGTTATAATGGTTTTACTAAATATAGCAGGCCCTTTACCATTTAAACACAATAGACCTCTACACGTGATAAAACTTCCATTTTGCGAAGAGTAGCTCTGGTCATTTTCTCAGATACAGAAAACATAGATGGGAGGAACTTTCCCAACTGCATGATTTTGACTGTAAGTTCAGTTAACAGAATGAAACAAAGCGATCCATAGAGAAAATGAAGTGGAAGCAACAAGCCAAATAACCACACTTTATATTTATATAGAGATTTGGGTGATGTCACAGAGGATGTTCCAAGATGACAAGTTACCCTGTTGTTGCGTAACTGCATGCAAGACCCATCCTTCAATGATAAAACAAAAACTGGATTAGACTTGCCCTTGTTACAAACAGTTTGTTGTCTTTCAAATTTTCTCCTCGTTGTGTTAATACTATTATATGGTGGAGACAATCATCACAAAAAAGTGCATTCAGGACCATGGGCGGACCTACTAAGGGACGAGAGGGGGCAGCTGCCCCCCCTCAACTTTTAAAATATTTTTAGTATATATATTTTAGTTTTAAAAAATCGATTATATAATGTACAATACTATAAGTTAATTGTTTATGAAAATATTCAAATATGTCTTTGTTGGTGTAGTGGTTGGAGGTTTATTATTTTTAGTAAAAGACCAGAGTTCGATACTCTCCGAGTGCATTTTTTATTTTATTTTCAATGCAATTTTATTAGTAATTGCAAACATTAAAAAATGTTTAGTTTAATAAAAATTTATTAACATTAAATAAATGAATTGTTTTTCACAAGCGATATTGAACCCCTAACAAAAAAATATCTAAAATAATAACGATAGAATTCAATGAAAATATATACCATTAGCCAACTCGTATAAAATTTGAGCCTCATATAAACTATTTTTTCTTTGAAATTATATTATGATCATATTATATTAGCAAATTTCAAATTTTTTTTAGCTTCACCTAGAACTTATCCTAATTATTTTGTGATTCTCAATTCTAGACAACCAGGCTTTATAGCCACTTTTTGGTCAGCTTTTAAGTTTTTTACATTTCTATCCCTTCTATAGATAATGTTTGTGATTGTATTTTAAAGAGAATAGGTAAAGGTGTAAAAATGCTCTAGCCTGACCAAAAAATGGTTTTAAAGTCTGGTTGCCTAGACAAACTCTTTTGTGATATTAGTTATTATGTTTGTTTGCTTTTTGCTAAGGTTATCAATAGTGACCTTATTTTGGCTTAAAATTGACTACACTTGGATCCAATTTGATATATGTATTGTATTTTTTATAGTTGAATTTTTTTTATTAGTTACTAGCTTCGGTAAAAAAAATTGGCTTTACCATTGATAATTACTATTATCAACTAATAAGTATTTTCCATTTCGCCCCCCCTCGACTAAAATCCTGGGTCCGCCCCTGTTCAGGACACCAATTGTAGACGGCAAAAAAAAAGTTACAGGTAGTCCATTCTTTTGAAACTGAAAGTTTAAGTTTACAAATTAAACTACCTTAAGGCCGGACTGGAGCACAGTCACGACACAAAACAAATAAAGAAGAGAACCATTAACTCAAACTTGTGTAACATATGATGTGTCAAGGGAAAGGAAGACTGTGACACAAGATGAAGTCCTTGTCCGAGCCAAAAGCCAATAACTTAATTTCACATTATCAAACACTTCCTGGGTATCTAATAACAACTCTATTTAAAATCAGTGTTCTAAAAATCGCTAGGCGCTGGGCGGGCGGCGGGCAGGTGCCTAGCGCCTAGGCGGTCTTAGGTTTTGTATTATAACTTTAATACTTTACAAAAGTTAAGCATAATACCTTATCAATTACATCCAATTTAATGCCAATATACATATGCAAAATTTAAAAACATGAAAAATTAACAATCATAAACAAATTTTATTAAAACTCAAATGACTGAAGTTGGTCATGATGGGTACTTCATATAAATTTGAATTTGTGTACACTTTTATTTTTCTTCAAATTGCATGAATAACCTCACTTATGTTTGATAAAATCTACATCAGTAAAATTGGTACCAGCAGATCCTTTGAGAATTTTATTAAGTAATCATCATATGCTACATTTAGACATATACTGAATAAAAAACAATTAAATAGTTTATTTCTAAAAAATAGGAAAGAAAAATAAAATAAGAACACAATCAACCTTATTAAAAAATAAAAATAAAAATAAATAAAAATAAAAATCGCCCTGACAGTCTAGAGTCCGCCTAGGCCGCCCAGACCCCGCCTAGCCCCAACTGCCTAGACCCCGCCTAGAGTCCGCCCAGACTGCCCGCCCAGCCATTAATCTGGGCGATTTTTCACCTTCTAGCGCCTAGGCCGATTTTTAGAACACTGTTTAAAACTATAGTAAACATCATACAGATAGGTTTAAATAAAATAGCTAACAGTCTGCAGTATTCTGGTAAACAGATCAAAGTAACAGCATGAAACAGAAAACTAAACATACAATACAGACTGAATGTTGCAAGTATGGATTGCATAGAAAACATCAATCATAAAGGGCACGCTGCAGGATTCAGTTTGGTGAACTGAGGCAAATCAAATCTAACTATAAGATTAACTTAATCCTCAGTGATTGCATATAAAACACCGTACAGGTCACTAACTCTACTCACACTGTCCTAAAGTTCCCTCAAACAAATAACATTTTGTCCACACAAATCTCAAGTACAACAAATTCATAATCGGCTTATGAGAAGACATAAGAGCCTTATTCATGTCATGGAGGCAGGCAGGCATATTACAACACGGGAACACATCTTTATGGAACATACTCGGTGGCTTACCTATGGTTCTTCACGGGAAAAGGAGAGACAATTTTGTTACTTGTCTGACTGTATATTCTTTACTTGTCTAATTGTGTATTCTTCAACTTTTCCTAATGACATTGTAACTTATTTAAGAGGATGAAGCGTGAACAAATATTGGTTTCTTATCGATGTTTTTTTTCATGGAAACACTATATACTAGTTTAGTGCTATAAAAGGACTCTTGTTGTCTCCTTTTGTTGACTTAAAAAAAATAATAATAACTCGGAAGTGTGTACTTTCGAATTTCGATCGATGATTACTATAAACACGTTTACATAAAGAATGAAGCACAGTGTTTGCCATAGGGGTGGGTACAGTCCGGGATTGGGCTTGTCCTGGTCCCAGTCCCTGTCCAATGAAACGAGACCGGACCGTTTCGGGATACGGAATTTTCTTGAGCACACCCGATTGGTCCCGAACCGGTTTGAACCGGGACGGTCCAGGTTGGGACCATTCTATTTCGATTCAAATCTCACAGTCAAATGGGTATCTGAAAAAGGATCTAAATTGGGATGGAATAGGGTATTACCTAAGGGGATTGAATCAAGGAGCTTGAGAGACAGCAAGATCTGCATCGCTTTGCAATTTCGAGATTTTGTCTTCTGGGTCTGGCGGAAAATAGGTATCTGGCAAATGGTAGAGATGATCAATTGCCTTTGTGGCTTCCGCCATCAAATCTCGATCTCCTCTTTCACTTTGAGCGCTGCTCATTTTTAGTGGGAGTTCGTTCTATGACGACAAACGACAAAACACACATCACAACTTTATACACTCACACACCTTTACTCTTTACCCTTTTGTTGTTGTTGTTGATGAAGCTCCATTGTTGGTGCTTCAAGCTTTGTGAGGTCGTTGTTGTTGTTGCAAGTGCTCGTTCTGGTTGTACTGGTGTTGGTGGTTGGGGTTGGGGTTGAGGAGGTGAGGATGGGCTGGACGAAGAGGAAGCACAAGAGTGGGGAAGTTGATGCCATTGATCTCGCTCTGCTGCCTTTCACTTTGTGCGTTGGTTTATGAGATATTCTCTGTAAGTGTGTGAATTGATAAAAATTAATTGGGCTTAGATGTGTAAGAAATATTAGATGTGTGTAAGAAATATTAGACATTAGATGTGTGCGAGTGTGTAAGAGATATTAGATGTGGGCTTGAGCTTAGAATTGATAAAAATTAATTGGGCTAAGGCGTACTATAGTAATTGGGACGGACTGGAACAGTCAGGGGCAAAATTAGTGAAAATCGGTCCCGAACCAATTGGAATTAGTCTGGGACAGGGATAAAAATTGTATAAACCAATTGTCCCAATTTAAATCGATTCGGGACCATACAGGTCCGGGTCGGAAAGATTGGGACCAGGATTCATACCTACCCCTAATTTTCCAAATTAACTAGTAACTAGTACACAATATATAAGTAGATGGATCGCCTTAGACCGAGCAATGGTGACATATATCCATGAGTAATTCTATATGTCGAGGATTTGGGCGAGGTTTTGGGCGAGGGAAGTGCGTCACACGCGAGCGGGCTGACGTGGTGAAAAAAAAAAAAAAAAAAAAAGTTCGCGAGGGAACTCAAAAATTTGGGCGAAAGAAGAAGAGGGAATGGAAGCCTCTTCATCTCCCTCTCTCGCTCCCTCTGTCTCTCGCTCCCTCTCCTCTCCCTCTGTCTGTCGCTCCCTCTCCTCTTCCTCTCCTCTCGCTCCCTGTGTCTCTCGCTCCCTCTGTCTCTCGCTCCCTGTGTCTGTCGCTCCCTCTCCTCTCCCTCTGTCTGTCGCTCCCTCTCCTCTCCCTCTCCCTCTCCCCATTATCGACCCCATTTTCGGCAAATTCGACACTGAAACGAACGAAAATTTAGGAAGAAGAAGGAAATAAGGAGAAGAGAAGAACGTCTCCTTCGTCCATTCCCTCTCTCAAAAGGTATATTTTTCCTCTCATTTTAGGTTTTAGGTTTTTGGTTTTTGGTTTGTAGTTTTTGATTTTCCCTTTACTTGGTTGTTTTAGGTTACTGGTTTTGGACAAGAAGTTGGTTTTCATCGCTCGGACGCAGAGGTAAGCCCATTCTTCTTCTCTTCGTTTCGTCTTCAGATCTAGGGTTCATCTAGGGTGGATTTTTTTTTTTTATTTCAGTGTTCTTGAGCCGAAGAGCTTCATGTAGGGCTCATTTTTTTTTTCAGTGTTCTTCAACCGAAGAGCTTGTAATAATTTCAGTGTTCATGTCGATTTTTTTTTTTTTTTTTTTTTATGAATTGTGGGTTTTTTTTTTTTATAATTTCATTGTTCATATCTGTAGAATTTTTCTTTTTCTTTAAGATTTGTTTTCATCAAAACTATTCTTAGATCTATATTCGTAATCGTGTTAAGGCACCACATGCGAGGTAATACTCGGCGAGCCCACGATTATTAAGATTAGATTAAAGAAGAATCTTCAAAATCATGACTATATTCATGATATTTATATCAGATCTAGGGTTCAATTTTTTTTTTATTTCAGTGTTCTTCAGCCGAAGAGCTTCATCTAGGGTTCATTTTTTTATTTATTTCAGTGTTCTTCAACCGAAGAGCTTCATCTAGAGTTCATTTTAATTGTAATTCATGTGGGTTTTTTTTTATGAGTCGTGGGGTTTTTTTTTTTATAATTTCAGTGTTCATATCTGTAGAAATTTTTTTTTTGTTTAAGATTTTATATATATAAGCATCTTTTTATCTCTGTGTTTTCATCAAAACTCTTCTTAGATCTATATTCTTAATCGTGTTAAGGCACCACATGCGAGGTAATACTCGGCGAGCCCACGATTATTAAGATTATATTAAAGAAGAATCTTCAAAATCATGACTATATTCATGATATTTATATCAGATCTAGGGTTCATGTAGGGTTCATTTTTTTTTTAATTTCAGTGTTCTTCAGCCGAAGAGCTTCATCTAGGGTTCACTTTTTTATTGTGTAGCTTGCTGTTTGCATTCCAAATTCTGCCAGGATTCTTCATCAGACTTCCTACTCTCTGTAAGTGCACTGATTTGCTTATAGATTACATCTAAAATGAATCGCTCTCGTATCTTTAATTGCTTTATAGATTACATTCAAGTTATTTGAATGATGGGATGTGTTGAGCGTGACTTGCAGGTCACTAAGAATATGCTTGAAGTTCCATGTTAGGGATACTCGTTTCAAGTGCGCTCCGCCAATTCGAGATGCAGACAATAAAGAAAGGATATGGGATGCTTTAGTGGTAAATTTTCAATTATGTAATGCTATTTGATCATAACGAGATGAATGCAGCACGTTATTGAATGCATTTCACTGCAGGAAGGGCACATAGACATGTTAAGTTCTGGATGTGCTTGATGCGAGGGGATATGATCGTTCTTTGATTGCCTCACGGTCTATCGAGTCATACTTGATTCAGGTTTGCAAACTTGCTTTTCTTGTTTCAATAACTATACTTCTTGCTAGCACATACTATACAGGATCACTCTTTGCACAATGATGGATGAATGATGATCAAAGGATCTTCCATCTAAATATCACTTATAGATGCTAAATTCTCTACAAGGTAAGATCTTAAGAATTCAATCAATGTAATTCTTCCACTAACTACATCTTTTTACGATCGATACAGGGTCCGTTAGAAAGTTGATTTTAATCCTTAAAATAGTTATAGCTGATGCATCATGCATGGTTCTCCATAAGTTTCCAAGTTGTCATGGGCAAGGCAAGATGCCAAGGTCTGCAACAAGGTGTGGCCGTGGCGAGATGCTTTGAGCCTTGGCGAGGTCCCCTACAACATAGAGTTTGTTGCTAAAAAAACTTTGACTATATACCTCAACAAATGGCATCTCAGTTTTATTATTTTCTGGTGTATTCTAGCATTTTCCACCTGTATTTATCTGTTCAGCTTCTCTGTGTTTGATCATTGCAGGCGATCGATACATGAGACCGTGGATTATTCCAGTGCCCGATGTTACTTTCACGACAAGAGCTGAAGAAGATGAGTGTTTGATAGTGGCAAGTGATGGACTCTGGGATGTGATGTCTAATGATGATGTGGGAGGAGTAGCTCGTCACCTACTGAGACGACTGAGGAGATCTGCAATGAAAGATGGAACATCGCCTTGTCCAGCACAAGCTGTTGCTGACCATCTAACTGACCTGGCTTATAGGAGAAACAGTACGGACAATATCTCAGTCATTGTTGTTGACCTGAAACCCAGGAGAAAGCGTGTGCAGAAGACGGTGAAGGAACAGTGTGCAGAGGCTCGTGACGGAACAGTGAGATCTTGACGTTCTGTTTGTTGCTATTAAGTGCAGATATAACAAAGGTGGTTCTTCAGATCTTAGTTACTGTTTTCTATCAATGTAGCCTTAGTTGAATATCTGGTGGTTACACCACTTAAAGCTTTTACTCATCTTTACAGAATGTAGTGGTAATGCGCTCCATGGGTTAATAGTCCAATCTTCTAGGGAGGGACTTGCTTTGGTTGTGTAGTGTAGTTGATCAGCCTAAATTTTCTGAAGGGTTGGTCTCAAACATTAAAGTAAATGAAATCTTTAGTTTTCCCCACCCTGTTTGTTATTCTAGTGTCACTATTTTCTGCGGAGTCTTTCTGTTTGTAAATGAAATCTGGAATGCTGGTGAAGTAGTACTCATATGAGCAAGTTTGTGTTTCTCCATGGGTGCCTATATAGAGTTATTTCTAGTTTGTCAGAAATCTTGCGCAGGTTGGTTTTCACAATGAAGATGCAATTACATGGTCATTGTTGATGCAACCGTTTTAAGTAATGCTGTTATTTTTTTCCTTGTGCAAGAAGCAGTGTGTTTCTGGTGTGTGGTTCAGCAGAACACCAAACACTACACCATGGGTTAGGATTAAAGGACTTCAGGGAAATTCCGCATATTTAGCTTAGCGAAGGATCATAATCATTATTGTCAGAGTTGTGTGTGTGTGTGGTGCACCTGTTTCTTTATTCTCTATATGTTCGATGTTGTTTGTTCGATTGAATTTCAGATGTGTTTGACCTTAATTCAAAATTTCAATTTGCATTGAAAGCAAAAACCAATGGATATTGTTGAGGAGATGAAGTTTGTGTTTATGTTCAGAGTTTCAAATTCATGGTTCTCAGGTTTGGTTGGTCTCTAGTATTATTCTGCCTTTCCTCATACTAAGGGAAAAAGAATTGGAAGGGTGGGCTGCTGGCATGGAGCTCTGCATTTTCTTTTACAGGAAAGAACCCATCGCTCTAACGACAAGGTCTGTTGGTTGGCCTGGTCTCGGCACTTTTTCAGAATTTGAATTTGTTGTATATTTGAGTTCTGTTTTTTCATGAATTGGAATTTGTTGTACATTTGAGTTCTGCGTGTGAAAATTGCAGCTTATATTTGTATCTTTTCACAGTTATAGACTGCAATCCACTGAATGACAAACACACTTGTGTTCGTATTTTAACAACGCGATATGTTGGTGCTAAACTTACAACCCGAGATACAACTTACTGTTACATAGTTTTTAACACTCTTCAGAGTTCTCTCCGATCTCTCAACTTTAAAATCGAGTCAGTAATGAAATGTCAGAGCAACCCTGATATATTTTCTTACTTTTAGTTTCTGGGATTTCTATCAAAGTTCTTAGCTCCTTTCCAGTATAAGTACAGAATGAGCTTCCTTGGTTTCAACTGAAAGAAAGAATTCATAACTTGATCTTCAACTATTGCACTGAGATTTAACAACACAATGTAAACAATAACTAGTTCTCTCAACTATTAATCCAGAAACGAGATAATTACTATAATCAATATAACCATTGCCGCGAATTCAAAACTAAAATGAAATTTTCATAAACCACATTTTGTCAACAACAATAGGAAAAACTCTAATACTTGCCTCAAAAGGTTCTGATGCATGAAAAAATACAGATTAGTGGGCAGCTGAAGTTTGAGCAGCCAAAAACCACACACATATACGTTGATCATTCCATCCAAAGATGGACTCATCATACATAGATATATATAATATAACATATGCATAATATGTACACATATGTACCTATAATCGTCAGTAAAGCTTATCCTGAGATCTCATCAAGGCGACAGTCCATGATGTATGAAACAGATTCAAGGAATGCAGCTTCACTTGTGCCTGGGAGATTATAGGCTTGTGCTTCAAGGACAATCTCCTCAATGACAGATCCATGATCAATTGGAATCAACACAGTTTGATCTCCTTCTCCCTCGTTGTCTATCAAAATGTTTCCAGCATGACGATCGGTATTAGCCAACCTCATATCTAGAACACTGATCTTATGCACTTCCCTCCTTGTCTATCAAAATGTTTCCAACATGACGATCGGTATTAGCCAACCTCATATCTAGAACACTGATCTTATGCACTTCCTCCACAGGGAAAGCTCTAGGACCCATGTCCTCACAGCTTCCCTGATTCTTCTTGAACATCTGCAAAGATCTTATCTTCATGTTTTTGGCTGATCGCTCGAAACCTTCTGGATGGTGAAATCCCTTATGCAAACATCTAACCATTATTGTTGGTGGGACTCCTGCGAATCCCACTTTCTCACCCCTTCTTGGATGGATCAAGAATATAGGCTGCCACTTCTCTTAAAGCTCCTTCTCCCACTTTTGTTCCGCGCTTCAGTCTGCAAACATACATAAACAAATATAAGCATTGAAAATCCCAGTGCAATTGTAAAACACCCCAAAATTTCTTACAAAATGCAATTCATAGGAGTAAAGTTATAGCCTACACATTGATCTGTACACATTCAAAAATGGTAAAAAGAAACCCTTCCAAGGCACATTTACATGCAACCTGATTTTAAGGGGAAAAAAAAGCTTGCAATTCACCAATTTATACCTTTGGATTAGTGAACCTCCATTGCAACTTGTTGTCATGCCCTCAGTGGTGTTAGCTTCCTGCATTATCAAATAATTTTTTATTGGTCACGAAAAAGAAATTTGGAAGCGTGACTATGACAAGAATGTTCCTGAGAAAAGAAAAGAGAGAAAAAAAAAAGTTTAGGTATACTCCTGGCTGACGACCTCGATAGACAACATACGCTCTGAATGTCATTCCTGCAACAGGAGGGGATATAAGGAAGAGGGAAGTATAGTGTGAGAGGCTGTTGGAATTCAGGCGTGCGAACAAAGTCGAAACTCACTCAAAGATCTAAAAGTTCATTAACATCTTGAAACTCAAGTACATAAACCTAAGATGTATAGACTATTTCTGAACAAAAATCGTAAACCCTAGATCTAAAATAAGAGGAGAAAAAATAAATTGAAGCTTTGAAGGTTGAAGACGAAACTTAGAGAAGAACAAAGGGAGTTAGTGTTGCATATGATTAAACCTTATCGGTTGTTTCTGCCTTAATTTCATTATACATTACAACAAGACTTTATTTAGTTAATATGTACAATAAATACAGAAAGATGAAAACTTAAGAACAGAAGGAAATACTTACAAATAAAAGGCTAAAGGTTTTTAAGCCATAATTTTATTTGCATTACCATATTCACGATAATATCGTTGGAACTCGTCAAGGTTGACGAATTCCATCCCATATTTAGGTTCCCTCACCTCTTGTACATTTTCTTCCACCAACATACAATCATTATCTTCTACACTATCCATTCTTGTAATGTTTGTTTATAAATCACAGGGCGATGATAAGCAGAAATCAAAACAGAAATGAAATGAAAAATACAAAAAAACAAAACCACATGAACACTGAAATTAAACAAAAAAAAATCTAGGACCTTAGTGGCAGGTTCAACTAATTTACAGTTCAAGTAGGAAATAGAATACATGATATGAACACTGAAATTATAAAAAAAAAAAAACCACATGAACACTGAAATTATTACAATTAAAATGAACTCTAGATGAAGCTCTTCGGTTGAAGAACACTGAAATAAATAAAAAAAATGAACCCTAGATGAAGCTCTTCGGCTGAAGAACACTGAAATAAAAAAAAAATTGAACCCTAGATCTGATATAAATATCATGAATATAGTCATGATTTTGAAGATTCTTCTTTAATCTAATCTTGATAATCGTGGGCTCGCCGAGTATTACCTCGCATGTGGTGCCTTAACACGATTACGAATATAGATCTAAGAATAGTTTTGATGAAAACAAATCTTAAAGAAAAAGAAAAATTCTACAGATATGAACAATGAAATTATAAAAAAAAACCCACAATTCATAAAAAAAAAAAAAAAAAAAATCGACATGAACACTGAAATTATTACAAGCTCTTCGGTTGAAGAACGCTGAAAAAAAAAATGAGCCCTACATGAAGCTCTTCGGCTCAAGAACACTGAAATAAAAAAAAAATCCACCCTAGATGAACCCTAGATCTGAAGACGAAACGAAGAGAAGAAGAATGGGCTTACCTCTGCGTCCGAGCGATGAAAACCAACTTCTTGTCCAAAACCAATAACCTAAAACAACCAAGTAAAGGGAAAATCAAAAACTACAAACCAAAAACCAAAAACCTAAAACCTAAAATGAGAGGAAAAATATACCTTTTGAGAGAGGGAAGGGACGAAGGAGACGTTCTTCTCTTCTCCTTATTTCCTTCTTCTTCCTAAATTTTCGTTCGTTTCAGTGTCGAATCTGCCGAAAATGGGGTCGATAATGGGGAGAGGGAGAGGGAGAGGAGAGGGAGCGACAGACACAGGGAGCGAGAGACACAGGGAGCGAGAGGAGAGGGAGAGGAGAGGGAGCGACAGACAGAGGGAGAGGAGAGGGAGCGAGAGACAGAGGGAGCGAGAGAGGGAGATGAAGAGGCTTCCATTCCCTCTTCTTCTTTCGCCCAAATTTTTGAGTTCCCTCGCGAACTTTTTTTTTTTTTTTTTTTCACCACGTCAGCCCGCTCGCGTGCGACGCACTTCCCTCGCCCAAATCCTCGACATATAGAATTACTCTATATCCATTGCTTGCGCCTTTCACGTAGAAACAATACAATAACCTTTTAATTGATACTTACGTAGTTAGACAGGAAACTATGTTTCTTCATAGTACATCATAGTTAGTTAGTTAGAGGCGAAGGCAGAACTTTGTCCCAGTCTCAACTTTTCTGGTTTAGTTTGCAACAAAACCTTGCTACTGCATTCCAACATGAACGGTTTGTATCTACCTATTGTTCATCATCTCTTATTGTTTTCTTTTCATTGTTTAATTTACTTTCAATTATTTTTTCTCAAGCCAATTGGTTCACAACAGATGATCACATATTTATGTTTTATATCCGGATAAGTGCAACTTTAAACCCATCTGAGTATCAATGTTGCATTTGAACTTGAAACAAATTTAGCTTAGGAAAAGTGGAGTTAAAGTTTTAAATGTGGAATTCTTTTTTTTTCTTTTCTTTTTTTTGCATAGGATAGGGGATGTAAATTTTAGTAAAATGCAACTCTAGTACACCAATTGTTCAAACAGTTGGTGAGCAAGACAAGTTCACACACTCATGATCTAGAGAAGAAGAGAGAGACTCTGACCTGATTCTTAATTGATTCAGCACTCTTTCGGAATCCCAATAACTTCAGATGAACAATGAGATTCCAAAATGAATGAATGAAAGTTTCTATTGATTAGTTCAACCCTTGCCAACGATTGTCGAACAACCGAGTGTTTATTTTAAAACTTTTGAAATAAAATTAGAGGGAATTAAAACTGAAGTGATTGTCAAGGGCCATGGAGTGGATACCAAAACAAAAATAAGATTGCAGCCCAACCCATGAAGCTTAATCCCGTGGTCCCTCTGCCCTTATAGATCAAAAACTTTCCATAGCATATGGCATATGCAAGTATGCAACTGCAGATGCAAGTTGCAAAGACATAATTTAGGGGTGTTAATCGGTTTGGTCAGTTCAAAACTAGACCAAAACTTAACCGAACTAGAGATTCGATTTTCAGTTCGGTTTTCACATTTTAAAAACAAAAAATTCAATCGAACCGGACCGACCGGTTTCGATTGTTTCAGTTTTCCATTTTCTTTTTCTCCTCATAAATGGTGCATCTCAGTCTTTCTAACATCTCAAATACCCATTAACCCAATCAATAGTCTCTCATTGACAAGAGAAAGTAGGAAGCGAAAGAAAAAGTTATTGGTTAGGGGATTAAAGAGGGGGTTCGGTTCAATTCAGTAGTTTCGGTGGTATGAAATACAAAAATCGAAACAAAACCGAACCAGCTCGGTTCGATTTTTTATGTTCGATTTCGGTGTTTCTCGGTTCGAGTTTTTAGGTTAATTTTTTATTCGGTTCGGTCTATTTTTCAAGAACCAATTAACACCCCTAGCATAATCCATTGCTGGAATGTCACGGTGGAATTTGATCCATCTTTTGAGAGTTGTCGTAAGGTTAAAATGGGCTTTTGTAGGTGTTGCATTACATTCGAATGTATACTTTAATTGTATATGATGATACATCAAAATAAACTGATCATCACGGCCGTACACGTGGCATAAATATCCATCACGACAATACAACGCCTAATCTATTGGGCCAGCTCATAAAGCCCAAGAAAAATAAAACCAACAACAGAGGTCTGCCAATGAGAAAAAACAAACAGGGCCTAAATCCAGGCCTAAACAAATCAGAGCCCGGATCAAGGCCCGACACGAGTTCTCTCATAAAGAAAAGGAATATTGCACCAAAATGAGCCGTGGAGGGAGTTATGCCTCCCCGAACACATCTCCATAAAGGAGGAGATTGTTACAAGAAACATCTTCTTTCTTTGCGCCTCACATGCTTAAGTCATGCAGAGAGTTAACCACAACCATTATAAAAGGTAAAGGGAACAACCAACAAAGGTATGCAAGTTTAAGTGAGTTTTGTCCAGATTTACATCATTCTTCCAATAGAGTTACTGACTTAAGCATCGGAGTGCCTTCGGCCACCAAAAAGGTAGTCTTTGGCAGTCTAACAATTGTTTGGCAGGTTAAATTCACAGGAGGACGATTTTTTGACGCATCAATTTGGCATCGTCCATGGGGAGCAACAAGTTTCTTTTCAACAAAAAAAAACCTTATGTTTGATCACAACTGAGCAACAGGACGAGATAATATTACGATCATCCAAAGTCGTTTCCAATATCCATGGTAACAAATATTCCAATATTCTATTTGGGTTAAAATGACTAAAATTGTGTCTTGTGAATTAGAATGGTAATCCTAGTACATTTGGATATAATGATGCATAACTAAATATTCCATCAAATGAGCACTAGTAGAGTTGGTAAAGGCGTTGAAAGCCCGTGGAGCACGAATCTAAATGAAAAACGAATCCGGATAACGAGTCCAGAAAATGGGCTGGTCCGACATGGAGACGAGCCCGACATGGATAATAGACATTCGACAGGCTCAAGTAAAAACTGATCTGACATGAGACATATCCGACATGGACAGGAAACATATCCGACAAGCTCGAGTAGAATCAGGTCCAACAGGAGACGAATCCGACAAGAATCAGGTTCGCATGCCCGACTTAAGACTAGTCAAACAGACTTGATCTAGCTCGGACTCATGTAGTTTGATGGCGCTGACTTCATCTGGTCCGGACTCATGAAACAGACTACAAAGATTACATCTCCTAGTAAATGCAACTGACTACGATGTCACGGACGACATCTGGTCCGAACTCACGAAATTCAACTAATAACAGACTCACGTAGTCGACTATGATACAACATCTGATTAGAATTCACGAAGTCCGAGTACAACAACTCGTCACAAAAAATCTTCATCTAGTCAAAATTCATGCAGACTGAATGTGATGATTTCATCCGTCTGAACTCACACAATCTAACCCCGATGACTTGTCGCATGTGACACAATCCATTATGGCCATAAACGTGGCTCAAGTCACCATAAATGCAGGAGAGTCGTTACGAAGGCTTAAGTCACCATAAATATTGATGAACCGTTACAAAGGAAATGGATGGAATCACTCCCATCTCAATGAAAGAGGAGATCGTTATAATAAATGTCCCCATTCATTGTGCTAGCAGAGCTTAAGTCACGCACACAGCTGAATGCAGTAATCAATTCACTCATTACATAAGGTAAAGAAAAAGGTATGAACAGGGGATTGAATGGGCTCTCGACTTGATTCTAGGATATGTCAATTCGACTATCTTATCTACACTGTCAACTTTAACTGAGTTTTGTCCAGATTTACATCTTTCTTCTAACAGAGTTACTAACTTAGCATCGAAGTGTCTTCGGCCACCAAAAAGGTGGTCTTTGGCAGTCTAAAAATTATTTTGCAGGTCAAAATCACTGGAGGATGATTTTTGGACGCATCAGTTTAGCACCGTCCGTAAAGAACAACGAGTTTCCTTTTCTAAAATCGAAATACATAGTGACAAAGCTCATCACAACCTAACAAAATATCAACAAGCCATCAGAGAAAGTAATGTAGTCTGCAAATCGTCAATCCAGTAATGATCACGACAACTCTCCCATCAATGCATCACTGACAGCTCAAGGAGAAGAAGCAGCCCGGATCACCGGACCAAAAGCATCTGAGAATGCGGATCCACTGCATGCAATAGTCTAGACATCCCAAATAGTTGGCGGCGCTGCCACGGATCCTCGGGTGGATTTTCTCACGGCTTAGATGAATTACATGACAAAGATGCTGAAGAAAATCACCTAGAAACGACTTCAGCCAGCCAACCCTACTCCAACATCGCCCCAACAAAATTCCAATTTCCAAACTCAAGGAAGCGATGAAGCCCTAGCAGAACCCCAACAGGGGAAACGTCGAGAGCAGCGAACTCCCCCAAGACAAGACTCCTCAGTGTGGCGGATTGATTGTTGAGATCCCATTCAGGATTGGAATCACTGATCCCAACGTACTATACGAGTTAGTTAAACCACCATTTTCTAACGCACTCATGAAAAAGGCAATGTCAAAAAAGTTCACTCCACCAAAGTTCGAAGTGTATGATGGTACTACTGACCCAATGGATCACCTAAGACATTTTCACCACATGATGGCTCTAAAAGAAACCAAGGAGTCGATCCTGTGTAGAACTTTCCCAATCAGCCTCACGTCCACAGCAATGAACTGGTTAAATAGCCTACCCCCGAGATCGATAGACTATTTCCAGGCTTTAGCCACCGTTTTCAATACCAGATTCATTGGGAGCCAGCGGATGAGGAAATGA
Source organism: Berberis thunbergii (assembly GCA_003290165.1). Lineage (NCBI taxonomy): Eukaryota > Viridiplantae > Streptophyta > Magnoliopsida > Ranunculales > Berberidaceae > Berberis > Berberis thunbergii. Next base: position 21,768 of record QNQO01006143.1, on the reverse strand, counting down.
CCCCAGTACCTCCTGCACATCCGACAGAAGCCCGAAAAAAATTGACATGGGAATACGTCACTTGTTTCACCAATGAGTTAACAATGATTAATGGATGCAACAATGACACAGCCGCTGTAACTTTTGTCGCCGGACAGAAGAGAGACCCCTTCTTCGATGCCCTTAACTTGGAGCCTCCAAAAGGCAAACTTGTCCTGCTGAAAATAGCACAGAAACATATCTCCCTTGAAGAAATGAAAGCTATGAGGAGAAAGAATGAGCATGAAAGGGATAACCATTCGAGGAAATGGGAAATAAAATATGAAATAAGGCAAGATGATGGATCACGGGAGGATAATAATCATTCAAAGAAACATCCACTACAAGAAAAATTGTGATCAATAGCGTTTAAAAACCGCTATGGTAGGATACCATAGCGGTTAAGTAACCGCTATGACAGTCGGCGCTATAATAGACCCAGGGGATATTATAGCGGTTTTCAAACGCTATGGTAAGTTTGGCTTTTATAGCGTTTCAAAACCACTATGGTAGCCTCTTCCATAGCGTTTTAAAAACGCTATAGTAGACTCTAAACCGCTATGGTAGATTTTACCATAGCGTTTTAAAAACGCTATGGTAAGTATACATAGCAATTTTTTTTTTACTATCAAATGACTTTTTATTACATCTTATCATGTATGCATTAGCCTTAGCACTCGAAATTCATTGTGATAAAGACAAGAAACACCATGTTGGTGATCAAGCAAAAGAAAATAAAATGTATTATTTTCACTTCCTTTTGCTAAAAGAAATGTTGAATGATCTAAACATTTTTGTGATGATGAATGTACATAATGTTTCAAGGGAAAAAAAGGGAACGAAAGCAACGACATAATTTTTGTGATGATGAATGTACATAATGTACAAACTCTTATTAATCTACACCTGCAACAACAACAACGACAGCAGAAACAACAACATCAACAGCAACAACAACAGGGGCTATCGACAGCAACAACAACAATGATAGCAACGACAGCAACAGCAACAACAGCAGCAGCAGCAACAACAACCATACTAGAGTTTCTCCTAGTACACACCCCTTCCTTTTCTTCTTCATGTTATGAAATTGAAATCCCCTACCAAAAATCCAAGGGGAGTCTACCCCAACCTGCTGAATCAATCAACTCAGATCAGAATTACTCTATTTAGTGTCACCCCTAAAGTTGAGTTTCCTAAGGGAAGTACATTACAACATAAAAGCCATCATCCAGATGGACTTCTTGACAAATGCAAGTCTTGTTGTTTTGGGATTCTAGCTAATTGAAAACCATTTACTTTGAGGAAACTGTAGCAACATTTTCTCAACCAGAGAAGTTATATAATTTGTTAACAAGAATGGTTTGTTTTGAAAGAAAAATCTTCACTAACCTGCCCACCATGAATAAGACCCATCAAAACCCTTGCAGTTTGTACTAAGTTTGTTCTGTTGTTTCCTAAAGGTCTATATTTCTGTTTCACCAAACAAGGAATGGGGATATTAGCTAAGATAGGCCTTTGAAAACAATAGAAGAAATATGGAATTTAGCTTCATAAACACAAAGAATCTATGCGTGAACATTACCTTCTGGGGGCAAGAAAGATAACTCTCTCCCCAACCGCCAGAGATCAGTTGTTTTGATAGCAAAAAGTCGCAAGCTTTTAGGACCGTAGGGCTATTTTGTAGTCCTATTCCTACCATAGCCCGAATTGTTGCAGCTCCAGAAAGTGATTCGGAAAAGTGATGGAGGATAGGAGCCCTTTGAATCCTGTCTAAGCGTGCCAGTTCTCTAGCAGTTGGTCTATAGTAGCGCTGTAGTGACCATTACCAAAAGTTAGGTTCAGATTCTGAGTAATAACATACCCAATCATGGCTGTTATAAAAATGTGTCATCTTTAGCAGCCTGTGCTGTTTTACTGACCTGGTTTGTTAGGAGAGCCAAGAAAGTCCCCATTGGTATCAACTCTAATGCCATTATAAAGGTTAAAAAATAGCGCTTCTCTTATTATACCGAAGAATAGTAGGTCACCCTATAGTTCAAGCTCTGACTGAACATCTGAATGAAATTTTTTCTTTAAAAAATCTCTTCCGTTCCCCCTGCATCTCATCAATTAGAATGTTTTGTGTGTCAGTGTAATTTCAAAAAGTAAAATGCAAGAAACTAGAATAATTATTAGAAATGCATTTAAAACAATAAACTTAAAAAATTGGTCAGTTCATCCACTCAAGCATTTAATTCAAAAATGGGCACAGCATAGCAAGTAAAATTGAAAATTCTTCAAATATACATAACCCACTTCTTTAAACTGTATAAACCAAAAGAACATACTATCAAAAATCAATAGACAGAAAATGAACAATATAAATTTGAAAAATAAAAGGAGAAAAATAATTATAATTGATTGAATTCGAATAACCCATTATATGATAACACAGTGTCTTCCTTCTGAAACAGATAAACTAACATAACCGATATCATACCACCATTTCCTAACAAAAAAAAAAATAAAATAGAATACATCTACAAGTGTACCCACGGTAAGATCCAGTTATATGAGTTCAATTATCAAGAAGAAAATCAACAAACAAACAGATTAAAAGAAGGGGAAATACCAAGAGAGTAAAGTTACCTACTTGAGAAGAAAAGATGTATGCAATCTGCCAGAGCTTCAAGTGAATGCCCAAAACAACTTCTAACACAAGATTTGGTAAGGGAGAGCTTAGGGCTTTGGATATATTCTCCTTAAGAAATGTTGAGGATGTCTTTTTTGAGTCATCACCCCGTTTTGCTATTGCTCGGGCTAGCAAGTTTAGATAAGCCTGTCCATACCATCTAAATCCCATGAAACTTGAACAACAAGTACAGAGATTGAAAGGGGTTTGATGAACTCAATCCCTTAAAAAAATCTAAAAGCTTTTTGTGAATTGGCTTACATGTAAAGACTGTAAAGTCGCTCTCCTTTCTGTGTTCTGCTTCTTCTTCTCTCTCTAGATCTGCGCTCTGCTTCTTGCTTCACAGATTCCTCACTCCTTCTAGGTTCTTGCTTCACAATTTTTGAACCTTGTCAGAACACCTAAATCGGGGTGATACTAGGACCTGCACGTGCTTTTGGTATGTAGCATTGCTAGAAACAAGAAATTTAGAAACTCCAGTAGTTTAAAATTTTTGATGTCTAACATGGTATTCTAAGAAATGTAAATATAAACAGTACATTTTCTAAGAAAGAATTGCCAAAATGGAGCAAAAGAATATGGAAGTTACCTTGATAGAAGTCATCTTTGTTCACAGACTCTTCTCTGATTGATCTCTAGCCAAGTGAAAAGAAAGATCAAAGACATCCTACACATAAGAATCCTCTTAGATCACAAACAGAGGAATTAAATCTTTCTTGCTTGCATTCACTTTCCCCATCATCACATTCTCTTAGTCCAAAATATCCACTGGTACTATGATTTTCTGCAAGAATGATGACAATAATGCAAAACCACTTATGATATAAACTCTGAAATCACATATTTTGCTTAGTCTAAAATGAATGAGCTATAATACAAATACTTTACTTCGTAATGGACAGTGTAGAGTATGAAATGCATGTGTAGTTCTTCCAAAATAATTTACTATTTACATGGATAAAAGCAATGACTACTAACCTGTTAGCAAACACAAAATGAGGAAGCTAACAGCCATTTTACTTGATGACAACTGTGCAACCTGAAAATGTAGAAGAAGCAACAATCAACAGAACAAACATTGAAGAGACTAAACTTATTTTAACCAAACCCATTTACGCTAATCTACAATTGAATTAAAACCCCCTAAATCAATCACTCAATCCAAATTAGAGAGGCAGAACAATCAATCATTCAAACCCTAAGAACCTCATTTTAGGGCATTAAGGCTTCATTACACAATCTACAATTCAAACCTCAAAATCAACCTTGATTCACTTCATTTTAGAAGAAAAAAACCTAACTTTTATTTTTATACTAAACACACAAAAGTTTACAAAAACAAACCCCAAACCAGATTTCTTGTACTGATCTCAACAATGCATGGTACCAAAAAAAACACAAATCTAAAAAAAACCCATTACACATCATGAACTAATCTAAAATCCATTGATGACCAAACCAAACAACAAACCTTTGAGATGGTTCTATAGCCGATTGAGCTCCAACACCATTGGGTGTGAATAAGTCAGAAATAAGTTTTCTTGAGTCAATTCCTCGAAATCTCCAAAGAAAAATAGATGAAATTAGTGTGAGAAGAAAGAGAGAGCAAACCTTGGTGCGAGCAGAGAGATGCGACCAGAGAGATCCAGCAGAGAGAGGCGACTAGAGAGATGCGACCAGAGAGATGCGACCAGAGAGATCCAGCAGAGAGAGGCGACTAGAGAGATGCGAGCAGAAGAGTGAGTAGAGATGCGAGCAGAGAGAGCGAAAGAGGCGTGCAGGGAGAGTGAGTAGAGATGCGAGCAGAGACATCGAAAGAGGCGTGCAGGGAGAGTGAGTAGAGAGGCGAGCAGAATAAGCAAATGAGAGAGAAGAAAAGGCTTGATAAGGGAGAGAAAAAATGGCGCTACGTTAAATGTTTGGGCGAGCGCTATTGCGTTTTAAAATCCCGCTCAATTTTAGACAACATTTTTGTATTTCAATAGTAACTAAAACTTCATTTTTCATAGCAAATGAGTAAAAAAAGCTACAATCAAATGCTATTAAAGAGGACTTGTGGTGTAGTGATCGAAGCAACGGACGCACTGGGTCCAATCAGCGAGAATCCAGAAAATCGCAATTGACACGACGCAGTCATGAGCGAATGACCACTGTAATGAAGAAAGAGTACAAACCGTACACAGCTCTAAAAACAAGCCGAACCGACATCCTAAAACACATAGCAAATTGGGGAGGACGTCAATTGGCCAACAAGGATGAAAGGAGACCCGGAAGGACAAGACAAGAGCAGGTACTGTTTTTTTCACAAGGATCACGAACATGATACCAAGGACTGCTACAAGTTAAAAGAAGAAATCGAACATTGGATCCAAAGATGACGATTGGGCGAATTTATCAGCATACCATACAAACAGTTCAAAGGAAAAGAAAAGGCGGACGCTGCAATCATGTGATCAAAAGAGTGGTCCAGGGAATTGATATATGCTCTACACTGCATCCGCCCCGATAAAGCACCTCCCACTCGAGCAAACCTATATCGAAATCAAAAGGTCAACGCTTTGAAGACGACTACACTAACTAACTTGAAGACTCTGATAGCAGATACAAATTCAGTTAAAATTACTTATAAGGAAATTAACAATGACAAACTCCATCAGGCCCTAACAAGCAATGCCAAATGGGGAGCAATAACGGTCCAGGCAATGGAGGTCATAAATTAAAAGGAATAGCAAAGGCACGAAACACCAACGCGAGGATAGACATCAGCCATGCAAGAATAAAAGAATAAACGCTCCACAATGTAACGAAACCACTCCCGAAAAATGTCTATTAGAAATAGTCAAAGAATCATAAAGTTTCATCTTCGAAATTGACATCCCACAAAGGCGAACAACTTCGTAGCAAACCTATATGAAACAATCGGTGTATAAAGCAGTAAAGGAATCAAGGCACAAGTCAGATATTCATAATAAACTTCTGGTCTAATCAACCAAAGAAGTAAGAGTTGGATACCTGAGTCAACTAAACACAGAAACTTCGAATCGACTGGGGTGTCGAGTTAACGAAATAAAAGTTGGACGAACGAGTCAACTAAGTAAAATGACTTCGGGTCGACTAGAGTATCACACGAACGAAGCAAAAGTTGGACAAACGAGTCAACTAAGTAAAATGACTTTGGGTGGACTAAAGTGTCGCACCAAAGAAAAACTAAAAGGTGGACGAACGAGTCAACTAAACACAAAGACTTCAAATCGACCGAGATGTCAAGTTAACGAAGTAAAAGTTGGACACCCAAGTCAACTAAACACAAAAACTTCAAATCGACCAAGATGTCGACTCAACGAAGTAAAAGTTGGACGAACGAGACAACCAAGTAAACCGACTTCGAGTAGACTAGAGTGTCGTACCAATAAAGCAAAAGTTGAATGAGTGAGTCAACTACGTAAATCAACTTCAATTCGATTGAAACGTCAAGTTAATGAAGTGGAAGTTGAGTGAACAATTCAACTAAACACAGAGACTTCGAATCGACTGAGATGTCGAGTTAACGAAGTAAAAGTTGGACACCCAAGTCACCTAAACATAGAAATTTCAAATCAACCAAGATGTCGAGTCAACGAAGTAAAATTTGGACTAACAAGTCAACTAAGTAAAACGACTTCGGGTTGACTATAGTGTCGCACCAACGAAGCAAAAGTTGAACGAGAGAGTCAACTAAGTAAAACAACTTCAAGTCGATTGAAATGTATAGTTAACGAAGTGGAAGTTGAGCGAACAAATCAACTAAAACGCAGAAACTTTGAATCAACCAAGATATCGAATTAATGAAGTAAAAATTGAACGAACGAGTAAATTATGCAAAACAATTTTGTGTCGACAAAAACGTCGAGTTAGCGAAGTAAAGATCGAGCGGATGATTCAATGAAGTAGAGGCAACCTCAGGACCACTGAATCAACAGACCAACTCGAAGGAAAAAAATTTGTAGTCGATCAAACAAATAAAGTGAACAAACGGAGGAGCAAGTTAGCACAGCCTGAAAAAACAATGAATTAACTCACGTACCAAATCAACAAAGTAGAAGACAAACAAGACAGTTTTCCGCAAAGATTCAGAAGACGACAAACACAAGATCAAGACATGCGTGCTACAACATAGGAAATTCAAATCACCAAACAATTGCTATAGATATATTTTTGTAACATCAAAGCTCAAATACAAATTGTCACGATAACAACAGACGAACAAAATCAACAAGAAGAAAAATAAAGGGAACAACTTTTGTCATTCATTCAAAATCTATTCAGTTACATTCGAAGACTAAGGGGAATAATCTATAACGACCTCAGCACTACTGTAATATCCATTGATTTCTTTTTTTTTAAACATTTGGAGGGTGGGGTGTACTCAGAAAATTTGGTGGGGGCACATAGCCACCCACACCTTAAAAGAGAAACCCCCCTTCTTCTTTTCTTTATTTTTCTTTTTTTCTTACAGGGAGTGGCTCTCCCCTCATTTCCTCTTCTTCTCCGGCACAATTTTGCGAGATTTGCCGTTATCTCCTCCCGAATCCCATCCACTCCTCCTCATTTTTCTTCCTTTTTCTCCCCTCTCCTTATTGCGGGAGTTTTTCACTTTAAAAATCTAGAATTTCAGGGTGTGTGGCTTGTTCGAAGTTGTCAATGTCGGTGCTAGCAATGTGGTTCTAATCAGTCTCTAAGGTGGTGGTTGGGGCGTCATTTGGAACCTGTAAACCCCACATGCAAGGGTGGTTTAAGGGTTGGCCGAAATTTCTAAGAAAATCAGTGTGCATGTCTGTTAGGAAGGTTTTTCGGCCTGAACCCGAGCTTTGATGGCGTGGGTGAGCTGCAAATTCGTGATTTCAGTTGTTATTGGACCTATTTTCGGCCTGTTGTGCTATTCGGAGGCGATCAGACCGGAGTAGGCTGGGTTTCGGTGAGTTTTCGCCAAATTTTGGGTTTCGTCGGAGTGTTCGCCGAATTTAATTTGCCAGTAAATTTTTTTTCAGCCACGCGCCAGTTGTTACTTATTTCTTTTTCCAGTTTTTAGCTAGTGTGCTCACTTTTGAGGCCACCTTGCAGTTTTAAAAGTTTCTTTGGTCCTGCAGTCGCTATTTCGCAAATTGGGAGCTTCGATTGGTAGGATTTGGGTTTCAAAAATCTATTCCACTCAGGTGAGTGTAACTATAATAATTACCTTGAGAAATATTTATTTTAAATCTTGAATTTAATTTTTACATTATGCCATCGATTGCGTATGATTGAATACAAGTTCAAAATTCTGGGTCTTTGGAGATTTTGATTGTTGTGTTGGTTCTTTTGTGAATGAATTTATGTATTGAGTTTTCTAAAAGCATGATATACAAGAATGAAATAGAACAGTGGTTGAATTTGGGTGTGATTAGGCTTTGGTATAATGGCATTGGGCTTGTATGTTGCGTTTTCAAGTTTGCTCAGTACGACACGGTCAGGTTATTGTTCCGGTTTAATGACCTGATTTTTTTAATTGCAAAATTGAATAAACTCAGTATGTCATCAGTTCATGTGTTTTACCGTAGATTGCCGAGTCTTGAGCATGTATGATAGTTCGACTCAAATGACTTTATTGTGGTGAATTGGGTCATGTTTGGACCCTATCGCAGTCGTGGATTTATGAAAATTGCCTAACTGATTATGGTTATACACCTGTTACATTAGATTCTGTATAGACTCGTAGTACGTGCATGCCGATACTAGTGTAAGTGTCTTTACCCCGCTGTAATGCCTATTGTGTCGATGCTTAGAAGCTTGCTTGCATCGTGAGTTTGGTGGTGCTTGAGATGACTCGCACCTATAGACATTGAGGACGCTATTGCATGTGGCAAGTTTGCTGAGGTGTGGTGAGCTCCCGCACGCACTTGCCACTAAAGAGTGCAGTAGGATGGGTCCCGGAGGATGTGTTTTGGAGCTTACTCGTATTCCCTCCCAACGCGCTTGAGTTGGATTTGTGTTAGGTTGGCAATGTTAGGTCAGTTGTTCAGGACGTTTGAGTTTGTATCCGCCTGTTCGTCTCGCAGCTATTCCCAGTCAGGAAAATGTTGAGGGTATGTTACTATTTTTGTTATAGTTGTGTGTGCTAGATGTAGTAGGACATGTGTTATGTTCATTATGCATAAGAAAAAATTGCATGTTAGTGTGTTGTTATGTGACTCGCGATATATGTGTTGTGTGTCAGGTTTTGTGCATTCTTCGTTTTCCCAGTTGAGGGCTTTTTTCGATATAGGAGCATCTAGGTCTTTTATTTGTAGACAGTTAGTTGCTAGATACTGCCTAGGGATAGTGCCTTTACCGGAACCCTTATGTGTTGTGTCCCCTTTGGGCAGTTAGGTTTGGTTGTGGGAATATAGTCCCCGTTTCGAGTTTTCCTTGTTGGGTACAACTTCGTGTTTGACTTTATTGTCTTGGGTTTTGAGGGCTATCATTTGATTTTAGGGATGGATTGGTTGTCTATTCATCTGGTGATCATTGATTGCTTGCAAAGGTCGGTGATGTTAGCGCCACCTGATGCTTCGCCTCGTGCGTTGGCTTGTGAGCCCGATTCTGTTTCTATGATGTCACATTTTCTTGGCTCTCTTGAGATTTCTAGTCCCGACACCAGTTCTGTAGAGGTTGTGTGTGAGCTCCCTGATGTTTTTCAAGAGATTCCCGGTATCCCTTCTAGCCGTGAAGTAGCGTTTCGGATTGACCTGGTTCCTGGTACTGCACCAATATCTAAATCAGCGTACAGGCTTGCACCTAAGCAATTGGAGGAGATGAAAGTACAACTTGATGATTTGCTTCGTAAGAGGTTTATTGGGCCGAACAATTCACCTTGGGGGATCCAACAATATTTGTGTCCAAGAATGATGGATCATTGATGATGTGCATAGATTATCGGGATCTGAATAAAGTGGCCATCAAGAATAAGTATTCGTTTCCTCGAATTGATGATCTATTGGATCAGTTGAGGGGAGTTGTAGTGTTTTCACAATTAAATTTGCAGTCCGCCTATCATCAGATGAGAGTTGAGGAACACTCCGTTCCAATTACTGCTTTTTGGACCCGTTATGGCTTGTATGAGTTTCCAGTCATGCCATTTGGACTGACTAATGCACCAGCATTCTTCATGGATTTGGTGAATAGATTGTTCAGTCCGTACTTGGACAAGTTTGTGGCAATCTTCATTGTTGATATCTTAGTGTACTCGAGGAGTTTAGAGGAGCACCTTCGCATTGTTTTGTAGACACTCAAAGAAAATCAATTGTATGCGAAGTTCAGTAAGTGTCATTTCTGGGAGTCTGAAGTTCAATTTCTTGGACATGTCATTTCTAGTGGAGGTATTGCAGTGGATCCCGAGAAAGCCGAAGCAGTGAAGTCTTGGAGACGACCGAGTAGTGTGACAAAGATTTGTAGTTTTCTGGGTTTGGCCGGTTATTATCGACGGTTCATAGAGAAATTTTCACTGATTGTGGCACCACTCACTCAGTTAACTAGGAATAATGTTCCTTTTATATGGTCAGAGAAGTGTGAAGAAGCTTTTGAAGCATTGAAGCTTCAGTTGACTTCAGCACCAGTGTTGACTATTCTGACACCTGGTGGTGTTTACTGATGCTTGCGGTACAGGATTGGGTGGAGTGTTGATGCCAAGAAGGTTGTAGCCTATGCGTCTTGACAGTTAAAACCCCATGAGAGGAGATATCCTGCACATGATTTAGAGTTGGCAGTCGTAGTGTTTGCTTTGAAGATCTGGAGACATTATCTGTACAGTAAGAGGTTCGAGTTGTTCACAGATCACAAGAATTTGAAGTACCTATTCACTTAGAAGGAGTTGAATATGAGGCAACAACGATGGGTTTATTTTCTTAGCAGCTATGACTTCGAGATACAGTATCAGCATGGTAGAGCCAATGTGGTTGCAGATGCCTTGAGTAGGCGACATGCAGTGATGGCAACCATGATGATTTAGGAGTACCGAACACTTGAGACATTAGTTTCATTTGCAGTTCAGCTACTTGCAGTACAGAAGGCAGCATGATAGCGGGTTTAGCAATTTATCCGTCGTTGATTAGTAGAGTGGTGGAGAGACAGACCTTCGATCCAGTGATTACGAGGCAGATAGCAGATTTGGTAGTGGACACACCCTGGATGAGTGCCCTACCAATTGGTCGGGGGGTTCAGATGAAGGGTTACGGTTCCGTGGGAGGCTTTGTGTTCCATCTGATGAGGAGTTGCGGAGAGATATCTTACAGGAAACTCATAGATCTTGTTTCACCATTCACCCCGGTGGAACGAAGATGTATCAAGATTTGAGATGTTCTTTCTGGTGGCGTGCCATGAAGAAAGACATTAGAGAGTTTGTGGCACGGTGAGCGACGTGACAGCAGGTGAAAGCCGAGCATCAGACACTGTTTGGGTTATTGCATCCATTGGAGATCCCGACTTGAAAGTGGGAGTATATCACTATGGATTTCATCGATGGACTTCCTTGGTCGAGGAAAGGTCATTAGTCGATATGGGTTATTGTTGATCGGTTGATGAAGTGTGCACATTAATTCCTGTTAGTATGAATCGGACGACTGACAGTCTAGCGGTGTTGTTCATTCGGGAGATAATCCGCCTTCATGGGTCGCCTGTTTCGATTGTATCCAACCGAGATCCGATATTCACAGCCTACTTCTGGCAGAGCTTTCAGCAAGCTATGGGTACTAGATTGGACATGAGTACAACATATCATCTACAGACAGATGGCCAATCTGAGCGAGTGAATCAGCTAGTGGAAGACATGCTTAGATGATGCATTTTAGACTTTGGAGGCAGTTGGGAAGATCACCTACTATTGTGCGAGTTTGTGTACAACAACAGCTACCACACACGTATTAGCATGGCACAGTTTGAGACACTCTATGGCTGACCGTGTAGGTCCCCTCTTTGTTGGCCAGAGATTGGAGAGTCGGTTGTGATGGGGCTGGATGTGATCAGAGAAACTACTGAGAAGATTGAGCTGATTAGAGCGCGTTTGTTGACAACCCTGAGTAGACAGAAAAGTTACGTTGATAGGAGGCGTAAGGAGTTAGAGTTTGTTGTTGGAGACAAAGTCTTTCTGAAAGTTTCCCCGATGCGCGGAGTTGTTAGGTTCCAAAGTCGAAGGAAGCTTGCACCGAGATATGTAGGGCCCTATGAGATTACTGAGAGAATTGGATCAGTGGCCTACAGATTGGCTTTGCCGTAGAGTATGTCAGGTCTCCACGGTGTGTTACACGTATCCATGTTGCGGAAGTGTTTGGCAGACCCATCACAGATTATGGAGCCCACTGAGTTGGAGATTTCTGATGAGTTGACCTATCCAGTGAGGCTAGTAGCCATTGTTGATGATGACGTGAAACAACTTCGGCAGAGGACGGTGAAGTTAATAAAGGTCCAATGGAGCCCCCAGGAGGGTGACATGACTTGGGAGCTGAAGGACCAGATGAAACAGAAATATCCCGAGCTTTTCTCCTAGTCTTTCTTGTTGTTGCTTTATCTGATCTCGAGGACAATATCTCTTTTAAGGTGTGCATGATGTAATATCCGTAGATTTCGGGTCAAAAAAAATTGGAGGGTGGGGTGTACTCAGAAAATCTAGTGGGGACACATAGCCACCCACACCTTAAAAAGAAAACCTCCTTTCTCCTTTTCTTTTTTTTCTTACAGGGAGCAATTCTCTCTTCATTTCCTCTTCAATTCTAGCGCAATTTCGCGAAATTCGCCATTATCTCCTCCCAAATCTCATCCTCTCCTCATTTTTCTTCCTCTTTCTCCCCTCTCCTTCTTGCGGGAGTTTTTTGATTCAAAAATCGAGAATTTTAGGGTGTGTGGCTTGTTCGGAGTTGTCATTGCCGGTGCTAGCAATGTGGTTCTAATCAGTCTCTCAGGTGGTGGTTGGGGCATCATTTGGAACCTGTAAACCCCACATGCAAGGGTGGTTTAAGGGTTGGCCGAAATTTCTAAGAAAATCAGTGTGCATGTCCATTAGGAAGGTTCTCCGGCATGAACCCGAGCTTTGATGGTGTGGGTGAGCTGCAAATTTGTGATTTCAGTTGTTCTTGGACCTATTTTCAACTTGTTGTGTTGTTCGAAGGCGATCAGACATGAGTAGAATGGGTTTCGTCGGAGTGTTCTCCGAATTTAATTTTCCAGTAAATTCTTTTTTTCCAGTTACACGTAGGTTGTTACTTATTTCTTTTCCATTTTTCGGCTGGTTTGCTCACTTTGAGGCCGCCTTGCAATTTAAAAAGTTTCTTTGGTCCTGCATTCGCTATTTCGTGAGTTGGGAGCTTCGATTGGTAGGATTTGGGTTTCAAAAATCCATTCCGCTCAGGTGAGTGTAACTTTAATAATTACCTTGAGAAATATTTATTTTAAATCTTGAATTTAATTTTTACATTATGTTGTCGATTGTGTATGATTGAATACAAGTTCGAAATTAGGGGTCTTTGGAGATTTCGATTGTTGTGTTGGTTCTTTTGTGAATGAATTTATGTATTGAATTTTCTGAAAGCTTGATATACAAGAATGAAATAGAATAGTGGTTGAATTTGGGTGTGATTAGGCTTTGGTATAATGGCATTGAGCTTGTATGTTGCGTTTTCGAGTTTGCTTAGTATGACACGGTTAGGTTATTGCTCCGGTTTAATGACCTGATTTTTTAATTGCAAAATTGAATAGACTCAGTATGTCATCAGTTCGTGTGTTTTATCGTAGATTGCCGAGTCTTGAGCATGTATGATAGTTCGACTCAAATGACTTTATTGTGTGGATTGGGTCATGTTTGGACCCTAGCGTAGTCGCGGATTTATTAAAATTGCCTAGCTGATTATGGTTACACGCCTGCTACATTAGATTCTGTATAGACTCGTAGTACGTGCATGCCAATACTAGTGTAAGTGTCTTTACCCCGCTGTAATGCATGTTCTGCCGATGCTTAAGAACTTGCTCGCATCATGAGTTTGGTGGTGCTTAAGATGACTCGCACCTACATACATTGAGGACACTATTGCATGTGGCAAGTTTGCTGAGGTGCGGTGAGCTCCTGCACGCACTTGTCACTAGAGAGTGCAGTAGGACAGGTCCCAGAGGATGTGCTTTGGAAATTACTCGCTTTCCCTCTCAGTGCGCTTGAGTTGGATTTGTGTTAGGTTGGCAATGTTAGTCCAGTTGTTCAGGACGTTTGAGCTTGTATCCTGGCATATGGCACCCCATTAGGAAAAACATGCCCGAAATGGTACTGGTGCACGTTGTGGATGTGTCTGGGTGAGACACATTCGTAGGGTATGCAGATACCTACGATATGAGACACTTAAGTATAAATTTTTATGGTTTCGGCTTTCGACTTGATTGCCATACCTAGGAGGCTATGCATGATTACGATATTGTTTTTGCCTTCATCACTTGATATTGACAATGTTTGAATCACCTGTAATGACCGGCATATCTCGTAAACTTGTATATGTTGTTGAATATGAAATGCTTGTGTTGGTACTTGAACTTAGAAATATTATCCTTAGAGACACGGTGTGATCTAGAGTTTAAAACCTGTATAGGGACACCTTTTCCATTTTATGGATCTTGTATCTAGGATTACTCACTTATTCATTATTGTGTGGCATGGATTTTTCTTGTATATTATTCTATTATTTGTATTTAGTTCACTCGCACCAGCTAGCTTTGTGCTTTGTTGACCCCGCAAGAGGTGTGCTTCAATTGGAGTGCAGGCAGTGTTGGCATTCCTGCTGATCGTGGCGCTTAGGCTCAATTTTCAGCTGTAGGCTTGTTTTGTGCTGTTTAGTCCTGTCCACCCTATATGGGTATGTTTTGCTTCCTTTGTATTTCCTTGTTAATACTAGATGTTTGTATATATTGGTTTTGTCGCTATGACTGGAGGGGCGAATCGAATACTCTTATTTTGTTGAAATTTATCGTAGTTGTTATTTTCGTTTGATTCTCGTATCAAGAATGTGTTATATTATGATGTTGTGGTCGGTTACGATCCGCCTGTATTACGGATTAGTTCACGCATTGGCACACTGCGATTACCATGGCGGGTCGGGGCGTGAAAAATACTATCTGCAAGAACCGGATAGTCGATAGGTACTCTTTCTTCAAGAAGAGGAGGAGGCGGCTCTTCAACCGTTGGATCTCCAGGCGAGGAGTCATCCTCGAAGGTCCGATAGACCAAATGACGATATTGAGACAAGTCGACACCAAGACCCTCAATATAATCTAGAAGCTCAGTCTGACCATCAACAACATGCTGCCAATCTGCCACATCCATAACACGGAGTCTATCCTTAAAAAAAGCAAGTTCAATTCTTACCGCAATGAGTTGGCCCGATCAGCAGTAGTGAGCATCACGGAGGAATCAACCTTGACCTCATCAAGTAAACCAGTAACTTCTCCACTTTTTGTTTAGCGATGTCACGACTCTTAGAGTGCTCTATCATGGCATGCGCAGCCTCATCATGAACGCCTTCTCAACGGAAAGCTCTTTATCCACATCATGCAACGGTGTGTGGATGTCGTCTAAGTCAGCTCTCAAGGACTCAAATGCCTCTACAGACCGATCCCGTGCACCCTCAACCTCAGCCAACGAAGCCTAAGCAACCTCAGCCGCTTTGGTCCGTTTAGAGCATCGCGCTTTTAACGCGTCATACTGGTAAAGAACGTGGGAGAATACCAATAACAGTACAAAGAACTTCTTCTCCTCAGAAACTACACCAAAAGGGCTATTTAGCTACGCCGAGCTACCCACGGTTCTAAACCATTGGTGTATTTGCCACGGCCAATAACCGTAGCTATAAGTACCAACGGCTTAAATCCGTGGGTACAAAACAACTTGGCCACGATTTACAACCGTTGGTACAGTTGGCACGGCTAAAAATCGTGGCTAATATTAGCCACGGGTCCAGACCGTGGGAATGTTTTCGCAACGGCTCAAAACCGTGGTAAAAAAAAAATTAGCAACGGTTATAAACCGTGGCTAGACCTAGCAACGGCTCAAAACCGTTGCAACAAACAAATTTAGCAACGGTTGTGAACCGTGGCTAGATCTAGCAACGGCTCAAAACCGTTGCAATAGAAAAATTTAGCAACGGCTAAAAACCGTTGCAAAAAATAATTTAGCAACGGTTTTAAACCGTGGCTAGATCTAGCAACGGCTCAAAACCGTGGCTACATGAAAAGCAGAAAAAAAAAATTGGGCGGGCTTCCCTCCTTTTGGCGCTCGACCTTCCCTCCTTTCGACTTCACAATTTCACCAAATCGACTCTCCCTCCCTCGACCTACTTCCCTCCATTCGACTTCCATCGACCTGCTCCCTCCCTGCTCCTTCTCCTTCCCTGCTCCCTCCCTCGACTTCCCTCCTCCCCTCCTTCCCTGCTCCCTCGACTTCCCTGCTCCTCCCTCGACTTCAAAATCGATCAACCACTGCATTATATATAGGTACTCTCTCTCTCTCTCTTTTATTTATGATGAAATTAGGGTTCATCAGGGTTGTGTTTTATTTAGGATGAAATTAGGGTTCGATGATTTTTTTTTTTACAATGAGCATTTTGTTCGATAATTAGTATTCTTGTTAAACTCCCCTCATTGCTCAATACAAGCTTTCCAACTGTGTTTTGATGGTATTTTGTTGCTTCCAGAATTCTTGTATTGTTTTCAATTGTGAATGCCAAACCAATAATCCCCTGCTATAATATATGCTGCCCATGTAAGTAAGTACAACTTATGCATAAATAACTATTGATTCCTTTTGATTATATCCTATTTTAACGTTTCAAAACTGTGTTTTATAGTCTTGATGTAGCTAGGTTCCAGAGGGATGCTACCTTTTTTTAATGATCAAGTCACTATAGCATAATTTTTTTTTCCGGCATTGAGCGCAATAGATTCAATTGATGATTTGATTAAAATTAGTTTTTCATATAGGTTAGTGTGAGAGGTAAGATAGCACGAAAAGCTAATGATGCTTATTGTTTGGTCCCTTGCTTAAAAGATCTAAATCCCTAGCCTTCTATTTGAATTAACTATGATATTATATTATGTTGAGGTTTAATTAAGAAAAATTAGATGATGGATGGATGTTTTTCTTGGTGACTGAAAATAGGTACAACTAATAAAACAAGTATGATATGATTAAAGTCTATGATGAATATAGAAATGTACAAGTGAGAGTTAGGGGGAATGCAAGTACGGATAAGTTTGGGTGTTAGTGCAGGCTGCAGGGTCAGGTACCTTGCAATGGTGACTTGACCACTCACCCATCCATTCATCCCAACGCTCTCCTATTATTATTCCTACCCTAGCTTATAGCCTATATGCACCAATGAAACCAAACAAAAAAAAAGATCGAAAAACTCGTCGGTGATATATTTTGAATTTTGATGCTGTAGAGGAAGGACTGTTGATCAGTGGTGGTGGGGGTTGGTCCCCTCCTCTCCTCTCCTCTCCTCTCCTCTCCTATCCATCTCTCAACATCTTATCTGCGTACAGGAAAAGTAGTCTCTTTTTCTGGCTCACTCGCTCACTATTCTTATTTCTTTCATTGCTTTCTTGTTTACATCATGACATATGTAGTATCTATCTTTATTTTCTTTCTTTAGTTATAGAGAGAGACTTTTTGGTTTTTGGTTGGTTGCATAAATAATTTATCACTCCATCGTCTTTATTCTTTCATCAACCAAAAAAGCAATGAAGAGAGCAATGAGAGAGACTAGACACTAAACATGACTCAACCCCATCATCATTTATACAACTTTATTAGTCTGATATATAGTATGGGCTGGTGGATCCCACCCCCACCACAAAACAAAACAGCGCACTTGTCCACGTACTCACAATTATAAGTCATAACATGCACCATTATCTGTCTACACAAAACCAAAACCCAACCAGACCCATCCATAACTTGTTGCTGCTCTTCTTGTTCTTGAATATCTAGTCATTTTATGAGTTTTGTTTTCTCAAAAGAAGATACAAATCCAATATTGCTTGAGAAAGAAAATATATGTGATGCTTGCGAATTTTTACTTTTCCTCTTCACTTGGTGCTTTAGAAGTGAAACACCCTGATTACAGCATTCCACATAATATTGTCTGAAGGAATAAAAGGCCACCAAATGTATATATGTATTATAAGGTTGCGAGTAGGAATTGGAGTTTATGCTTGATGAAGTTTTGTATGGTATATGCTATATGAAGTTTATGCTTGGAGTTTTTCATTACACGTTCGAAAATATATGGTATATGCTTGATGAAGTTCTGTATCTTCAATAATCCACTGTTCTTGACTTGAATGTGTCTTGCCAGGTTACAAAACATCCAGAAATTCATCCACTCTGACCTTGGTACTGAGAGTGCACTGCTTGATTCTCCAATTCTGCAGAAACTTCATCACAAAAAGGTCAGTTCACAACATAATGTAATTAGCTAGGTTTGTACTCATCAGGAGATGTGTGTGATCTTCAATTATTATTATTGTTATTATTTTCTTCTTCAAGATTGGTAGCTAGGTTGCTTAACTTAATTAACTGAGTTAGGAGATGAGTTGGGTAATTTGATGAACGAGTATATACACAAATAGTAGGATAAATAATGCTAGTTCTTAGTAGTAATGGAGTGTGGGTAGGTAATAGTAGGGTTATTAATACGAGTTAATGTGATTAGCTTGATTTGATTATAATGAGAGTCAGTTAACTCTTAAGGTTGTTATCACGTTAAGATCCACGTTATTATCTAATTTAGCTTGATGTGCTTAAGATTTTTATCAGTCTAAATTGTAATTATTTTTATACCCACACTCCATTGTGCGACTCTTAGTAGTAATGGAGTGTGCGAGTCTTAGTAATGAGTTTATACAATATCTAAGTAATGAGTTTATACAATTGTGATTTAAAAATCGAGTCTTAGTAAGACTCGCATTATGTAACGAGTAAGAGTTTATCAATTTTTAGTAAGAGTTTATCAATTTAGTAATGAGTTTTAGTAAGAGTTTATCAATTTTTAGTAAGACTTGCATTACTACAATTTAGTATAAACTGAATCACAATTGTATAAAAAACGATTACTACTAAATTGTGATAAGTAATGAGTTTATACAATATCTAAGCATTAGTCCAAAGCTGAACTTCGTCTATTTTACTTTATTACCGTAACAAAATATTTCATCGCTCTGTATAAATATGTTTCATTGTGGCTATAGTTCAATAAATTAGGATATGCTAGCAATGGTTAAATTTATAGGTTTCTTTTTGGTTCCCCATAGTAGAGAAAGGAATACCTTGCCCTGCAAAACTAAGAAAAGGCATGATCATATTCAGTTTCACCTTTTGTTCATTGTTTTTCCGATGTGTTTTCTTAGAATCAAACACAACCTTTTTTTATTTATGGAAATAAATACCATTACCAAGGCAGCAACCAAGAAAGAACTTTGCGCTAGCGCATGAGCTAGTACATTTTGGTCTCTAAGAACATACAAGATTTTATTACAATCCTCCAAAGCATCTAGTTTTATAGAACATTGGAATAGAATAACTTAGGAGATAAATTTAAATAAGAATGGATTGGTCTTTGGATAACCTTCTTGTTGGTAAATTATCCGCACGAACTCAAGTAATTCAAAGTTGTTTAGGTTATATTACTAGATGGGATAGTGGTGTCTCCATGGATGCCATTGCTCATTTTGTTGCTAGTAAGAAAGATAAGAGGCCAAAGGACCAACTAGTCAAATGGTATGGAGTTGTTAGAGACATACTGGTGCTAGACTACATTGATTTCAAAGAAACTGTCTTCTATTGTGATTGGGTCAAAGTGGAAGATAAGAAAAATGCATATAAGGTGGACCCAATTTGGAACCATGAGATGGTAAACTTGTCGAAGCTAAAAGACAAAAGAAAGGTGGAAGAGGATCCATTCATTTTAGCTCAAGAAGCAAGTGGAGTATTTTATTCGAAAGATCAATCAAATGACGGGTGGCATGTAGTTCTACATACTCAAAGTGGCTTGAACACTAATGTCGATAAAAAGGAAATTCCCACTATGTATCAAAGCATCTTGAAAGACAACCCCAACCTGAAGACCTTACTGGAATTTTAATTGACTATGCTACAATATTTTTTGATGCATTTCTAATGCTATTTTAGTCATCCTCTTTGGTTGAGACCAAATATTTTGTCTTTGTTCTTATTTAGACTTTTGAGTTGGGAAATGGAAGCTTTGTAGCTATGTATTCAGATTGGCTTTTCCAATGCTTTATAAAAAACTATTTGTGGTGATATGTTGTGGAATGAAATTATCTATAAATGTGGTGTATATAGTTGATTCTTATTTCTTTTTGTTTGATAATGGTTAATATCTATAACTGTCTTCATTGATAGAGATGGATAGTACTCGCGGCAATGATCTCTCCACCATTGACGTCACCAGATCTACAAATGATGACATTGAAGTTAAACAGACCATACAGTTCAACATCCATGGTTTAGCAGTTGGACCTGGTGCTAGAAATTTCAATAAAAACATTGGAAAGCTTGTTGAAACCCTTGTGCCCATCAAATTCAAGGGTTGGCACCATGTTACTGACAACTACAAAGAGGATGTGTGGAATGGCCTCAAGGTGAGATTTGACATCATTGATTTTCATAATGTCTTATTTTATTTTCAACTTATATCTCAATGGCTTATTTGCAGCGTGAATACGACATCCCAAATTATGTGAAAAAGAGTGTGCAATTGAAAATGCCTGAATATTATAGAAGGTTCAAGGCAGATCTTAGGAAGAATTATTTGGATAAGTATCAGCATGTTCCAAATGGTGTAAGAGAGGAGGATTGGAAGGAGTTTGTTCGCTATGAGAGCACCCCTGAAGCGAAGGCAATTAGAGCCCAAAATGCAAAAAACAAAAAGGCTTCAAAGTATGTATGGGGGGGTGGCCAAAAGAGTGCTGCAGAAGTAGAGTATGAAATGGTAATTGAGTTTCTAGCTACTAGTACAATATTATATACCATTTAACTATATAGGCTGAGACTAATCTTTCAAGTATATAGGTTGAGAAGAACCCTGATGGTGAACCAGTCACACGCACTAACATATGGATTGCATGTCACACTGGAAAGGATGGAAAACCTACGCATGGTTCTGAACAATATATGGTATGTGCCCAATGATGTCTTTTATACCCAATTCTTAATTTACTTTGTAGTTGTTTGAATATTATTTGTGTCCTGATTTATTTTATTTTTTCATTCTTTTGAAGGAACAAGTTAAAGCAAAAAAGCTGCCTTGCAAGAATCTTCAACTCAGGGTACCACTGACCTCACTATTGATGATGATCCTCTAAGCCAAGTGTTTGGCCAAAAAGCGAGGGACGTACTCGTTGTGTTGGAACCACTGTCTCTAAAAGGAAGTATGATGCTGCACTTCCCGCTCGTTCATTGCTATTGGAAAAAAACATTGGAAGCAAAAAAAAGGGAAGAAAAATATGATAGATTGGAAGAAAATGTTAGATGGATACGAGAGAGAATTGAAAGTGGAACTTATGTAATACCATCAACAAGTGAGGGAAAACAAGGAGTTGTTCAAATAACTGAAGATACACCGTCATCTCGTGCACAATCGACAAGGCAACCAGAAAATCCATTACCTCCATCTCCATTACCATCAGTCCATTACCTCCATCTCCATTACCTCCATCTCCATTACCATCATCTTCTCAAGGTGTTGCGAGGTTTCCTTCTCCAAGCAATCCTGTTCATTCAGTGTCAAGGACTTACAAAGTTTGTGATTGGGAAAGGGAATGTCATTGCGATAGGAATAGAGGTTGTAGATCCAAACCATCAATTCTCTTGCGCTTGTCATGGATCATTGAACCCCGCAACAGAGATCAGACTTTCCTTATGCTTCAAATACAAGAGTGGGGTGAAACTTTACAAAAGTGATCCAAAAGGAGACATGATGGGGGATTTGGACATTGGTGATTTCTTCGTATGGTGTAGAAAAATGTGGCCTTTA
>QNQO01006142.1:0-56712 GCA_003290165.1 Berberis thunbergii | reverse complement strand
ACATTCAATAGATTACACTGAGGAGGAACGTTCGGAAGGATGTTGCTCAAGACTAGTTCGATGCTATCGATCGATGGAAATACAAGTTTGAAGTTGAAAAGCAATGCAAAGAAAACAATAAAAATGCTAGCGGTACAGTCTGGCCTGACTATGCAATGGAGGCAACATGTCCTCACAGTCAAGAGCTAAAACCTTCCCCTGTAATATAGATGCTAAGCATTTGGGCACTTTTCAAAAGGGAACATTGAGTTTTGAGACCATTAGGAAAGTCTTGAAAGGCCTCTGACCTTGGTTTTACCTGACCAACAATACTAGTCCTGACACTCTCCCACACTCAATTCGCTGACGCTCTTGCAGCGAACTTTGCCAAGTACTCTTCCAGCTTTGAGAGGTATGGCAGCAGATGCTCGACTGGCTCCCAACTGATCTCTGAAGGAGGTTCATCCTGCCACTTGACCAAATACTCTCTATCCGGGCCTGTGTTGTTGAGAAGGCGGTCAGCTAAGATTTCTTCCACTTCTCGATCTGGCTTAGTAGGATGCTTAGGCAATGCTCGTGTAGATACATTTCTTGTGGGATCAGTGGCATCTGCATGGTAGGACTTCAAGTTACTTGCATGGAAGACAGGATGGGTGAAACGGAGCCAATGTGGTAACTTGACGCGATAGGAGACTTTGCCGACTTTCTCAATAATCTGTACCGGTCCCTCATACTTGCGAAACAGATTGTTGTGTGCTCTAGCTGTCTTTTATACTTGTTGAACATATCTAGCTTTACCAATACCAAGTCCCCGACTTCAAAAGGATCAATTCGTCGTTTCTTGTCAGCCCATTTCTTCATGTGACGGAGGCTTTCTCAAGATAGGCTCAAGCAACTTCAATGTTTTTCTGCCAGGCTTTGACAAATTCAAGAGCTCTTGGGCTGGGTCCTTGGTATCCGGTAAGTACTGTATGTGGTGGCAATGGTTGCTGACCAGTAACCAACTGAAAGGGGCTGGAGTGAGTAGCTGAGCTCTTTTGTAAGTTGAAACAGAATTGTGCAACATCAAGTAGTCCCACCCAATTTTTCTGGTTTGCACTTACAAAATGACGAAGGTATTCTTCAAGCATAGAGTTAAAGCGCTCAGTCTGCCCATCAGATTGGGGATGTTGGCTTGTCGACATATTAAGTTTGGATCCCAAGAGCTTGAACAACTCCTTCCAGAACTTTCCTGTGAAGCGAGCATCACGGTCGCTAACAATGTTTTCGAGCAGTCCCCAATACTTCACTACATGCTTGAGGAACAATTGCGTCGTATCTTTAGCTGTGCAAGTCAATCCGGTCGGCACAAAGGTCACATACTTTGAGAATCGGTCAACAACTACAAGGATACTCCTGAAATCCTCCACTTTCGGTAACCCCGTAATGAAGTCCATGGAAACACTTTCCCAAGGACGAGTTAGAACAGGCAGGGGCTCTAGTAAGCCTACTGGGCGATCTATTTCAACCTTATCTTGCTGGCAAATAAGACATGTTCGAACATAGGCCATTACATCCTCCTATATCTGCGGCCAATAGTACCCCCTCTCTAACAATGCAAGTGTTCGTCTCCAACCTGGATGTCCCGCCCAATGGGTGTCATGGCATTCTCTCAAAAGCTCTTTTCTCAAACCCGAAGTTCTCGGAACATAGAGGCGATTACCAGTTGTGAGTATTGCTCCATCTTTTATCCAGAACCGTCGAGTTTTGCCCTGCTTGATCAACTCTGTAATGGCCTTCGCTTGTGGATCTGTTTGTAGGCCTACTTTGATCTTCTCCAAGATGGTGTGACTCGGACCAGTATGGGTTAGCACTGCAAGGTCTGCCCTTCTACTGAGTGCATCAGCTACATTGTTAGTGCGCCCTGGCTTGTATTCCAATACTAAGTCAAATTCTGCTAATTTTTCCTGCCATCGAGATTGCTTGGATGTTAGCATCTTCTGAGTAAGGAAATGGCTTGCTGCAGCATTATCCGTTTTAACAAGGACTGAGATCCCAAGGAGGTAGTGTCTCCACACCCGTAAACAATGTACAATGGCTAGCAATTCCTTTTCCTGAGCTGAGTAACGAGACTCTGTATCATTCAACTTTCGACTCTCATATGCTATCGGGTGACCATCTTGAAGTAAAACTCCCCCTAAGGCATAATCAGATGCATCTGTTTGTACTTCAAAGGGTTTGGTGATGTCTGGCAAGGCCAATACTGAATTTTCATCACGGCCAATTTCAAGTCTTGGAATGAAGCTTCACACTGCCTATCCCATTCCCATGTTCGGTCTTGTTTCAACAAATTTGTCAGGGCAACAGCTCTCTTAGAGTAGTCCCTTATGAAGCGACGATAATAGTTTGCGAGTCCAAGGAAAAGAACGTAGTTGAGACACGTTCTTAGAAGAGTTCCAATCATGGATTGCTTTGACTTTCTCCATGTCCATCCGAATCTTGCCATTGCCAATAACATGACTCAAGAAAATTGATCTGGGTCTGGCTGAATGAGCACTTTTCCTTCTTGACAAAGAGATGATTATCCCTAAGGATTTGGAACACTTCTCGCAAATGATGTAGGTGTTCTTGACAAAGAGGTCGATTCGGCCCGGAAGTGAATTTGATGGCCCTTGCTTGGATCGTGAGTATCTCAGCGAATCGCCAAGTTTCGCTGACACCGTTGAGGTTACTGAAGAGTAAACCTTGAGTGGGAGAGTCCTTCCACGCCTACTGACAGTCGTGGGGGTCGTGTTCCCGTTTGCAATGACATCTCCGCCGATTCTGCACGCTTTGTTGGGTTGAAGAGCGAACTGCTCCTGCAATGTTGGAATGTTTTTCGCTGCTAAGTTGAGCCACTGTTGTTGGGATTTTCCTCAATCTGAGTGGAATGACTTATCTACAGTTCCTGAGCCTAGCTTCTATTTAACTTGTTTGTAGCTCCAGCTGGATCTGGGAACATTCTATCTGCTTTTAGGTGCAGCAAAAAAATAATCAATTTGGAGTATTCGTTTCGATTGAAAATGAAAAACCTTAGGAGTTGGGATGCAATCTAAGTATTGGGAAGACATTTGAGTGGATTCTAAGAATCATTTCTCAAATCTATGCGGTGGTGCCTTCAGAAGATAGACATGGTTCAAAGCTCTAGCTTGAGATTTTTACCAGGAGAAACCTCACGTTTAGGAGTGTTATGAAGTAACTTTGGAGAGTTTTGAGGGAGGAAAAAAGAGAGGTAGGAAATCACCAAAAAGAATAATGGGGAGAAGAAGACGAAGAAACAAACCAAGGTAGATTCTTTAAAATCCAGTTCAGTTCTTCCAATGAAAAGTCATTGATATACAAAGGCCATGTTTGCTGTTTTTATGTATTTACCTTTGAATTCAACAATATTCCGGAATTTGAATTTAGATTCAATTAATCTATAGCTCCAATCTGGAGCTATATATTTTCCATTGAATTAGGACCATTCGGCTCTTATCTGTTAAGACAAACAGTCTGAATTGTTGGGTACATCTGAATTAAGGATAATTCAGTCTTCAAATCTGAAATTTAAGCAAATACTCATACATGTCTCAAATAGATGAAGCTGATAGGCCTGGTTTACCTATACTAGGAGAAAGAGGCTATCAGAATGTCAGTAAAGTTATGCTGGAAATGCTAATGAGATGCTGAAAGCTGTGCTGAAAATAATAGGTGGTTGCTAAAGATGCTGAAGAGGCCTGTTGCTGAAATAGATGTCAGGCTGTTGTCAAGTAGCTTGCTGTCTGATGCAAGTTGTTAGTCTGTTTAGTTGATTAGTGTGTTAGCTTGTATGTTAGAGAATGGATTTGTAAAGAGATTGCTATAAGTAAGGAGACAGTAAGAGAGAAGGTATTCATTCGAGTGATAAACAACTTGTAACATTGAGCTTTTGCTCTGGAGAGTAGCTATCTCGAATTAGCTTTTCTATTCAATACAATTCATTCCATTTGCTGATATTCAATTCAGAGTTTACATTTACAAGTATCTTGAGTCTGTAAATTCTCTTCTTTGCTTGTACTGCTCACTATCATTAGAACTGCACTGCCTTGAATCTGTACTGCAAAACATAGCAACCTGATCAGTTCTTATCAATTGGTATCAGAGCAATTTCGATTCTGAGGAGTAATGGCTGGAAAAGGTGTTGGAGCAACTGTTAATGCACGAATTGAATTTATAGAAGAATCTATGATAAAGGTTCAAGATCAAGTAGAATCATTGAAAGGGGGTTATCAAGAGGTGATACAAAGGTTGGAATAGATCATGAAGAATCAACAAGAAAATCAGAAAACGAATTCCACCACAGTAAGAGATCAAATCCCTCCAATTAATGTTGAGATACAGAGTCCAAATGGGGGAATGGGGGTTTCTTCTTCTCAAGGGTATCAAGTTGATAGAAAACCTAGAAGATTGGAGATGCCAATCTTTGATGGAACAAACCCAGATGGTTGGATATTGAAAGCCGAAAGATTTTTTTTCTTTTCAAAGATACAACAATGAAGAAAGAATTGAAGCAGCAGTGATTTCCTTTGAATCTGATGCCCTACTTTGGTATCAATGGGAGAGTAAAAGGAGACCTATTTTGTTTTGGGAAGAACTAAAAGGGTTTGCTTTTGAAGCAATTTAGGGTAAATCAAGAAAGATCTTTGTGTGAGCAATTTCTTGCTCTTAGACAAGAGGGATCTGTGGCTGATTATAGACGAAGGTTTGTAACCCTTGCAGCTCCTTTAGAAACCCTGACAGAGGAAGTATATCTTAGCAAATTCATCAATGGCTTGAAGCCTGCAATCCGAGTCGAAGTGCGAATGTTAGAACCGGGTTATCTGGGTCGGGCCATGGAGCTAGCCCAAAGAGTGGAAGAAAAACAAGCTTTAATGGGTTTAAACAAAACAGGGTTGCAACACTCTCATAGTCGGACTTGGACTGGGCCAAAATCATTTGACCAAAGCCCATTAGGGCATCAGATACCAACAAACCACAAAGAATACGATAAGCCTGAAGTCAGAGATTCATTTGCTCATAGATATCCAGGGAACCCTAGAGAAACCGAGAGAAATTCATGGCAGAGGGGAGACGTTCGAAGGATCTCGAAGGCAGAATACCAGGGCTAAGCGTGAGAAGGGCATTTGTTTCAAGTGTGATGAGAAATATTCGCCGGGACATCGGTGTAAGAGGAAGGAAATCAGTGTGCTCATCGCACAAGACGATGGAGAAGAGGAAGAAACAGAGTTGGAAGATCAAAAAGAGTTGGAAGTTGCAGAGATAAGCTCAGAGGTAGAAGTTTCTCTAAGTTCTGTGATGGGTCTAACTAGTCCCAAGACTATGAAAATTAGGGGTGAAATTGCGAGTCAACAGGTGGTGGTGTTGATCGATAGTGGGGCGACGCACAACTTTGTATCCCAAAAGTTGGTACAACAATTGCACATACCAGTTACTTCTACTGGAGTCTATGGGGTAACCATGGGATCAGGAGATTCAGTTCAAGGAAGTGGGGTTTGCCGAGGAGTACGGTTAATGCTTCAAGGAATAGAGATTGTGGAGGATTTTCTTCCACTGGGGCTAGGAGCTCTGACATTATATTGGGAATTCAATGATTGGAGACACTGGGGACTATTTCTGTTAATTGGAAGGAGCAGGTCTTACGGTTTCGCTTGGGGTCCGAAAATCTCAGTCTCAAGGGCGATCCATCGTTAGGCCGAAGTTTGGTTTCTTTAAAGACGATGTTACGAACCATGAAACAGGAAGGGTATGGATTTCTGGTAGAATTGGGAAGTATGACAATTCCATTGGAGAAGATATGAGAGACACTAGGGGAGGTGATTAAGGTATTGAAGCAATTTCAGGAGGTATTCCAGATGCCACAAGGACTACCTCCCAGAAGAGGATATGAGCATTCAATTACCATGTATGTGGGAGCAAGTCCGGTTAACGTTCGTCCTTATCGCTATCCTCAAATCCAAAAGAATGAAATTGAGAGATTGGTAGCTGAAATGATGGAGGCGGGAATCATTCGACATAGTGTAAGTCCATTTTTCAGTCCAATATTATTAGTTAAAAAAAAGATGGGGATGGAGATTCTGCGTTGATTATTGAGCTTTGAATAAGCAGACAGTTCCGGATCGTTTTTCGATTCCTATCATCGACGAGTTACTGGACGAACTTCACGGCGCAGGAATTTTTCCAAATTGGATCTCAAATCAGGATACCACCAAATCAGACTTCAGGAAGGGGATGAAGCCAAGACTGTTTTTCGCACACATGAAGGGCATTACGAGTTTTAGTAATGCCCTTTGGTCTTACAAATGCGCCGGCGACGTTTCAGGCTTTGATGAATGCCATGTTTCGCCCTTACCTGCGTAAGTTCGTGTTGGTGTTTTTCGACGATATATTGGTCTATAGTCAAAGTTTGGAAGCACATATACAACATTTGGAAATAGTCTTCGGGTTATTACGACAACATAAATTGTATGCGAATCAGAAGAAATGCGAGTTTGGGTGTTCTAAGCTCAGTTATTTGGGGCATATCGTGTCAGTGGAGGGGGTTACCATGAATCAATCAAAAATTTCAGCAATCTTAGATTGGCCACAACCAAAGACTATTACTGAGCTACGTGATTTTCTGGGTCTTACTGGATATTATAGGAAGTTCGTGCGGAATTATAGTATGGTGGCTTGGCCATTGATATCACTGTTAAAGAAAGATAGTTTTCATTGGCAACAAGAGGCAGAGAAAGCTTTTGTCGATTTGAAGCGGGTGATGACGCAGGCTCCGGTGTTAGCAATGCCGAATTTTTCTAAGGACTTCGTGGTTGAGTCAGATGCTTCTGGGTATGCGGTTGGCGCTGTATTGATGCAAGACAAAAGGCCGATAGCTTTCTTTAGTCAAGTGTTAGGTCCACGAGCTAGGCTCAAACCTATCTACGAGAAGGAATTGATGGCTATTGTTTTGGCGATTACAAAATGGCGAGCCTATTTGTTAGGCAGGAAGTTCGTCGTCCGCACTGATCAAAAGAGTTCGCAATTTTTATTAGAGCAAAGGGTCATTGGGGCAGATTACCAGAAGTGGGTGAGTAAGCTGTTGGGTTATCAGTTCAAAATCCAATATCAATCCGGAGTTTCTAATGCGGCTGCTGATGCATTATCTCGTATACTTTTATCTCCAACTTGTTCTTCTATGACTTTACCAACCTGGCGTGATTGGTCCATTTTACAGTCTGAAATATTGGGAGATACGGCTATTGCACAGTTGAAATAGAAGGTGTTGCAAGGTACAAGTCATCCTGGATATACCATCGTGCAAGACATGTTGTTTTATAAAAACAGATTGGTGATTTCTAGAACTTCTTCTCTCATTCCTATTCTTTTCCATGAGTTTCATGCTTCAAATGTGGGCGGGCATTTTGGGGAAACTAAAACTTACCAGCGAATAGCTAAGGAGCTATATTGGCTGGGAATGAAATCAGATGTTAGGAGAATGGTTAGTGAATGTGGGGTTTGTCAGAGAAACAAGGCTCTGTCATCTTCTCCTGCAGGCCTGCTTCAACCTATTCCCTTACCCACTCAAGTCTGGGAAGAAGTTACTATGGATTTTATCGAAGGTTTACCGCGTTCTGGTGTTTTTGATACTATTTTGGTTGTGGTGGACCGTCTCAGCAACTACGCTCATTTTCGGAGTTAAAACATCCATTTTCAGCAGAAGGGGTGGCTTTGGTTTTTTCGAGGGACATTATTCGGCTTCATGGAACGCCGAATTCGATTATATCAGACCGTAATAAAGTCTTCCTCAGTAAATTCTGGCAGGAATTATTTCGATTGCAAGGCACCACCTTGAAGCATAACACGGCCTACCATCCTCAAACAGATGGGCAGTCTGAGGTAATGAACCGGTGCCTGGAAACTTATTTGCGTTGTTTCTCTTCTGATAAGCCCAGGCAATGGAGTAAGTGGCTGTCTTGGGCTGAATACTAGTATAATATGTCAGTGCATTCTGCCACCGGGATTTACACCTTTCAAGGTTCTGTATGGTAGGGATCTTCCTCCTTTATTAAGGTATGAAAATGGTTCTTCAGTTAATTCTTCAGTGGAACAGTTGCTGGTAGATAGAGATAAAATTTTGGATGTTCTAAAAATGCAATTGCTAAGGGCTCGACAGCGGATGAAGCACCAAGCGAATAAATCTAGGCGGGATGAAACATTTGTTGTAGGGGATCAGGTTTTTTTGAAGCTGCGCCCTTATCGCCAGCAGTCCTTAGTATCTCGTGCTAATCAGAAATTATCAGCACGTTTTTATGGGCCTTACAGAATTTTGGCAAAGATTGGATCAGTGGCTTATCGCTTAGACCTGCCAGTGACCACACGCATCCATCCAGTGTTTCATGTCTCACAGTTGCGACGCGTAAAAGGGGACTGTATTCTGTAAATCCTTGACCTCCTCAACTGACCAGTGAGTGTGAATTGATTGTCATGCCCGAGTCCTTATTGGATGTGCGTCACAGGCACAAAGGACAGTCCGATCAGATTGAGGTTTTGATTAAATGGCAGGGCCTACCCGCATTCGAAGCTACTTGGGAAGATTTCGACTTATTCCGACATCAGTTCCCTTGTTTTCACCTTGAGGACAAGGTGCATAATTGGGGCGGGGGTATTGATAGACCTCATATCAGGTTTACCTATACTAGGAGAAAGAGGCTATCAGAAGGTCAGTAAAATTATGCTGGAAATGCTAATGAGATGCTGAAAGCTGTGCTGAAAATAATAGGTGGTTGCTAAAGATGCTGAAGAGGCCTGTTGCTGAAATAGCTGTCAGGCTGTTGTCAAGTAGCTTGCTGTCTGATGCAAGTTGTTAGTCTGTTAGTTGATTAGTTTGTTAGCTTGTATGTTAGAGAATGGATTTGTAAAGAGATTGCTATAAGTAAGGAGACAGTAAGAGAGAAAGGTATTCATTGGATTGTTAAACAACTTGTAACATTGAGCTTTTGCTCTAGAGAGTAGCTATCTCGAATTAGCTTTTCTATTCAATACAATTCAATACAATTCATTCCATTTGCTGATATTAATTCAGAGTTTACATTTACAAGTATCTTCAGTCTGTAAATTCTCTTCTTTGCTTGTACTGCTCACTGTCATTAGAACTGTACTGCCTTGAATCTGTACTGCAAAACATAGCAACCAGATCAGTTCTTATCATATCAGGTCAGTTCTTATTAGAAGCTTGCTAATTTAAACTGGTTTAGCAATCTTGGTTTGTGTGTGGGTTGTGTACCTTATCTCCCCAAGGGATGTGTTTTGAACCTTTGTATGTCAATTGGGATAGTGATGTAACTTCTAAGCAAGTAATTAATTAGTAGTTATTTGTAATTAGGCCAGATATAATAAAATCCATATTAGTTAGGGCATTAGCCAAAGTAGGGTTAGTGTTAGATTGCTTGCCAAATAAGCTACTAAGCTTACAAATAAGGCATAGATAGATCATTGTGGGTGGTGATTGATTGAATGAAATTTATGTTATTTTATTTATGACTTGTTTAGGGTTTATAATAGTTCTAGTTTTAGCTTTAGTTTAGTGTAGAATTCATCAATTGGTATCAGAGTCGAAACGCTCCTCTTGTGTATACCGACACAGATTAAATCTGATAAGTACACATAATAAAAGGCTTGGAAGATGACGGAAAAAGAGAGATCTAAGGTAGTTGAAGCCACGAAAGCATGGAAGACATCGAAAGATCTAGATGTGGAGAGAGAGCGGGATGGATGCCACAGAGAGGAAGATTGGCGAATCAGACTTGCAGGGATTGAACAAATGCTTGATCGAGATGATCAAAAGAGAAGAGGATTAGCAGAACAAACTAGCAGGGTTGCACCAATATGTTCATTAAGAAATCGCTCAGATAGTAACAAAACGCTGGAGGTGAAGAAGATACAACAAATACTTTCGCAAAATGGAACAACCAACAAGAAGCCGTTGAGCACCCTCAAAGGGAACCTGTCTACCCCCAAGTGTCGATCGACACCGTCGGTCCCAACCAAGGCGCCACTAGCATCACCGCCGCCGGCGTCCCTCCAGCAACGGTCAACCATCCCCTCCTCCCCTCGCCACCCGTCGCCTACTTCAGCCTGTACCGCTGCCTCCACAACCCCCTCACACCACCCCTTCCACGTCTCACACTCCCTCTACCCTCCTCGCCATCTTGGGAGGCCCCTACCCCAAACAACATTTTCGCACACCCCCTTCGCCTCCTTTGTGCCTTGTAACTCTATTCTTGAATCCCTACGCCATCCCAACCCCAAATAACCCACACCAAGCATTTGGGCAAACAATTTTTTTTTATCATACTTCTGGCAGTTGGTTGAACCCTAATTTCCTTCCACACTAGCAGCTTTTAATTACTCTAATTTCCCACCACAACACTCTAATCCTCCTCAGATTGAATCCTATAACAAGGTGTCAACTCGGGTGGTATATTCCCACAGTTATCGGTTGCAGAACCGATTCAGATTTCAGAAGCATGTAAGACAGTGGGTGGAAGATGAGCAGTGATATCCTCATCCTTGTTGATCACCTGTGCAGGATAGATGATAGTTTTGAGCTCTCTTCGGTCATGGTAGAAGAAGTGGGAGAGGAGGAAGTTTTCCTTTTTACCACCCTAAATTAGGAGATCTGACTTATGGTGATGGTAGTTTTATTGAGAATGATCAGTTAGCATGGTTGATAACTATCATAGAGAAATAGGATGATACGGGTTTGAAGTTGGATGTGCCTCCTATGATGGGTGAATCTTGGTGATGCCTTTGTTGATTGGTCCATGGAGATTGAACGCATCATTGACTTTAAGAATATGTAGGGTCTGAAGGCAGTATAGTTAGTGGCTACCAAACTGGAAAGACACCGCAAATCTTTGGTGGCAGGAAGAGTGTGTTTGTCGAACAATCATGCGTTTACCCTCCGTGACTAATTGGATGACCTGTGCGAGTTGATGCATGCGCTTTTGTTCTTTTAGATTATGAGCGTGATCTTTTGGGGATTAATGATTGTGCCATAGAATTCAAATTTGTGTATGCAGGTGAAGCCTCAGGAACCGAAATGACAGACAAATTTTCTGTTTCTACCACAGGTTGGATGCGAGGATCAAGTCTGTTTAGCTTGGAAGAATTTGACACCTTTTTAGCAGGTGAGAATATGGCTAAGCGCGCAAAGATAGGTACCCTTAGTTGATAGTGAAGAAGAGATGATTTCCTTGGTTGCAGAAGGGCAAGACCTGCACCCTTAAGCTTGTTCAACCCTGGGAGGGTGATGTAAGCGGGTAAATCAATTAGTAGTTACTTGTATTTAGGTCAGATATAATAAAGCCCATACTAGTTAGGGTTAGCCAAAGTAGAGTCAGGGTTAGATTGCTTGCCAAAGAAGTTACTAAGCTTATAAATAAGGCATAGAGTAGATCGTTGTAGGTGGTGATTGATTGGATGAAAACATTTATGTTATTTTGTTTAAGGTTTATCATAGTTCTAGTTTTAGCTTTAGTGTAGTGTAGAATTCATTGGATAGTATCATTTTTGGAACCTTAATGTTATTGCCACCAATGTACTAGTAAAAGTATGGAATAAATATTTTACCGTTCAAAAAAAAATGTTTCAAGGATGATAATGAGGGGGAAGGATGGAACCTGGGTTGGAGGAGAGCTTTAATTGATTGGGAACACCTGAAGTTGGCAGACTTTGAGCTATTCTCTGAAGTTTGTGCTTAATGAGAACCCAAACTATTGGATTCAAATGGAAGCTCTGTCAGGTTTACTGTTAAATCTTTTTCCAATTTATAGATGCAGCAGGGAATGGATCTCAGCAGTTGGGTGCGGATTTTAACCCTACATTCTTGTTGAAATAGCTGGTATTTCCGCTCCTGGAACTTCTTGCCATGGTGCATTGAGCATGGCAGAAATCTTAATGGTAGATCAGTTTGTAAAGGGGGGTTAATCATCCAACAAATGTTACTTGAGCAATAACCAAATGAAAATGATGGAGCACATTTTCTACTGTGAGTTGGTCCTTGAAGTTTGGTTCAGAGTACCGTTGGAATTTGGCAAAAGAGTTCATCAGTTTGTTTATGCTAACCAATGGTTTAAACAGTGGGAGGACATAACTTTTAGCCAACAGGTGGTTTTGAGAGAGAATACCATACCGACTCTTTGTAATCTGGAGAGAAAAGAATGCTAGAATCTTCCATGGCAATGCTAAGGACTCCATGGCTTATTAGGAGAGAGTATCCATAGCTACTCTTGGGTAATTTGGATTGAAAAGAAAGCTAGAATCTTCCATAGCAAAGCTAAGGACTCTGCATCTTATTAGGGAATCCAAGCACAAAGCTACTCTCTGGGTGTGGGGAGTTCGTTGGGGAATCATCTCTAATCAATCTTTTCATTTTGTTTTAAGTGGGTTGGTTTCCTTAGTATACAGCTAAGCGTGTGACATTTCTGTGTCCTGCCTGCCACTCCCCGACTTGCATGGCAGTTTTTCATCTGAATATATTATCTTTTATCGATCAAAAAAAAAAAAAAGGAAAAAGAAAGAGGAAAACTATTAAACAATGGTGCCTGGCCATTAATGGTGATTGAATTTATAGTTTGACCAACCGAAGACTTATTTTGCACTTGTACTTGTTGTTGCTATAATGTATATGCTCATTACATTTCCCAGGCATCAAAACTATACATGAAAGCTGCCATCTGTGTTCATAACAAGAGAATAGATTGTTTTTGTTGTTACTAAAACTTATCTGCTCATTACAATCTTCAGGCATCAAAACTATATACAAAAGCTGATGCCTATCTTCATAATAAGAGAACAGATTGCTGGATAATCATCAAAGACAAGGTTGGGTCTATATTTCAAACTGGAAGTACCAGTGCTTATTACATAGTTTTCCGACCAAGAAAAAATGATTTATATATATGGCTCCTTTCCGATTTAGGTTTATGATGTCACTTCATATGTTGAAGAACATCCAGGTGGTGATGCAATCCTAGTGCATGCTGGTGATGATTCAACTGAAGGATTTTTCGGGTATGCATCTTACTTGTTAAGATGGGGTTTTCCTTGCATGTACATCTGAATTGGTTATTTCACTAATCTTCTCATAGTTTCTTGTATGGTGAGAGCATATGGAAATGGTCTTTGCAGTACTACTCATGTCAGATTGTCTAATTATTTGTGTATTGCAATGTGATCCCTTACATTTTTTAAAACTCTTTGCTTATGTTTGGCAGGCCACAACATGCCACCCGGGTCTTTGACATGATTGATGATTTCTACATTGGAGACTTGGAACCCTAAAATTGAATAAGTGAGGTTTGTTGAATTATCAAAAAGGAGACCTGCATCTGTTGGTTTTTCTGTGCTTTGGGGTGGTGGGGTTTGTTATTGCAATTCACTAAATCAGTGATTAGTTAAAAGGTCCAATGTTTTGAACGTATCTACTATTTGTTGACAGCATAATGAGGCTGTAGTGGACTCTACATTCAAGAATACTGTCAAGACCAGCTTGGTCAGATGATTAACATTGTAACCATCTTCTTTGCATTCTCGTTGGTGGTCAGAATGCTAGTGGGTGATTCAGGTACATATCTCAATTAAATGATTTTGATCAATTACTCGAATTGTTTTTCATCCAATTGAGATGTATGTATAAAAGGCTGTCACCGAAATGCATGGTACGATGTTTAAAAGACTGTGATGTTCATGCTTGGACTGCTGCAGGATTTGTTACTTTCTGTCATCCATGTCTAATGAAGTTTGAGCTTTACAAGATGATAATTATTAGTTATTTTTATTTTTTTGTCCTTGGGGAAAGCATTAGCACAGACCAAAAAAAAAAGACGATTGAAGTCATCCAACAAGGTTCTTGCATTCTGACTTAGACTACCGAATTCTGTTTTGGAATGTTCTGACTTTCTGCTATACTACAGAACTTGAATCATCCAAATATCCTATCAATTGCAGTCTTAAGCTATTTTAAAAGCATCAGTAAGTATTGTAGAAGGATACAGGGTTGGTTTGGGTTGTGGTGGAATGTTGTGTGACCCGAATTTTGGTTCTTGGGTCCAGCCTAATAATGTGTTTCTTGGCTTGCCGCCCGTGTCCCTATCAGGTCCTTACCTTAAGCCGGATTAGTTATTGAGCCCATGACTGGCTTTAGGTCTAGTTTCTGCTCTAGAAGCCAGTAGTGGCCATCCTGTTGAAGCTTGTGTCTTTCGTTGAATCTTTGTACTTAAATGTTTATCAAGTATGGACCTTTGCATTATACATTTTTTTGGTTAACTGGCAGCTCCAATTGTCATTTGGGTGGGAAGAACCACCAAATTTGTTGATAGAAATACTCAAGTTTGTTGTTGAACCACAAATATTCTGTTGCACTAGTTTCATCACAGAAATTGCATAGGCAACGTGTAAAGTAGATGATAAAAACCTTCTTTGTGGTCTTCATGGATATGCTACTATCTCTAAGCGTAGGCAACGCTGCCCCATTTCACATTGTTTTCTTCACCCTTACATCTCTTGGTACACAAGTATATTCGAGGCTGTTCCTTATTTTCACCTATGAGTTTGGAAGAACCATTCTCTTCTACTTGGACATAATATCTTTTCTCATTTGTAATTCTTGAACCTACCATCTTTATCTCATAACTGTCTCTGGTCAAGATATTATCACTTAGTCTAGCAGACAGAGGGTTCCTACTCCTACTCCTACTTAATGAAGGAATCCTTCTCACAGCTGTTATCGTGCATGCGTGGTAGACAATTTTATCACGCAAAACACCATTATGCGCGTTTCGTGTAGTCCTAATCACTGTGGTTGACTGATACTTTATTATAACTAAACAAAACTTTGCTCCTAACTACTATTAGAAAATTGCCACATTGATCTCCGTTTCATTATTACGCTGTCTACAGTTGATGATTGTTACACATTATTCTGGAGTCGCTTGTCGTCAGACTGCAGAAGCGGAACCAAAGGAGTAACAGGGTGGGAAACCAATTTGGTCATGCAGGGCCTAAAATGGGCTCATATTCTTAGACATGAACCTCAAGAAGAAGACAGGTCAGGTATGATCCCTTGACCCTAAAAATGGGTTTGTAGGGTCAAACAACCCAACCTTTAGAAGTGGACATGGACTTTACTTGTAGGTTCAAACAAAGTGTATACTTTCAAATGGGGCACTGCCTTCTTGGTGGGGACTGAAAGTGAAGGGGACTTGTCTTTGGGTGGACATGCTATTGGGTTGGTGGTTGGTTGGGTGGAAGAGAAGAAATAGAGAGACATAATAGCCGAGCAGTTATCCTTCCCTGATGGCTCATGATGATGATGCACATCTCTCATTTTCTCAGGCAGCGTGACAGAAAGAGAGACACTGAACCAACAATACTACTAAATTAAATGAATCTTCTTTCTACTCTCCTTTCACTCTCAATTCATTCGTGTTTTAAGTCATCAAAAGCCATTTCAATAACCCACTTCCCTAACCACAAATATTTTGTAATGGCGACGTAAACCTTATTCTATGTATCATCGACAATGTTCTCAGTTTAATGCACCCTGCATATCAAACAAATTAAAAATGGCTTGATTTGAGCTAATAATCATACACTTGTATGGGGTTGGTTAAAGTGGCGACAATATGAGATATTATGAACAATGGGTGTTACGTCAAATTTATAAATTATCTTTAAATTGAATAAAACCTGTTTTATAAGTTGAGTACCCATAAAGTTAAATCAATGAGAGTCCACCCCATTAACACTCTTTTGAAGGGATTTTTATTTACAGAGATAAAAGAAGACTTGTAAACTTACGAGGTAAAGAATCATCAAACCACTCAAGACTCAACAACAAATTTGCTTTATTTATTCTCTCTCATCTTTTAAACAGAAAGAAAGTGAGATCTTACAATAGTTTCACTTAATCCAGAGATCAGGACCCAAAGATAAGTCATTATCATTAAGTAAAAGCAATAACACTCTTTAAAACCCTAATGATGATATGGTAGGAGTGCATAAAGTACAATCAATTCAAAGCTATAGTCTAACCTTGAGGTGAGCTCCACCCCTATATATGTATGTGGGGCATGTGAATAATAATACCATTTATTGGTGCCTTTTGTAGAAACCAAACATCTTCTTTTGCTGAAAGAACT
This sequence comes from Berberis thunbergii, assembly GCA_003290165.1. Lineage (NCBI taxonomy): Eukaryota > Viridiplantae > Streptophyta > Magnoliopsida > Ranunculales > Berberidaceae > Berberis > Berberis thunbergii. The sequence continues at coordinate 40,516 of QNQO01006142.1, read as the reverse complement.
CCACCGAGAGCATTATCTGTACTAGTAACACAAATTGATAATATTCTAACTAAACCAACAAAAACATAGATAACTCGAGACTCAATGCGTACTAAGCAGAGAAAGATGAGCACGCAAAAGTTCACTTGAATCTAAGATCGTGTTTGGATTGAAAAAATAGGCAACTGAAATTGAAGATGATCATATTTTTGTTTCTTACCTCAAGCTCAAGATATTACTATATGAAAAGATTTAATCAATTACATCCCAAGGATGGACATTACATTCTTGAATTGCTCAAATAGAGTATGTGATTTTTTTTTTTTTTTTGCTTACAAAAGACTCCCAACATTATTTATGTGTCCATCAATCCGCTATATTATCTTAAATTGGATAAATGGTTTTCCATCAACTATTTGCAATAGAATTGTTCATGAAGTGTCGACACAAGTTTTATATCACATCAAAATTGAAATTTGGCACAATGATGGACATTATATATCAGCCATTACTTGTCAAAAGCTTGAAAGGTTAGGCGAAGAAAAAATGTAATTACTTAACTAGAATTGAAAAAGGTGAAACAACCACCTTTCAATGTTGGATATCATAAAAACGATATAGTATATCTGAATAAACATCCAATCCAACAATATTGTGCGTTTTTTTTTTTTTAGGTTTTATGACTTTATCTATCATAATTTATGAGAGGAAAAAAAAAGTGAAGTAGAAACTCGTGAGGTAGTTGAATATAGACACTTGTGATGGCTATCCAATGAATTGCACTTTTAAAATTCCATAAAAAAAAAAAAATAATAATAATAAAAATTAGGGTTCATCAATGGGTTGGGTTGGGTTGGATTGGATCAAAGTTTTTCTTTTGAGGATGATTAAACCATTGGACAAAATCAATTGGTGAGCGGCGCGTGGGGTGGAAATAAGCCCCACCAGAAAAGGGTAGCAACTTGGTTTCATTTCATTTACTCCATCCACCTGGATATTATTATAATTCAATTCAACACAACACAATTTTTAAAGGGACTGACTGACAGATCAAAGATAGTTGGAATTCTCTTTCTAGTCTACTGCATGCATAGGCCTTTTGTTTTTAAGGGTTCGAGAAAGATCTTTGCTCATTTTTAGAGGAATTCTCTTTGTATTTTACGACTCACCGCACCTACATCTTCAAAAGACTGTTATTTTCTTTGGGTTTTATTTTTTGATTTCTTTTCTTATCTATAAAGATAGCTTTCTTATTTTTGTTTTGTTTCACAACACACTACCTACCAAATTGATGAATTTGGATTGAATTATCGTTTCTCCAAATGATGAAAATTTGCTAATTGTCAAGGTATGGGCGGTGCTACAAAAGAATCCCAATAGAATAAAAATATATATATATATATATGACAACATTAATATTATGGTGAATGTTTAATTTGTTATTTGAAATAAATTTATATGATTTCTTGCTAATATGTAAGTAAAAGAAATTAATAATTTCTTCACCCATCTTAAAGGTATAGTTATAAAAAAAAAAAAAAAAAGGACTGGTTGAACAATGTGTCAAATCGATCATTGATGTTGATTCCTACAACCTTATGAACCCACTTGGTGTCCTCTTAACAATTCATATAGGTACTCCACCCTTACTTAACACAGGAAGTGATGAGAAAAGCTCCCTAAAGCAAAGCTTTTGTTATGACCACCAAACAGGCAAAAGATGTGTAGGATCCATTAAGCACCATTAACTTGTTAACACAAAAGTGAGGGAGGATATGTTAGTAGTGATAACAGAGGAAGGAAAGGAGGTGGGGTTGTTCAAATGTTCAATGAATGTTTCTCTTTGTGTAGAGAGAAAACGTGGGAGAAGACCTAAAAATGGTCAAATGAACACTCAATGTACACCAACATTCTATAAAAGCGCACACAAAACAAAACAAAACAAATGAGAGAGATGGCTTGATTTGTGAGTGAGTGGGTGGGGTGACTCATGCAATGGGGACACAAATCACATGCATGACGTTGATGGCATTTTGATTAGAGACACATTTAGCATCAACAAACTTATCCTCTTAATTTGTTCAGGTTGATGTCGGTTTCCAAACCACATTATGTTATATTTTTATTTTTTTTAATGGAAAATAATTTTTAGGGTTTACTTTTTCACAAAATAGATAATTTAAATGTTATAGTTGATGTAATGACTAATTTGTACATACTTTTATGATCAACAAAGACTATTTCATTAACCCATGTTAACTTATAAAGTTATATGACATATTTATCATTCCTAAAAAATAGAAAACCTAATTTTATACTTTTATGACCAACAATGACTTTTTTATTAATACATTTTTTTAGATACTCTGTGTCAAAAAAATTTCTTCCTTCAATACTTTGAAGGGCCATTGATGCTAAAAAAATTAAAAAATCAACAAAGAAGTTGTAAGTGTGGCAACGACAAGGACGGTGATTTCGCGAAATTTTCATTTTTTTTGAAATTACGAAAAGAAAATTACATTTTTCAAGAGTTTTTTAAAAAAAATTTGAGGTTTTTTCATAAATTTCTTTTTTTTTTTTTGTAAAAGTACAAAAACAACTACTTAAAATTACATTTTTTGAAACATTTTGGGATTTTTTCGTAAAATTTGAGTTTTTTTTTTTCTAATTATCATTTATTATAATTATTTATTGATTTTTAAACCATCCCTTAATTTTTTAATTAATATTTCTTCTACTTATATATTGATTTTTGAAACTATCCCTGATTTCTAATTATAGGTATTTTGTTTTCATTTAATGTGTTTAATACATTTATTTACTTGCATCTTATTTTTCATATAGTTAATATACCATTGAAATTCATTATATATATTTCATTTATCCTAAAAAAAATTACATTTTTTCTTTACGCACTGAAATATTTATCAAAATATTCCTTAAAATCAAGAGACTGAAATTAACTCAAAAAACGAAATCACAATCCTTGGTTATAATTCCATTGGAATGTAAAAATTGATGACAAGTTAATCAAATTGATTTTATCAATTAATTAAAACCAAATTTCTAATAATCATTAACCACATTATGAAAAGTTTACCAAACCTGAGCATAATAATTTGATTTACTTATTAGTCAATGAAAACTTAAAAAACTTATAATTTGTTGTTCATGATTAGAATAATTAATATCGATACCTACCAGTGACATGGGGTGGGAAGGGTTCAAGGTTAGAAAATAAAATAAAAATAAAAAATAGAATCATTAATAAAATGATCATTGTTGGTCATAAAAGTATAAAATTGAGTTTTTATTTATTTATTTAGAAGGGTAAACATGTTCTATAACTTTATGAGTTAACCTAAGTTAATAAAATAATCATTGTCGATCATAAAAGTATTAAAACATGCACAAATTAGCCATTACATAAACTACGATATTTAAATGATCTATTTCGTGAAGAAGTAGGCCTTAAAAGTCATTTTCTGGTTTTTTTTAAATAAACATGTAGTATATTAGAAACTGGAAAGAAAAAAGAAAAAAAAAAAAAAAAAAAAAAAAACCTATTATAGAACAAAACCAAGCTGTGCTAGCGACATTATGAGACATGTTGGAGTTTGTATTGCAAAAAATAAATAGTTTCACATTGAAAGTGAAAAGTCAAAATAATGTATTTATAAGTGTTGATTTTCAACACCTATTAACTTATCAAGTAGCACTGGGCCTTGAGCTTATTAGCTATTGAGGATGATATATATATACCGGACTAGCTGAAAATCAGAGTTTATCAGAAGCCTAGTCTAAAATTCTTGAAAAATTAGTTTTTTATGATTACATCAGCAATAATCCTGCAAAGGGGGGATTATTCAGAGCAGGCTCAATGGATATCGGGGACGGAATAACTGTTGGATGGTTAGGGCACCCTATCTTTAGAGATAAAGATAAAGAGGGGCATGAGCTTTTTGTACGTCATATGCCTACTTTTTTTTGAAACATTTCCTGTAGTTTTGGCAGATGAAAACGGAATTGTGAGAGCCGGTTTCGAATGGCGGAATCGAAATATAGTGTTGAGCAAGTAGGGGTAACTGTTGAGTTCTATGGTGTCGAACTTAACATAATCTATATATATATATATATATATATTTGTATGATGTATCAAAATGATGGCCATTTGAGCTTCTCGGCCTCCTTTGATTAAAGTCTTTTTGCACTTCAAGCTTTTGGTTTTGAATTAAGAACGGTTGTGTTTGATCAACGCATTCTTTTAATTCAAATGGCTATAAACTATTTTTGCTATCTATATATTGAATAGAAAAATAAGTTCTTCAAAAATAATATTTCAGAGTTATTCATTCATTCATTCATTCATATCTGTGAGAGAAAACATCCAATAAAGTCGTCAGAACCAACACCCTTTTGCTAGGGTATTGGTAATAGATAGTTGAATCTTGGTAGTCAGACACTCAAGGAACTACGTCTACAAGACTGAGTAGGGGTGAAATCTGTCTATAGGGACATAGCATCTTTGCTAGCCTCCATTTGCAATTCAAGACGCAACGACTTTGCTAATTCAAAACAATGATTTCGTAGGTCTCTATCTGCAATACAAGTCAATGACATTTATTTTATTTTATTTCGTTGTATTCTATTTGTAATTATAGTTTTGTACTGTTATAGTATTTATATGTAATACGTTGTTCTGATTGTTCTCCAACAAGATATTGAGCAAAGGAGATTTGTCCATAATTTGTTTCAAGGGTAGATTTTCTAAGGAAAATTAGATGAAAATTTCCATACAGAAAAAAAGTTCTCCATATGAAGTGTTGAAGACTTGTATATTGTATAATCCATTGTTCAACCAAAGAAAATCTACAATTTTAAAACCGGAATAAACATCATTAACCAACACTTAAACGTTTACAAGAGACCAACTAACCAATCAAGTTGCTTTGTTTGTTACCCAAGGTAGCAGTTTTTGAAAAAAGTGAGAACTATTTATTTTACAAATCAAGTTAGGTTTTGTTTGGTTGGACGGAATACATACATGGAAATTGAAACAATTTTCGTGAATTCGATTCTGAGGCCCCCCTCGGACTTGAATTATCATTAGCAGTGAGAAAACAATCTTATGAAGTATTGATTTCCTGTCAATAAATAGACAACCAAACAACAGAAATCTACATACTAGGTGTGACGCTCGTAAATTCTCGCTTGTCTAATTCACTTAATTACATAATTTTTTATTTAAATTTCAATTTTTAAAATATATTTTTTGGAATTTCTGAGGTGGGTGCCTTTAGAATTCATGTGTGTGTGTGGGGGGGGCGAATAGCCACCCAATTATAAAACCAAACTCCCCCCTTTTCCTTTCTTATTTCTCCGTGCATGAGAGCAGAGCTCTGTGTGTCCCTTCTCCGACCAACTCAGTTTGCGATCAAGTATTTTAGTGGAGTTCCCCCACCATCTTTTCCCATTTCTTATTCATTTATCTTCCTCTTCCTCCCCCGTTCAATATTTTTGCAAAAAAAAAAAAATCAGATTGTGACATTGAGAAGCTCGATCGGAGCTGTTGGAGGCCGACCGAGCAACTCCACTCCGATAAGTCTCCCTAGTGGTCTCTGTGGAAGCGTTTGGAGGTTAGAGACCCTACATGCAGATGCGATTTGAGGTTGGTTGGAAACTTCTGAGATTTTGAAGTTTTTTCAAAAAGAGAGGTCGTCGGCGTCCGTTTCGGATTGTGATTGTGCGTGTAAGCTTTGATTCTCGATTAAGAGTTGTTGGAGGCACTATTCAGGCCAGTCTCCGACCTGTTGCACTGTTCGGAGACGATCAGACCGTGGTTTTTGAAGAGTTTTCGCCAAAGTTTTGGCCTCGTCAGAAACTTCTCACTTGTAAGCGATTTTCTAATTTTTGTTGGACATTTTCTTCATTCTTTCGCGACCTCCGAACAATTTACTCACTATTTGGATTGTTTGTGCAGTTTCGGGGTGTTTGGAGCGATTTTGTCGGAGTAGTTGTCAGATAAACTGAGCAATCGGTGTTGTTGGAGTTCAGATTCTCCTTCGTGTAGCCTATCGAAGTCTAGGTCTGTTTTGGGTAGCTTCAGAAGTTGCGAATTAGGTGTCTCGTCAATTTGGAATTGGGCTTCAAAAAACCTATTTCGCTCAGGTGAGTGAGAACGTCCCTTTAAAATTTTGAATAATGGTATTTATGGTAATATGAATATTGCGAGTGTCATCTTATAGAAAAGGGTGAAGAAAGTCCTTCCAATTTTGCGAAATGGATAAATCCGTCTTGGCATTATCAGTTCGTGTTTGAGAATGACAATTTACATAGTTGCATGGGTGTTGAAATTGTAACATGGACTAGGATTTACTGCTTTGATCTGTTGAATAGCGTATGAAAGTGATTGCATAATTGAGCATCCATGGCATGTATTTGAGAATTCATGTGGAATTTAGCTAGACAATACTTTCCCTTTTTGTGAAATTGTATTATGATGTTGGTGTTGTTGAGCATTTGAGGACACTTGTTTCAAAAGAAGGAACTACACCAAACCTGGAAAAAGGAGTAGCACTTGGCCTTGAAAAACGAGGCACTCGTTGAAAAAAGAACTACACCAAACCCGGACAAGGGAGTACACACTTGGCCTTGAGAACGTGGTGTTAACCACACACCCAAAAGAGGAACTCTCGCAATAGCTCATCGCTCCCTAGGCGCTAGTGCATTGCAGGCGATGTCTAGTAGCTGAGGATGGGTTGAGATGACTAGTATGGTCATGAGGGTGTCTGGGTTTATTCTCCCCACGTCCAAAAGAGGAACTCCAACAATGGCTCATTGATCCCCAGTCACTAGTGCATTGCAACGATGTCTAGTAGATGAGGATGGATTGAGATGGCTAGTACAACCGTGAGGATGTGTTGATTTACCTTAGGATTGAAGATTTTTCGCCTTGACGCGCGCTTTGATTTGAGAGATACCAGAAATGTTTTGTGAAGGGAAATAAGTAATATCTAGGTACATTTGAGTATTGCATTTCACGTGCATATTTGCATCATGACTATCATTCACAATGAAAAGTTGTGTTGCATCGTTAATTTATGATTATTTGTTTGGTCTGTCTTAGTTGATATTATACATTTTATTTGAGATAGATGGTTGGGTTCTCCTCATACCAGCTAGTGTTAACCTGTTTGCTTGTTTTTTGGCAAATGAGTGTACCCCTACTTGGGAGCAGGTGGTGGTATTGGTGGTAGTGCTGCAGAAAGCGTCAGCTGATTGAGTTGCCATCTATTTGGTCGGGGGGACTGAGAGGTAGGTTAAACTCTCAGGATTAGGGTTTTGATTTATTCTGTAAGTCGATGTGACTTAGGTGGAATGTGAGGACAAATGTAAAATGTTGATATTATCGTCACTTTGTGCATAGTTATGTTTAGTATATGGATTATTATATTGTGTGCTAGCAAGTGTAACCAATGGCAAGAAAATGGGGGGGGGGGAATTTGGGTTAAGTCGGGGGTTTCCAAGATATTTTGGTATCTTGGGAATCGGGGATGACAATAGGGGAAATGGAATCCATTTCCCATGGTAATGACTAACCAAACATATCCTTAGGGTTTCATTATTCATAAAGAATTGGATAAAATAAATTTCATTTTGGGAAGATAAAACACAACAATTTTCTTTATCTACCACATGTATATTTCACTCATTTTAAGTTTTATGTTTATTTTCTTTTGTCATTATACATACTTCGTATTTACAAACATGTCATTATAGAGAATTAATCTCAACCCTCAACATCTTTCCCAAACTCTCCATTTTAATAAGGAATTGTGTTTTATCTTCTCCAGCTCCTTATGAATAGCAAACCTCTAGCTAATTTATAAGATAGATGTTTATTTAATATAAATATGTAGAAGGGCAAAGAAAATGAAAAAATGTTTAAAAAGTTTATGGAATGTACATGTGGCGGAAAGAGAAAATTTTGTGTTTTTTTTAATTAAAATTGTCATAACTATCTACTTAGAGTGTGTTTGGTTGGATAAAATCTTATTCCATGGGAATCCATGAGGGGACCACCTGCGTCAAAGCTAATTTGAGTTTCACTTACCAATCCACCATTAGATTTTGTGATCAATGGTGAGAATGAAAGTCCCATGAACATGGAAATCACACTCCTTGGTCCCCCAAAGCATGTGATTCTCAAGTTCATGAAACTTTCGTTCTCACCTTTGATCACAAAATCTAATGTTGGATTGGTAAATGAACTTCAAATTAGCTTAGATGTAGGTACCCCCCCCCCCCCCCCCCATGGATTCCTACATAATAGAAGTCCATACAACCAAACACACCCTTAGTTGTGAAATTTTTGTAAACTTAGGCTCCGCTTGGTAATTTTGCAAATTAATGCATATGTATTAGTTTGCAATGCATTACTTTACGGGTGTTTGGTAGTAACTAAGGAAAATTGATGCAAACTAGACAAGTGATTGTAGGTGGTGTTGATGATGGTAGTAGTAATTGTTGCAGGGTCATATGGTAGCTGTGATTGTGGTTGTGGTTGTGGTTGTGATGATGATAATTGCAAAAGTGGGCGATGATGGTGGCAATGACGGTGGTTGTTAAAATGGTGGTGGTGCTATAGTGGTAGTGGTGGTTATGCCATGGTAGTTGTGGTGTGATATGGTAGCGGTGATCGTGGAGTTTGCGGTGATGGTGGTAGTGGATATGGTAGCAATGGTTTTGATGGTTTTGTTATGGTGGTGGCTATGGCAATGGTGGTGGTAGTAGTAGTGGTGGCTATAATAGTGACAATGGCAATGGTAGTGATTGTTATGTTATAGTGGTGGTGGTGGTGGTGGTGGCGTGCGACGATAACGATTATGTTGGTAATAGTGAGGTGGTGTTGGTTGTGGTGATTATGCTATGATAGTTGCGGTGGTCGTCATGTTATAGTGATCGTGGTGGTGGCGCGCAATAGCAACAATTATGGTGGTGTTGATTGTGGTGATTATGCTATGATAGTGGTGGTGGCGGTGGTGGTAGTGACGTGGTGGTGGTTGTGATGGTTATGGTATGGTGGTCATGGTACTAGCGACTATGATAGTTGTGAACGTGGTGGTGGTTAGGGTGTTTATGAAAAAGTTGGGAGTACTCGAAGAGATGATGAGAGTTTTGCAAAGTAATGCGGGAGATTTTGTTCCACAAAGTTTTGCAGAATTTTATAACTAGGAAATGCGGAGGTCCTGAATTCAAATTTCAATAACCATTTTTCGTAAAGTCAACCAAGCACCTAGTTTATATAACCGCCGTAAACTTTTGCATTATATATTCTTTTACTGCATATGAAGCTAGCCTTAGTATCATTGGAATGCATTTTTGAAGATCTATCTAATGAAACTAATGATCAATACAAACACTTAAACTTTTTAAAAATATTTTATTATAAAAAATGTATAGTTGCATTTCATGGTGAGTATTTTCAGAGAAAATGAGACGAGCATCATAATGCCCATTCAAACAGAGAACTTGAACTTCATATTTTGGTGAATTTAAAATTTGGGAGAACTCACTGTAATAATTTGAAAATGTTTTTTTTTTCTTTCTATAACGAAATATGAATGGAAAATAATGGATGATATTTAAAGTATTTGTGGCACTTACCACAATAGTGATTGATAGAGTATAATATAGATAGGTTTAAATGTTTGAAAACAAAGTTTTTTTCTTGTATTATATATATATTTGTTTTATAATCCACTTCATATTTTAGATCCCCGATATTAAATATCTTGATAAATGGTTTTTACGAGTGTTTAAGGACCTTCCACTAGTGGGTAATCACGGACAATGGGCGTTGGCGCTTAGTGGCCCACCTTTGTCACTTCAAGGTGGGCCTTCGCTCACTTTGCGATATTAATAGAAAAGTTTCCTTTATCCCACTTAGCACGGATCTCAGGGCATATGTATCTAAATGAGCCGACATTTTGACACTTTGCTTCTGATATTTGGTATTTAATTTTTCTCAAAACTTTAGCTTAAATGGAATAGTGGATGGCTGTAAAATAAAAACGCATTTTGCACAATGCAAAATATGTGCAAGGCATGTGCAGTTTCAGAGACTTGAATTGGAAAAATTAGTATGTTGTCTTGCAAAGTGCATATTAGTACTATGAGGGACTTGATGTACTATTTTTTTTTTTGGCTCCACTTCTCCCTAGTGTCTTGCCAAAACAATGTTTTACTTTTACCAAGGAGTTTCTGAATCTACTACAATAAATACTTTACCCATTTTGGTTTTTTAAGAACTATATATATAAGGACTTAAATATCATTCTCGTAAAACTTTCAATTCACCCCACTAGTCTCGAGTTTGAGATATAAATAGATAAGACCATCTCCAATGAGGATGAATAGGAAACCAAGATGGATAAAGTTACCATTTTGGTTACCCAATCGGATGGATAACTCCTATCCATCCCCCCAAAATGGATAAAGTTATCCATTTTTTCCAAACCATCTGACTTCAAGCGACTATTTTTTTTTAACTAGGCTGTTTGCCGCCTACATTGCCTTGCTATCACCACCAGCCTTATAAGTTTTTAATTTTTTATTTCAAAAAACTAAAATTTATTATTTCAATATTTCATCGAACAGGTGCAGTAATTTTGGGTGGTTGAATCACTTTTGACAGAATGGAATAAATAATAGAGCATCATTACTACTCTATAAGAATAAAAATGAATTATTGTTCTTCTGACTTTCACGATATGCATGAAATAAGAGATAAATTGTTTTAATAATGTAATAAATTAATAATTGAGCTCACTCTAGTAACTAGTGCACAATTATTGAATAAGTTCATAAAGGATTTCATTCAACATTTTCATTTTATCTTTGCAAACGTTTGTTCATACTCACCCTTTTGCTAATTACAAATGCTTCATACTGGAAAGAATCTTCATTTTCAACTGGGAGAATAATTAATCTTGTCTAAGACATGTTCAACACATTGAGAATGTCATCACGCCGTGTATTGCTACAAGCCAATATCAACAAGATGAAGAAGATCAAAACTCTTCTCATGGGGGTTCCTGTAAAGGAAACCAAGTCATTGAGTGTAACAGAGAAGGTTATCTACGATTCATGAATTACTACTTTGAACAAAAAAGCCAACTTATCTAGAATCTTATTTTTGTCGTCACAATGGTATGAATAAACGTTTGTTCATCTGCATCTTGAACGCATTAGAGGAACATGATCCCTACTTTCAACAATGCATCGATACAATTGGGATGAAATGTCATTCATCTTTACAAAACATGATGACTACAATCCATTATCTTGCGTACGGTTGTCCGACCAATCAACCTGACGATTGTCAACTCAATGATGTTCGACGATTGTTGCATCAAGCAAATACTTGAGGATTTTCAGGCATATTGGAAAGTTTGGATTGCATGCACTGGTAATAGAAAATTGTCCCAGTGGCTTGGTACGAAATTCATATAAGCCATGTGAATAAGCCTACTATTATCCTTAAAGTCGCTGCAGATGAGTCACTGTGAATTTGACATCATTTATTCGATATGTTGGCTCCCACAATGATATCAACGTTTTAGATCATTCACCTTTATTCAATGACATAGCCAACGGTACTGCATCGCAGACTCAATTTGAAGTGAATGGTAATCTATACAACATAAGGTATTATTTCTAAGACGATATACACACTAAATGGTCACTTATTTTTCAGATGAGTCAATAAATCTTTAACAAAACGATTATTCGCTCAATATTAGAAATGTTTTCAAATGGATGTTGAACGTGCATTTAGAGTATTACAGTCTAGGTGGGCAATCATCAAAGGCCCTGGCCAACTTTGGAATAAAGTTGATATGTCTGCCGTCATCACAACTTGTATTTTGTTGCACAACATGCTCATAGAAGATGAAGTTGACTAAGATCTTGGAAACTTCCAACTGTTAGCCCATAAATCAGAACCAGTACCAATGGCACATACAACATTGCTTATTGTTACAATTGCTATCGAATTTGCATATGATGCATTCAAATGAAACTAATCGGTGGTTGAAGCATGATTTGATTGAACATTTATGGACAATTTCTGGAAAACACTTAGTAGTTTACTTTTATTAGGTGTTGCTATATTTGCTTTTGTTGTGTTGTAGTATTTGTTTTTATTGTATTGTTGTATTTGCTTTTATTGTATTTCCTTTAAATGGAATAAATAAAAATTTTGCTTGATATAAAATATTTGAGTAAGGAATCAACTACACGCCTTTCTTAATAAATAAACATTTAATAGACTACATGTTTTTCTTGATAAATAAATCTAATATAATAAATAAGTCTAATGACCAACTGTAGAACCAAATCAAAACATTGCCTCCCCGTCCATAGGGTTATCTACAAAAGCAATGGTGCACGTCCTTGCATGACATCATTTGAATATCTCGTTCTGCATGTTTATCGAGTACTATTACCGAATTGATCTAGTATTGTTGCTGAATTTGATTGAAGGCAGTAAGATCCATCATAACAATGTTGTCTTCTTTTATCTCTTCATTCATCTTCGCATTCTATAACTTCAGCTCGTACTCATTTTCAGTAATTGCAATCGTCATGTTTAATCTCTTTCGTGCATGAACGTGAAAGTCTTCCATCATAGGATTAGAAAAATAATAACCATTGCACCAACTAGACTTTACTTGGTTCCTTCCAATTGGCCTAGCTAAGTGATCCATTTTCAATACGACCAAATCTTCTTCTTCATTCAAAGACACCTCTGCCGATGCTAACCCTCCTGCATAAGGAGGATAAGCAGCACGTTCTATTGAAATCTCCTCCAATATTTCTTTTGCTGGTTTTCTTGACTACATTATCTGCATTAATATTCCATTCGTATCACTTAGGCGTGTATTTGAGTATCGTCCAACAAGTCTCAAACTTGAACGTCCTACAGTTTAGTTGCCTAAAGATCATTTGTACGTCATTAAGCTGCATAAATCAAATAAAATAATATGAAAAACTAAATCAAACAAAATAATATGAAGAAAAAATCAAACATTATTCTGAAAACAATGAAAATAAATAACTAAATGAATGTGAAACATAAAACCAATTTACCTTATCAGTGTGTGTCTTTCCACTAAGATTTTGGCGTTCTATATGGTCAAGTTCCCCTTGAAATTTGTTTACAGCCGACTAAATCATTTTCCATTGATATTGAAGTGCACTAGGTGGATGATTGATTGAATTTTCATCCAAAATTTCAATAGACGGATCAAGTACACGCCCCCACATTGTTTGGGGGTTCTCCAATAGTTATCCAATCCCTGCATAACGTTTCGTCTTCAAGTGTAGTGAAGTTGGGGTTACGTGGCGCCTTCGATTTAACTTGCAAGATTGGTCGAAATGCTGCCATTGAGAGAGAATTGCAAGAAAATGAGGGAGTGAAAGAGAATTGCAAGAGCGAGGGATAGATGAATTGCAAGTGAATGGTTGGAGTTATATAACCAAATAGAGCAACTAACCGTTGTAGGTTGAATGACTTGTCCTAAGCCGTCCGACCTAAAAACTATCATTTATTTGCAAATCTACATTGGGCCATTTTGCATGGATAGGAACAGGGATGAATAAGTTTCATCCTTATCCATCCTCTAGCATTTGAGATGGTCTAAGGACTTGAATATCCTTCTAGTAAAACTTTCAAGGTCTCGAGCCTGAGATCAAAAAACAATTTACATATATAATAAACAAAGCTTATCCTTCCTTTTCCTCACTCCCTACTCCTCAAAATATCTTTTCTATTTTTCCACTATTTTTTTATATCTCTCTCCCCCTTTCTCAAAGTCAATGCCTTTCATCTAGAATTTAGTATATACATATGACCTCTAACCCAATACATCACTAAGAGAACTCCATTACTTCAATACTTTTAGTTTTCTCAAGAGAAGATAAAATTAGTAAAATGAAAGGGAATATGACATGTGTACAACCAACATATCAATCTTTCTAAGCCCATACATTCAATTAATACATTATTTCTCTTCACCTCTGGTATTCAATTCACATGACAAATATAATCCACTTTGTTTGTCATTATTCTTCTTACATAACAAACATAAGATGACAAGTGAATCCCTATAACCAAACTCAACCTAAAGTCATACAAGAAGGAGTTTTTCGGTTGTCTGAGTTTCAATTTCAACGAACTCGAATCGAATTCTATCCTTCTACCTCATTATCAGCTTTCAATCAACCTCCTTCATTTTTATCCTTTTCCAGCTTTTAACCTACCTTCATCAAATCCACTATGATACCCCCATTCATTCTCGTATTCTACCTTTTTATCCCTTTTCCCCTTATTATGCGATCTCCTTGTTTTCTGGCTGTTGTTTTACTGTTTTTCTTCTTGTTTGTTTTCTGCAGATTTCCGGCATAGCGTGTTTCCATTCCCATTTTCCTTGCCTTACCACTCTAAAAGCCACCCATCCCTCACTCCCCTAACCCACTGTGTTTCAATCCATCCTCCCCTCCATTACCATGACCATTCAACCAAATCATGTATCCCACACTAGTAACTCCACTCTACACAGTATAAAAAGCAAACCACCTCCTTTCCCTTTTTCAACATCCACAACACTCCTATATCAGATCCTTCTTTTATCTATGGCATGAGGTCATATATTTTTCAGAAACATCATTGTTATTTCTCCTTAGTAATGGAGTCCTCAGGTTTACCTTCTAACCCAATCCCAAACCTAAACTATGTAAAATCTATATCTATATAGTCCCCTCCATGCCAATAGAATTCTATACGGTTTTACCCATTATACAATCACAATCACCAACATGGGCTTTCAAGTGTTCACAAATCATCTTACCACTCCCATATAAATCTAACCATTTCCCCCATGAAACTACTTCCAAAGGTCAATATTTGATATGGAACAAGGAGATACTTCTCGCCCGGCCCATCTGCATTCTCTTTTCTGGCGTCCATCACCCTCATCTGGTACTATCTTCTGGCCATAAAGAAGTGGGATTCTTTTTCCATTCCAAAAATCGAGATGTAATACACCAAAGGTTACGGATGCGACCGGACTCCCAGGTTCAATTTAGCTGTTATATGGAAAGGCAAGAAAAAGGTGGTCGGATCTCCTCCCTTTGAGCTCTTATAGTGTGGCAAGAAACTGAAACCCCAACGTTAATCACTGCTGCGGATAACCAAAGGCTAGCCTCATCTTCTTCGTTTGAATCGATGGCGCTAACCGGTCGGATCTACAGGTTCTTCATACTATCTAACTCGTTACCGTCTGATGCATCGTTGGTGAGAGACCAAATAGGTACAAGGGAGTTAATTCAAATTGTACGCTATATGATGCCTTTAATAATTTAAAGTCAACTTCAGTCCAGTAGGAGCAGACCACTATAACGGACTTTAGAAAGCCAATTTTCTCCTTACAGTCTACAGCTGTGCAACCGACTGTTATGTCAGGAACACAGTCATATTTGTTGACATTTCAAGTGCAGGCACTTTTAACGACCACATGAAACACTGTGTTAATAAATCTCAATTGGCATGTTAGAAGAAAGTTAGTGACGTCAATGTCACGGACCTTACAACCGTTATAACGACCAGCATGATAGGCCTTATGTCAGATCTGCTAACAGTTCAATCTCATTCTTGTTTAATAAACTCAAATAACGTTATTTTAACGGAATCTAAGATAGCATATCAGAAGGATGTCAGTACCGTTAAAATCTCTGACGCTGTTTTAATGGCATATACGTTGGATTCCAAATAAGACGTCAATACCGGTGCCATCATGAAGGGAAGTGATACTAACACTAATGCTGGCAAGCACAAAATCCAGTCAGTGTTAGCTCCCAACACTCAACTATCAATGGTCTTTATGATGACTATATCAGTGGCACACTTGAAAGCTTCATGCTTTGTTATTCTAATTGTTTTATTGCCGACCACTTTAACGGCCGGTGACTTCACCATTTTGACAAAAGGCAAGCATGAGTTTAACAGTCGGTGACCACTTTAACGGACGGTCGCCAAACATATCATGATTCTTGCATGGAACGCACGAGGGATAGGGTCCACCCGTGCTATTCGAATTCTAACGGCCCTCTCCAAACAGTCCAATCCAGACATCTTGTTCTTATTTGAAACCAAAGCTACTGTCGTCAAAATGGATCACCTCTGCCAGAGACTAGGATACAAATATGGAGCTACATAGGGATGGCAGTGGGGCGAATTTTCACGGATATCTGCCCCACCCAATCCGTATGGGGCGGATTTGGATATGGCTAAACGGGGTTCAGGGCAGATACGGATATCCAAACAACATCCGTCGAATATTCGGGGCGGATACGGATTTGGCCATATCCGCCCCACGAATATCCGTTTAAGTATGGAAATTTGCATAGATACCCATGGCCCTTTAAAAAGAAAAAAAAACTTACCCATTTTGTCATTCGATCTCACATATCTCACATCTCATCTCTCTGAGGGCTCAACTCGCAGTTACATCAGTTGATGAACACTGCAGCTTCGGTTGAAGGCTCTTTTCACCGCCGCACCCGGTCTGAGTTTCAGCCACCTACCTTCGATTTCTTGGACTAGCGGGCTGCTCTTGAACTCACACACTCTGGAAGCCTTATGATGAATTCAATTTTTTCACCATCCATGGTGAATGAGCCAAGTAAGACAATTGTGAATTCATTTGCTCATCCTCAGCAGGTTCCAAAGCCGAGAAAGACTAATTTCCCTAATCTTCGTCATCGCCATTAAGGAGTCATAAAGATGATGGAAGATCGATCAAGTACTAAAACATTTGTATAAATACTATATTATGGTTCCATTCTTCATCTTTTTTTTTCAGATCTATTTTTTTTTCGTGTTAAATGGGGCGTGGATGGTTTAAAAAAAATGATAAACGGATATGCGGAGCGGGGATGGATTTGCTCAAATCCGCCCCATTGCCATCCCTAGAACTACAATACCGACTATTGGACAATCAGGTGGAATCGCCTTGTACTAGAAAGAAGGTATCTCTCTCACAATCCTATCTTCCTGTAAATAAATTTTGACTACAGTATTGAAGACTACTTTATTTTTACACATTGGTTCGTTTTATTTGTTTATGGTGAACCAAACCTTGCTCTTAGAGTCTAATTTTGGACTTCTATGTCAGATGTGTATTAACACCAAAATCTCCCTAGAATTGTTATGAGTGATCTCAATGTTATTTCGAACTCAACAGAAAAAACGGGAGGAAGATCTTCTCCGTCTTCAGTCTTGTCCTTTCTCTGTACCTTTATTAACAATCACCACATGATCGATCTCCCTTTAAATGATTCACAGTTTACCCGGAACAACAAAACAAAAGATAAGAATGGGATCAAAACTAAACTTGATAGAATCTTAGCCACCACTGATTGGTTAAACCTCTTTCCTTCGGCAAATGCGCGCACTATCAGTACAGTTGCCTCTGACCACAGAACTGTCTCTCTAGCTCGTCTCCCAAACCTACAGTGATCCCAAACTTTTTCGATTTTTTCACATGCACACTAGAGATCCCAACTGCCAAATTTCACCCGTAAGATTAAAAAAAAAAAAATCAGCCATGGCCTACTCATTGGAACAAAAGTGTTTTCTGGAATATTCAACTTTGTATCTCGAAAACCCAAAAGGTTTTAGATGACCTTCAAACAAACCTCCCTCTAAAGATAATGTTCTAGCCATTGCTTCCCTTAAACATCATCTCTCGAAATTGTTTGTTAGAGAAATGTTTTAGAGAAACAAATCAGGAAAAACCTGGCTCTCTGAAGGAAATAGGAATACTGAATTCTTTCATATAGCCTCCTTGCTCCGCCACAAAAAAATATCATTCTTCGTTTTAAGGATGTAGATAACTCTTGGCACTCTAACCCGAGCTCAGTTAGCAACATCCTCAACAACTACTTCCAAAATATCTTCTCTTCTTCCCATCCTGAACCCGATCCGGATATCATCTCTATGTTCAATCATGTAATTTCGGTTGAAGATAATGAAACCCTTACTGTTGTTCCATCTGACTCAGATATTCAAGCAGTAGTTTTTGCCATAGGTAGTCCTAAAGCCCCTGGGCCAAATGGTTTCTATGTCTTTTTTTCCCAGTACTATTGGATATCGTGCAATCTGGTGTCCTCGAAGTGGTAAAAAAATTTCATCACCTGTCAACTGAATCCCAAGTTCAATGATATTTTTTTGCTCTTATTTCTAAAGTCAATGATTCTGTCACTCTTGACAAATTTCGACCTATAGGGTTGTGCTCTGTGATTTACAAAGTCATCTAAAAAATCCTTGCTAACTGCCTCAAACCCCTTCTTAAACAAATACTCTCCTAACCAAGGGGTTTTTCCTCGTGGTTACTCTATAGCAGATAATGTATGTCTTGCCCATGAGACTTTCTTTCACATGAAGCACCACCGTAAGATAAAAAAAGCTTTGATGGAGATAAAAATTGACATGGCCAAAGCCTATAATATAGTGGAATGGACGTTTCTATTTCAAATCTTAACACAATTAGGTTTCTCGGAGGACTGGATTCAATTGATCAATCAATGTATCTCCACTCCCACTCTTTAGGTTTTGACTTAAATAGTCTCCTCTATCATTGATCAAACCCTCGAGAGGCCTCAGATAAGGGGATCCATTATCGCCATATCTTTTCATTTTTGTATCGAAAGCCCTTTTCCGGCTTCTAGCCAGAGCCGAGTCCGAGGATCTCATCAAAGGTATTAAAATCAGACGTCACTCCCCATCTATCAGCCACTTCCTTTATGCAGTGAATCTCATATATTTTTTGTCGAGCATCATTAGTTGAGGCCCATGATGTTAGAAATATTTTCATCAATATTGTCTGGCTTCTAGCCAAGGGGTTAATTTTGATAAATCTTCTGCTTTCTATAGTTCAAATGTTCATCCTAGACACTCTAAGATGATTAACAAAATATTGGCTCAAAATTTTATAATCCGAAGGACAAATATCTTGGAACCCCTAGCATTCTCTCAAAAAAAAATCCATCGATTTTTAGTTTCTGCTTGACAAAGTTAACACAAAACTTTTAAGTTTGAAATTTAAAGTTCTCTCCCAAGCAGGTAGAACTACTATGATCAAGGTCATCCTAAATTCGATCCCTATTTACACTATGCAAACTCTTCTTTTACCGTGCGCCATTACCACAAAGCTTGACAACCTAGCAAGAAATTTCTGGTGGAATGGTAAGGTTGATAGCCACGCTAAACATATGTGTACCTGAGATTGCATCTCAAAGCCCAAAGTCCTTGGTGGTCTCAATATTCCTCCTAGCAGGAACAAGAACCTCGCCATGATGGCAAAAAATATGTGATTTGCACTTTGAATCCCAAACAATCCTTGTGTGCTTCAACACAGAGCTCTTTATTTCAATAATAAGAGCCCATTCCAATTATCCAAAGCCCCTTCTCTAGCTTCTTTTAGCTGAAGGGACAATCTTTCTGCTCTGGCAAAAATGAAACGCCATATCCTATGGAAAATTCGATTTGGTACTACTGCAAATCTTTGGTACGATTGTTGGGTTAAACCACGATTCATTGTTGCAAAATGTTTTCCTAATTTAGAGATTCCCAATCACCCCTTTTATAATTGTGATCTATGGACTTCTCATCCAGGCAGCAACCCCTTCTGGAATGTTGACTTGCTTAATGTTTTTTTTTCGGAGCATGTGGCATTAGATATCCAAAATATCCTGATTCACTCCTCCGAATGCCCAGACCAATTGACCTGGACCTTTGATAAAAAATGGTTCATTTTTTGTCAAAAGTGTGACGAAAGTCTTCTTATATGACCTTTCAGAAGTATCTACATCTCTCCCTGACTTCCTTCTTCTACCCTGGATAAAAAGATCATCCGAGAGATGTGGAAAATCAAGGCTCCCCCATCGGTCATGTTCATTTTCTGGAAAATTGGTCAACACATATTCCCCACCATGACCAATCTAGTCAAACTTCACACCCCCATTAAGGACACCTGCATTTTTTGCAATAATCACATCGAGGATGTTATTCGTGTTCTCTTCAGATGCCCGATTATGAATCTTCTATAGAGAGTTTCTCCTATTCCCATAGATTGGCTCAATGAAAACTTTAGAAGTCCCACCATCATTACTTTCATCATCTTTATGTGGGATACATCCAAGGCCCACCCCACTTCTAGATATGTCATGTTATCCCATATTACGGTTGTTCTCAAGACCATTTGGCCACTCCGCAATGACTGCATTTTTAGAAAATCCAAATTTGGAACCCACATTTCCTCCCTGCTTTTAACCTCATCTGGAATGTGTGGCACAAATGATGGTTTTGTACTCCTAGTTGTTTGACAAATCTCACCTCTACCTAAATTACACAATATCTCTCTGTCCACTCGATTATGGAACAAATCATTAATGATTCTCAACGTGAACCCTCAGACAATAGGACCCCCCCCCCCCCCCATCCCTCTTATGAACCCTATCATGGAAACCATTACTAGCCACAATCAACTAATCCAGGCTCAACTCTTCTCAGTAAGAAATCACAACCTTAATACTAGATCTCTCCTTGCTAAACCCCTTTCCTGACATTCTCGACCCAGATACTTTCTTAGTCACCTACGATGCCATTTTTTTGCCTTTTCACAGCAAGGAGCATTAGGGGTTTTTGTAATTACTTTACAAGGTCAAGTGCTTGCTCGGGTGGTGGATCCTATTACCAGAAAAGTTTTGGACAATACAATGACATAATGTCATGCGACAGAGGGTGTTTTAATGCTAATTCAGGCTCACCAATGGCGGACAAGTCTTCTTCTAGGAGATTCAGGGATACTCCACTCTATCTTACAAGAATTTGATATGGACACCATAACATGGATGAACTGGGAATGGAGGCCTATTATTAGTAATATTAGAATTTTGTTGGCTTTAAAAAAATTATGGTTTTGTAATTTTATTAATCGAGAACTCTACTATGAGGTTCACCATTTAGGTATTATTGCTGGCCAACAACATTGTATACAATAGTATTGACATATATATAGTTATGCTTTATGCTTTCATAAAAAAAAACAAAAAACAAAATAAGAGAGTACTGGAGACAAAACATAGAGCAAAAAAAAACCCATATAATATTTGCAATTTAATTTGTATTTTCTTTATTTACAAGAGTTACTACAAATCAATAATAATTTTTTATTTTAAATTGACTACATAATTGCAAAAAATTGAAGAAAATAAAGTAAAAGATTAAAATTTAATTTACAAGGAAATTACTTTCGGATCCAAGATTAAGTATATAGGTGTTTTTTTTAACAAGAAAATTTTTACCCTATCTCATGGGTAAACTACATGTTTTTGGTGGGTAAACTCAGTAGTGAGGTAAGGAGAGTATTTATAACGTTTTTAAAATAAGTCTTATTTTGATTTTGCTTAAATTATAAATGACCTTTCCCTTAATTCATGTAACTAGGGGTGGGAAAACGAGTCGAGAAACCGCGGATTCAAACCAATCCAGACCGTTTTGCTCCAAACGGTCCGGATTTTAAATTTGTAATTTTGATACGGTTCGATTGGTTCGGATCCATTATAAAACGGTCCGAGTCCGGTTCCAATTATTTAAAATGAAACGGTTCGGTCCCAACCCGCTTTAAAAGACATTATACACATGTCTTAATATTAGTGGAGGTTACAATCTAAATCTAAAATAGATATATAAAAAATAAAATTAAAAAAAAAAAGTAAACCTTACCCTCATCTTCTATTCTTCTTCTTATTTCTCTCTTTGTCGTTTCTCACTCTCTCTCTTTTCTACAGTCGGTCTAGAGAGCTAGGCCAGGCGCGCAGGCCTGTGCCAGGGAGCCTCAATACTAGGGCTGAACAAAAATCTGATCAAACCGATCAAACCGATCGAACCGATCAAAATCGAACCGATTGGTTCGGTTTAAATTCGGTTCGGATCGGTTTCGGTTAAAAAAATGCAAAACCGAAGTGGTCAGTTCGGTTTTCGGTTTCTATGTGATTTTAACCGACCAAACCGAACCGACCGAATATATATAATAAATAATATATTTTATATATAAATAATATATATTTTATATATAAATAATATAATATGTTTAAATATTTGGTTCGGTTCGGTTTTATTTCGGTTTTGGTTCGATTTTAGTCGGTTCGGTTCGGTTACGGTTTGCATAAATTAGAATCGGATCGGTTTTGTTAATGGTCGGTTCGGTTTCGGTTTGAAAATTTTAAAACCGACCTAAGTCGGTCCAGTTCACGGTTTAGGTTCGGTTTTCAGCCCTACTCAATACAATTGATGAGTGTGACTACCAGCATCAACAAGTGGGTCCCTATAAAAACTTCAAAGAAAATGACCCAAACACCCTGGATCTCACACCTAAGATATTCCCTTGGGATCTCAATATTTGACCCAAACTCCTCTCCCCACCCTCCATCATCCTAGATAGCCTTTCTGGCACTGTCATCGCGCTAGGTGTTGGCTCTCTAGAAATTTTCCTTTTCTGCTAACTTTCTAAGTTCTCTTCATATACATCTACTATCCACTCCAGTCCTCTCCTCATTTTTCGTCCAAAGCTGCTTCTAAAGCCCTAAGGATCCAAAAACAACAAACTTGCCAAATCAAAATCAAAGGCATCAACTTTATCTTCTTCCTCAAACCTACTGGAAGAAGATGCTGCAGATAAATCATCCAGACATGACCAACTTGAAGGCGAACAAGCTCGCATTCGTCGCTTTGCTAAGTAAATGAATGACGAAACTCTTGATGTTGGCTCGATGGTCAACTCCTTTTCTTGGATCTTCACGATAACTTCAAACGTATTGTTGATCCACCATTATGTTCCTCCGATGGTAAAGGTGTGTGCAATTAAGTCGATATTAAGTTACTACTTTTCGCATTGATTGTGATTGTTCAACTTCCTATGTATTGCTAGGTAGTAGTCAGTATGTGACTATGTGGTAATTGTTGCACAACTTGACTAAATTTGTCCTTGAAGACCATGAATTTAAATCCTATATGTTGTCTATAGGAAGTTGATTAGTATACTGAATGCGACAACAACGAAGGTGGGAGGATAGGTTAAGTCACTAGGTCGTCAGTGCATGTTAGTTGCAGACCATGTTTTGTTTGTTCTTGAAGAATATGAAAAGAGAGTGTAACGTGTGTGCGTTCATGGTGGAGTATCTGTTTAGGCCATTTAGATAGCACACGTTGTGGGTGTTGTTGGTTGAGCATCTGTTGTTGTGAAGCATTTGTTGTTATGAAGCATCTGTTGTTGGTTCCATTCGTGATATGGGGCTGACCAACTTCATTTTGATTAAAAAAAACTCTAACAGTCAACACAATCAGTCCATGTTATTCACCACGACTATAAACTTGAAAATGAAGAAAAATCATAGGGAAATTGCATTGTAGGATAATCATATAGTTGATACTTTGATTATTACAATCTCAAGTTTAGTTACAATTATATCTTGAATAAGTACAAAATGAAAAATAAATTGATGTATAATTTGGAGCCTTTTGAATTCGTAGGAACCGAACTGTTCCGAACAGTTCGAGTTAGGTTCGGTCCCAATGTTCAAAATGAGGAAATTCGGACCGGATTCGTTAAATTTAAACGGTTTGAATGAGATTCCTCAAAATTTGAAACCGATCCTAATCGTGCCCACCCCTACATGTAACCCGTACATTGCATCACATAATATACTTGTTCACATTGGTATTTATGAATCTCAATCACATTGTGCATTAGAAACAAAAACTAAATTTGGAAATTACTCTTTCTCTTGGAGAAATGGTTGGACGGAGAGCGTTGAGAGTGGGGTTATGTGGAGTTCCAAAATGAGTTGGGGTCGTGTCGTGCCGTGTCGCGTGATCCACCCAAGTTTCATGCTTCACCATCATTATCTCTAGTACGACCCCCAACCTGACCTCACCCCACCCTCGTCGCTTCCTTCTTGTTATCATTACAAGGTGAAGCACTGGATCAAGGGCAAAAGTGGAATAAAGGCATTTGAAAATATGAGAATAAGAGATGAGGTGGACCGTACGTAATAACGGAGAGCGCTTAAAGTTCGAACATGTCGGACTCGGAAGCGAAAGGAAGTCAGTTGTGTCACGAGTTTTCCACAGGAACAACTAATAAGACTCTGCCACGTGTGGATCCTCTGTCCGTTTAGAACCTGTTGTGACACGTGTTTCATCAGATAATCAAACCCCCTCTCTCTCTCTCTCTCTCTAGGTTAGGTTGATTTTTTAACCATCGGATCCGGTTAACTGGAACAAACCATGGTTAAGTTACAAAAGTCCACCCCATTCTCGAGGAGGGGAGTCCACCATAGCCCATAAACTCGGCCAGTGTTTCCTGGGGCACCTACAATGGCAATATTGTCCACATGAGTTTATAGTCCTTTGTTAATAGCAACTGAACTAAAAATTTTATTTTTTATTTTTTATTTTTTATTTTTATTTTTATTTTTATTTATCATTGATGCTTAATTAGTGAACTAAGGGTGTGTTTGGTTGCATGGAATTATAAGGTGGGAATTGAAATCCCATTTCATGGCATCTCATGCCATGGACTTGACCAACTTTGATGTTTGGTTGTCAATGGGAATTGGATTCCAATTCCTATTGTGAGTGTTTGGTTGTTCAAAACTAATCATGGGAATTTTTTTTTTAATTTTTTTTAAATTTTTTTATTTTGAAGATCCCACAATTCTACTTTTATATATAAACTAGAATATGGTTTTGATTTTGCTTCCTGCAAAACATCCTTACAGTATAATTTCAAACTCGACGTCTGCTTAAATATTTCAATGAGAAATCAACGTTCAATACTGGTATTCAAAATTCTAATAAAAAAATTTAGCAATATATATTTTGACTAAAATTTTCAAAATGAAATCATGTTTACTGCATAAACATAACAAGTCTTAAACCACATACTTCCAAACACCAATTAAACAAAATCCAAACTTTTTAACTCCTTGATTACTAATCAAAACACATAAAAATGATTAAAGTCAAGAAGCTGATTACTTTTGCTCCAAACTAATTATCCTCCAACTCTGCAAGAGCCCAACCCTCCCTTGTTTTTTCGATCAATCCTAAAAAGAAAGTACCAACCTCTACGTTCCCATTGAACTTTCTCATGATTTTTAAAATTTGACGTTCGGTAAGTCCAGGAACCGCCCTTACAGCCTTCTCAACTTCTTGTCAAGGGAAGGTTTCCAATCGTATAGGCATAACACTCGTTTGCTCAAATGCCTTGCATATACTCGATATGGCCTTAGCAAACTCGGGATCATCGTTGTCACACGTTCGCTTGCGTTTGCAAGACGATGTAGTAGAACCCGAGGCAACATCTTCCCTGTCTCCAGTGTCTATATGGACACTTTCACTTGCTTCAACCATGGGTACATTGTCATCATCACGACTTGTTATACAGCGATCGCCAGTTGCTTGATCATTTCCTATGATGATTGCAAGGTCGCCATAGTATGGAAAGATTTTACCACGAACTTTTTGTGCTTCCTTGTGTACCTAAACAATGTTAAGAAATATAACTGAGAAAACAATCTAATTTAACAAAAAAGATTAGAACAATCAACAAAATAAAAATAGTTGGAGAAAAGTTTTCAATAAAGTTAGAAAACTAACATTCTCAATAAATTCTAACTAGCATTCTCAATAACATTGAAAAATAACTCGTATGAGGTCCTACCGAACCATATTAAACCATGCTTAAGAAAGCTTACCGCAACATAGTCTTCCCACACTTCGTTGTCTACAGTGATGAGTCCGCTACTATAGTCGAATCCAAACCCACTTTGCTTGTGAACTTCTCGGACTGCCAAATATTGCTTCTTGAAGGTCTTCAGCCTCGACCGGACATGATCGTGGGTAATTACCATATTGTGAGATTTCTTGATTTCTTTCACCACGCGCTCTAGTGCGCTTGACTTCCACCCATTATCTATTTTTTTTTCCTCCGGTATTACTCTCATCCACCAATGTTCTAATCAAAACCAAATCCATCAAATCACTCCATTGTAATTTGGATGCCATACCTACAAAGATAACTTATCAATTATCAAAAGCAAAAGAAACATATACTAATAGGTATCAATTACCAAAGATAACTTTGCCCGGATTTTTCAATTATCCTAAAACATCGAATCCCAATTACAAACAACAATATTTTTCAATAAAAGCATAAATCCTTATTTTACTGCTTATATTTTATTAATAATGAGAATGATTATAACAACACAACATTAACTGACCAAAAACAAGGGACTTTTCAAGCCAAAAACATAGCACAACAATAACTGACCTGCAGTACAAACTGCAATCTTCTATGCAACAACACTCCAAGTTCTGTAATGACACACCCATATAAACATATATGTATATTCAAACAGTTAATCAAAAAAAATATTTTGTCTTCAATTAAGCGTTTAATCAAACAGTTGATGTGCAAGTCTGTTATCTCTTGAATACATTCTTCTGCATCAGTAGGGGTAAAGGTAACATATGTTTCAGGTGTAATTTTTCCATGGTGAAAATGTACAAAGATGGGTAAGGGAATGCAAGTACTCACCAAAGTCTTCGGGCAGGAAATGTCATCGGCAGGAACCTTCGTCGATAGTGAACGTCGTCGGCAGGGAACATAGTTGGCAGTGATCGTCGTCCACAGGGAACGTCGAAATGAGAATGGAAGAGAAGAGAAGCTTTGCTAGCCTATGACGTAAAGGAGGGGAGGGAAATGTCGAGTTGATGAAGAACAACACAGATCCTTCTCCTCGTCAACAAACCATTGAACCGGAGCAACAGATCGAGAGAAAGACCCGTGAATTGTTTTCCCAATATGAGTGAGGCGTCTGAAATCTATGGCACGTGATGACATCCCATGCCCACCTCTAAAATTCCAAACAAACATTCAAAATGTTATTTCAAGTGGAAATAAGATTCCTATTCCCATGAAATGTGTGCAACCAAACACACCCTAAACTTTTTATGGCATATTTGAGCACGTTTCAGGTGTATGTTTTATTTTCTCTTTTCATCCCACATAGCAATTTACAAAGGATAATATATTGAAATAAACAAAAAAATGAATAATTTTAATTAAAAAAAATTTAATTAATATATTTATTTTAATTTTCATTGATTAGAGAAGAACTTGTAATTTGAATACTTGGAGGGGTTCCAATTAATTAATGAAGATTGTTTATAATATACCGATGTTAGAGGTTTTCATTATAAATAGAGAAGTTAATTGATGAAGATCTTGTAATTTGAATATTTGTAATGAACGTGGGGTATGGTTAAAATACAAATATAAATATTTTATTCGCAATATCATCCTCTTGTTGGGATTGTGAAAAATGTGAACTTTAAAACTTTTGAAAATGTAATAAAGTATGAATAGTTTTTTTTTTTTTTTTCATTCAAAAGATATTAAAACCCCTTGTCACTTTTCACTCACATTTTGATTTCGATTGTAGATATTATAAAGCTGGGAGAGTAAATTTGAAAATAAAAAAATTCGGTTAAAGACACACTTCACTGTTCATCCACACCTTCGTGCGTCATATAGTCCAGATTTGAACTTGATCGATTTTAGATAAATTGAAAATTTGAAACTATGCGAATAGAAGCAAACTAGTTTTTAAGGAACTAATTCTTAGTTTAATTGTCAGATACGTCATTATGTATGTACTAGGGTGTCAACGCGCTCTTCGTTCGTGGTTATCCAGTAATTTTTTAAAACGCGTAATAGTAATTTTCATTTGTAAGGGCCTATTATAATTTATAGATAATCGAAGGGCTTCAAATAAATTATGTTAGAGACTTAAGTGTAATTAAAGAATATTGAGAGTGACTGAATTTGATTTTAAATAATATGAATTCGAGAGGGCAAAAGTGTAAGAAAAAATGTAATAGTATTTTTCAATAAAAAACACCAATACCCTTAAAACTATTCACTGGTATTTGGGTTTACATGTAATTATTAAAATATAATAGAGCAAATTGAAAAGTAAAATTAGAGTTGCAGACATACTATTTACTATTCATTTGGGAAAAAGAAGTTATAGTAGTAGAGATGTCAACCAAATAGTTTTAAACAGTGTATTCATTATGAAGGAGACTAGAGTATGCCCCGTGTCATTGACACTCCACATAATTTTATTTTTGCTAAATATTTTGTATTAAACACCTTCGTTACTATCCTCATTTTCACACTCAATCAGTATTGAAGTGTAAGCATATTCCAAGGTAAAAATATATATTGTAAATTTTAGGGTTAGACTCAGTCGAATTTGAATCAGTTGGGAGAAATTTTAAACGCCGAGAATGAGTTCTCCCCCAATTTTTGAATTTGCCAAAACATAAAGTTTGAGATTTTTGTTTAAATGTGCATTAAGATGCCCGACTCATTTGTTTGGTATGATCGGTCCGTCTCATTGCTTTGAAAATATTAAAGACGTGTAATACATTATACGTTTTTTTATTATAAAATATATATTTTTAAAATTTTAGCGTTTGTATTGATTATTGATTTTGTTGAAAAGATCTTCAAAAATTATTTCAAAGATACTAAGTTTTCCAAAATTCGACAACGATATAGATAGTTATGCTATTTTTCATTTTGCTAAAAGGAAAACACAATCTTTTCTCTTTCCACCACATGTACATTCCATCAACTTTTTTTTTCAAATGTTTTTTTATTATTTTTGTCATTCTACATGTTTTATATATAGGAAATAAATTTCAACCCTCAAATTCAATACATCTCCTAACTTTCAATCATAACCATCTTTTATTTTTTTTATTTGACTTTGTCTTGGTCAACAATAAATAGTAAAACACCTATATGGATTTCTTCGTTCATTCAAACCTCATTTCTGTTAAATTAGTGACCCTAAAACCATATAAAATTAAATTAAACTAGTTAAACAACAATCCTCTTCCCACATTCTGTCTATATAGTATATTCATCAAGAGTAGACGCCAAATTGGCTAAATAACATAATTTGTTCAATGCCATACTTAATCTTCACTAATTCATAAGGTTCTATCATTTAATTTATGAGATCCGTCAGATCTTACAATGCCGATTAGGAACAGCTAGTTCTTTCAACAGCATGACACTAAAATAGGTCAATCTGGAGATGTTTTTTTTTGGTGTTAAAAAGGAATATACATGTGCTTAAACCATACACTCCGTCCATGTTATTAAGAGCTTAATTGGGACCGCTGGTAAGCAAATTTTCACGTAATGATCCATGTCAATACACTTATTCGCTTGCTCATATGGTATTTTTCAAGCTAAAACCATCAAACCAGCTTAATTTCTAGGAAGAAAATTACAAGCTTAACACAATCAATATCCATGAATATATGCATGCCACCTACCTAAGGCTAACTATTACAACACAACCCCATGGAGTACAAAACCATTGCTTGACAAACAAATCCAATCCAATCCAATCCATTAGAGATAGCAGCCCTTTGCCCTATCTTTACTTAGACACAAAAAAGAGAGACCCCCAACCCCATTTTGATTAGATTCCAAGTGTCTCCTTTAATAGTAGATAGAGTTTATAACCAGCAAAACAAATTACACTCCAATAAGAACAAACTTAAAATTAGTGTTCTTGAATGGAATGATTAGTTTTGATAGTTGAACGAAGACATATTTAGTAGTAATGTTGCTTTCAAAGCAATAATATATAAGGAGGACGAAGAGGTGAGCAGTTTACGCTTCCTCAGCAACAACATTTTGAGTCTTCTTGAGAAACTCACAAGCACGGTTAAGTTTGGTTCTGGTTCAGAACAATCTCTTCCCCTCTCATTTTTTTTTCTTTTCATTTTACTTTTGGTTCCCTTTAATCACTGTTTTTATCTCATCCTAATTCCCACCCAATTAGCTGCTCTTCAGGCCTAGAGAGAGAAACACAGAGCAATTTTTAGAGTGCTATAGATAGTGATAGAAAGAGGAGTTTGCTTTGCTTGCTAGCTTTGGGTAGAAATAAAAACCCAAACAGAGGAAAACCCCATAACTGTCTCTTGTCTGTATGGTATAGATAGGTAGAAAGATTTGAGAAGTTCCTTCAAGTGGGTTGGTTTTTAGTCTCAAGGAGAAATCAGGTGATTTTCAAACAAGTTTTGAAGATTTGGTTAAGGTGGTCTTTTTGTATTTTCCCTTCACTTCCT
Organism: Berberis thunbergii; assembly: GCA_003290165.1. Classification (NCBI taxonomy): domain Eukaryota; kingdom Viridiplantae; phylum Streptophyta; class Magnoliopsida; order Ranunculales; family Berberidaceae; genus Berberis; species Berberis thunbergii. The sequence goes on along the minus strand of QNQO01006142.1, from coordinate 10,188 downwards.
TTTTCATGTCTCATGCCCCTTGTTTGTGAGTTTTTCTTTGCCTCTTTGACAAATCTGGTTGAGTTGTTATGTGTGTATTTATCAAGTTTTTGACTTGAGAGTTTGTGTTCCATTTTCTTTGCTTGTTTCACTGAAGTTGGTCTCTCTTTTCTTCCTTCCACAGATTTCTCATCCTTTGTGTTGGGTTTGAAGTTAACTTGAGCAGTTTCACACCTTCATGGAAGGAAGTTCAAGGAACAAAGATGGCTCATGTCCAAGGCTACTGGATTTGATCCACAAAGAAAGAGAATGGGTGGTGAAAGATGGAAAAAGATTTGGTGTTGCAGAAGAGAGAAAGCTTGAACTCAGACTGGGTCCCCCTGGTGAAGACTGGTTCATCAATGAAAACAAGTGCTTTTCTTCTGATATTTCCAACACCCATTATAACAACAACCAGAAGTTCTTAACGTCTCCATGGGGTTCTTCAACAGGCCCTTCATCATCTCACTCTCCCTCTTCTTTCCATATCAAGACCCAAGTACATCAACAACAACAACCCAAGCCTTCTTATCTTCATCATCAGTTCCCAAGTGTCCCCAAAAATCTTCCTGTTAAGGCAATGGAATCAACACAAGCTTGTAACACAAAAATAGTTGGGGACTTGCCGCAGCACCACTCAGAGAAGAAGTCATGTTCTCAGGCTTCCCTTCTTCTGCAAATACAGGTGTGAACAACAGCAGCTCTCAGAAAAGGTACTCCCCCTTTTCTTTTGTAACTTTTCAAGGCTTTCTCAGCCTTCTCTTTATTTGTGTTTTGATTTGTTTGTGGTAGCAATAACAGCCCTTTCACAGTTGTGGTATCAAATGGGTTACTGTTTTTTCCATTTCATTCCATTCCATTCTCAATGGCTTTGATTTGGTAATTTGAGCTTTGGTTGTATATTGTTTTCCCTTATTTGGAATACTATCTCCCAATGCTTATCATCTCATGTTGAACAGACATTTTTGTGAAAAATTGTCTGTTCCATGTGTTTCCACACTCTCAGATGTTTTATTGTTCTTTGTTTGGTGATTTGGTCCCCACCCACCCTCCTTTGTGATTTCAAGCTCTTAATGTGACTTGTGTTTGTTTTTCTTCTTTCGAAATTTTTTTTGCCAAAAATTAGAAGTGCTCCTCCAGTTGTGGGTTGGCCACCAGTGAGATCATTCAGGAAGAATCTTACAAACTCTAGCTCTTCCAAGCAACCTCTTGACTCACAGAATGGAAATACATCAAAGAAGAAAAACCCAAACAGGAAACTTGCAGCAAGGGCTTGTTCATCAAGATCAACATGGATGGGGGTACCAATAGGCAGAAAAGTAGATCTCAAAGCTCACGATAGCTATCACAAACTCTCCACTGCTGTGGATGAACTATTCAGAGGCCTTCTTGCAGGTAAATAATTGATCCTACTGTTTATACCGTACATGATTTCATAGACACTATTATATGTACATTTGTGAAGATTTATTTGCCTGCAATAGTTTTTACTTTAATGTTGAAGCTATTCAAGTGGATTAATGTGTTCTCTTATCTGCAATAGTTCTTGCTTTAAGTTGAGACTATTCACGAGGATGAATGGTTTTCTTATTCGCAATAGTTCTTTGCTTTACTATCATCAGGATCAATGGGTTGTGGGTTGTCTTCCTATCATTTATTTCAAGTTTTTTTTTTCTTCTTTCTATGAATTAATAATATTACAAGTATAAACAAACTCAATAACTAAAGTGGGCTTTCCCTAAATATAACTTATATTGTTTTTTGTGCTTTTGTGTAGCTCAAAAAGATTCTCCTGCTGTTGGAAACCAGAACAAGATGGAGGATGTGAAGGAAATTACTGGTTTATTGGATGGAAGCGGGGAATATACTCTTGTTTACGAGGACAATGAAGGAGACAGGATGCTAGTTGGGGATGTCCCATGGGAGTAAGCATCTTCCCACTTTAGAATTTATTTTATTCGTAGAAACCCTATAATCAAGACATTAGAAAACCATTACTTTGTTTAATTTATCCATAAACAGATTGGATTCCGATTCGTAATTTGATTTATTTAGTGGTTAATCAGGTCTTTTTCAATACCCAAGATCTAGGACAAATGCATGCCAATTCAATATAAATAAATTATAACACTAAACATTAAACCTTCTATTGTTTCTGCTTATGTCTCTGATCGAAAACCATGTCTTGTAGCGCATTTGTACGGCATGAACATGTCATGTTGTGCACTATAACAATCTATTTTAATATTAGTCTGGAGTATAAATATGTTTGTTTGGAGAATCATTCTATGAATATTTGTTTCTGATGTGGATCACATACTCTGCAGAATGTTTGTCTCCACAGTGAAGAGGTTGCGTGTGCTGAAGAGTTCTGAACTTTCAACATTACACCGTGAGTTTTGAACTGAACTTGTGCTAATTCTACTCTCAAGCTCGTTTTAACTTTGGACTTAACACAGATATCTTTGTGTTTTGCAGTTGGTAGTGGCAAGAATCAGAAGACCTCAGTTACCTCAGCAGCTCGATGATGGTATGTGGAAGTGGAGTGATTTGCCTTCTGTTAACTCAATGGATGTAACGTGGTTTGAGTTTTTGGTTCTGTTTTTTCCTGGTCAAGATTTGTAATTTACCTATTTGAAGCAATCCTGTTCAAGGGGGATGTTGTATGAGTTTGATTATGTTATCATCCTTCATATCTTCAGTCTTGTAGAAACAAAACCCAAACAGTTTTCCACAACTTGGATGTTAATTGGGTCTTTCTACTGAGTTGCTTGACTTAATTTTCCAGACACTCAGTTAATGTCATATTTTCTAGATAGGCCGAATTGTGTGTTAATCTTTGAGAAATCTCGTGTTTTCAGACTTGTTTGGAGTTGTTGATACTTTTGAGTGTGAAACCAAAAGATCAAATTGCTGGTACATATTGAACAATGGGATGTTGATGTATCCTAGTTCTCTTTTGTATCCGGTCTTAGCTTGGACCAGTACCAAAGCATGGAAAGGCCATACAGGGGTGGTCCCTTGTTGTATAGGCAGTGATTCAAACCCAAGAAACCAAATGTGCCCCGTAAAGGAGAAAAAGCATGTGATGCCATATGTTTTTTTTTTTTGTAATTGCAATTTGTTTTAGGTAGCAGGAGAGTAATCTACTACTCTTTTGTTGCAATTGTCCAACATTTAAACCCATTGTCATGCTATGAACATCTTGATAACAAAAATGACCCTTTAACAAGCAAGAATGGCTGGCTTCTAAAATGCTGGCTGGCCTATGCTTTTCTGCAACTAAATGTATAACTTACATACCAATGGTGTATGTTTTTGGCCATGATGTATTATAACGTCCTCATTCAGCACAAGGACTTGTGCTGTTGAAGATTCTTGATCTTATGGTTAACCTTTAATCTAATATATATAAGTAAAGCTTTAATCTAACAAATCAACTTATAGTCATGAGGTCTTCTTCACCTTAACCATGACGCAGAATCACCTGATGGACAACCGACCACAGCAGCCTTTAAAAACAAAACAATCTGTAACACAGACCATGTAACTCCAAATTTCACCAGTTTTTCTTTTCAAAAAAGTGGTATTGAATATTTATGTATGGGCTGTAAAGCTTGAAAGCTTTTTTTGTTTCGATTCCAATTCCAAGTCACATGTGAGTACTTAACCCACCCCCGACCCGACATACTCAATGGGTGTCTTTTGAGTTTAGGGTTCACAGCTTTTAAGTAGTGTGCATAAATAAAAATAAAAATAAAAAGGGTATATACCCTCTATTTTTGGTACACCTGTTTGGATGGATGTTGATTTTTCACAAACATATCTCCCCCAACATCCTTTTAGTACTGATGCTTGCTTTCCTTATTCGCTTCAGCTCAACTTCATATATTGTGCGAGAAATGAACTCATATCATTCATTCAGAGGGTAATTGCACGATTATGCTTACTGGGTTTCGTGCAATTTAGCTGTTTGGTGTGCAAATTCATTTATGCAGGCAGGCTTATGAGTGCATGATGTGCTCAAACGTCCGTTGGATTTCAAAGTTGGACATTGAGAGATTAAGTTTTTAGCATTAGAAATACCCGGTTTGAATGTGGTCCAAGTGTTCCGGAGCAATTCTTCTAGTGCTCTTGGATGATGGGTCACTATCGTTGAGTTCCACCTAAAGATGTTGAAGTCACAAGGACAATGCAGAAAGCACACGCTAATTTTTTGGAAATAATTCGTTTTCACTGGGCTCCGACCGTTTGATATCACAATTTTCCCTTTTTGACACCACCATCTTTTTTCTTTTTTTTTCCTTGGTGTTTTCTTCCACACATGACAACAACACTAGCAGCAAACAACAGCAGCGACAGCGGCCAGTTGCCCAACCATCGGCTCCCCCTAATGTTTTTTCTTCTCCTTCCATCTTGTACTAACCTCTGCGAGAATGGAAGGAAAGAAAAAAAAGAAGGGGGAGGGCAATGGCGGGAGGGCCGTCGGCAGCAACTCTTGATGATGTTAATGCAAGGTCGAAGGAGTAAAGAAAAAAGGGGGACAATGCCGGGGCATCCGAGTTGGTTTTTGTTGAGAAGAAAGAGAAGGCTGCAACAACCTGCTATTGCGAGGAAAGAGAGGGAAGAAAGAGGAGAAAAAAGAAAGGGAGGCGGGACGGCAAGACAACAATGACAATTCCTACTTACTATTGGAAGAGAATCACTGAGGAAGGAGACGGAAAAAAAAAACTTTAATTGATGGTATTCCTTCCTTAGTAGATTAAAAAACGGGGATGGTGGTGGTCAACAGTCGGGGCCTTATAAAAAAGCAAACCATTTTTTTGTTGGAGGATCTCCCACATGAGAAGGAAACAAGCGTTTAATCAAACAAAAGTCAATTGTGTTTTCCTGAAAGCAATCACCTTGTTACTAACTACTAATCACTACCTAATAATGGAATTTTATGGAATGTGTAGTGGACCACGCCACATACATTGTATGCACATGCACAGATTTGACATATCCAACTTTGAACTATTTGAGAGGAAAAATGGACAAAATAAAGGGAAAACAACTTCATTGTCTAACCAAGAAATCTTCATTGATTAATTGTAGTAGTGTGACAAAAACAATGGCAAGCTAAATCAACCCAGCAAATGGGTTGAAACTGAGCAATTAAATGGATTGAATGAGACAATTAAGAGACAGAAAAGGACTACAAAGTAAAACAAATGTGAATGAATTGCCCAGGTTATGGGAGAGGAAACCCTATTAGATATCGTATTTCTTGGGTTGGCGCCACTGTGCCAAACTTCTTGCCAATGAACCGAGGAAGGTTACTTTAGGTGGGGCAGCCTTTTTCCCATACAGATGTTTTCCTCCCAAATCAGAATACTTCAAACCAGATTCTTTCTTTCTCTCGATCTGCACAATGAAACGATTATGTAAGGCATAAGGTAAGCAGGTTAGCTACATCTTTTTCCAAAACAAGCATGCTAATATATGAATATTAGAAAGTATGGTAATCACAACCAGTGTTCTAAAAATCGCTAGGCGCTAGGCGGCACCTAGGCGGTCTTAGTTTTGTATTATTACTTTAATAATTTACAAAAGTTAAGCACAATACATTATCAATTACATCCAATTTAATGTCAATATACATATGCAAATTTAAAAACATGAAAATTACCAATCGTGAACAAAATTTATTAAAACTCAAATGACTGAAGTTGGTCATGATGGGTACTTTATATAAATTGAATTTGTGTACTCTTTTATTTTTCTTCAAATTGCATGAATAACCTCAGTTATGTTTGATAAAATCTACATTAGTAAATTGGTATCGGCAGATCCTTTGAGAATTCCATTAAATAATCATCATTTGCTACATTTAGATATATACTGAATAAAAATAATAAATAGTTTATTTCTAAAAAATAGGAATAAATAAAATAAGAACACAGTCAGCCAACCATATTAAAAAATAAAATAAAAGTTTAAAAAAAAAGGCCTAGACCGCCTAGATCCCTCCCAGATTGCCCAAAACCGCCCAGACTGCCCAGAACCGCCCAGACAGCCCGCCCAGCCATTAATCTGGGCGGTTTTCCACCTTCTAGCGCCTAGGCATCCCGCCTAGACGATTTTTAGAACACTGATCACAACCTAGAGCATTTCATTCATGCATATATAATGCAGGCTAAGTTGCTAAGAACTAACTAATAATATTCCTTACAATCCAACTACCTAATCTTTTAAAACTTGAAGTGTTAGTCAGAAGCCTTGAGTGTTGGTTGCCACGCGACATTGTTTCAACCTACTGAACCAAGGACTCTTGGTTCAACCCTTGCTGATCCAAAGACCGATATTTCTAGAGTTTTAAGTCGAGCCTTTCCATTGGGACATGAAACAAAAAGAATCCAGGAAAATCACATTTTTCTATTAATGGCTTGAAACCAGTGGTCACAAGGGGTTCAGCATTTGGTAGGGTAAAGGTCACTGGAGTTTTGCAAATATAGATATTTATGACTAGCATGCCATTTTAGGGTTTATATCACATAAGAGTTCGTGATTTCTCTAGATCAACATAACATGCACAAATTCTTGGATCATGACATCTTTCTCGAAATGACAAGAGAGCTACTCAGATATCAGATCCATAATGACTCGAAACTGAACAAGTAATGCACTGGAAATTGCAACTGCTAGAATGAAAATGTAGTTAAGGGGCTTTATTTCTGCAAACCTTGTGTATCTTCCCATTCTTCAAGTGGTACCGCACACCAGACCAGTTGATAGATTGAGAAAAATGTGATCTTACTGCAGAGATCGGGTATAAGAAATTGTCTACCAGCATAGCTATAAATATCTGCAGTCGTATCAAAACCATGACACAATCATCATATTAGTATTAGGTTTCCAAACCCCAGAAAATTATATTTTTGAAAAGTAGCAGTTTTTAATTCTTCTGCAATTTACAACTCCATAGGGCTCAGTACTTACTAGTAACCAGTTGTATGAATCAAGTGAGACAGGGGGCTCTTCAGGAGATAAAATGTTGCACAACTGAATTTCCACCTTTGTTAAGTTCCACATTGAAAGGAGTTCTATAATAGTACATACAGCCAAGCAGGATGGCAGTATCAAGCCTGTGCAAAATCCATTAACATTACTGTAAGAAGTATGAAAAATGAGGTGACAATGAAATTAATGAAATTTGATAGGACATTGAACAGTTTGTAACTTTCCATGCACAATGTGCACAATGCAGAGTGTAAATCACGATATCCTGATAATAAACTTTTCAATGAATTAAACCTTCCTGAAAAGAGAGTACAGCGCTTACACAAGAAGGAATGATTTTCCCTGCAATAGATAATCTTCAGGACATAGTCTTAGCGCTGCTGCAATGTGAATCATCGCCATTCAGATAAGGCACAACAAATCCCCAGGATAGATAGAAGTGAACTGTAAAATAATGCGCGGTTCATAATCCAAGTTAATTGGAGATATGTTGATTCCAGAACAAATGTTTGCTTCCTCAAGTAATCCAATATCTACAAAGAACAAATGAAAAAGTAGTTAAGGACATGAAAATAAATGGATGGTAATTGTTTCCAAGGAAGGCTGACATACAACACTACATATTGACAATAACACCATACCTGGAGAAACTAAGATCACTTGCAAGGGGGTGGAGGAAAGACTGCAACTGGTGGTGATGTGATGAGTCTCTTGTGCGCCCCCTGCAATGAACAGGTGATCAGGTCCATCACTGATTTGTTCCTAAAGTACCTGATGATATGAATAGTACTGACTCCTTGAAATTTGTGATTTTATTAGGTGAACAAAAATATCCCACTTGGAAAATTGAATATCGATACTGGAAACAAGAAGTGATATGATCCCAAACTGATTATGGGTTAATGGAGTGCATGACAATTCTTAAATTTTACTTCAGTTCTAACTTCTAATCAAGAGGATATAGAAGGATGGACTACTCAAACAGACATAAGCATGGGCTAGAATGCAGTCACGCGTACTGCTTAATTAATTTCATTACTAGGATTAAGGCCTGAGTGACCTTGTTACAACACTTTTAAACAGAACCTATTCAACACCCCCTGACCCACACACACAAACAAAAAAAAAAAAAAAAAAAAAAAGAGAAAAAGAAAGCAACTTGCATAAGGTATCTAACGTATCATGAAGATTAAACAATTTAGAATCCTAGTTACTAAATATATCAAAGGACACTTCATGCTTGAGTGTGGCCCAACAAAAAAAAGGCAAATTATCGGTTTTCATCAATATCCCTGTTTTCATCACATTCTTTCACGATGGTTCCATTTTTCCCCTTAGGAAACACACTAAAAACGAAGTAGAAGAAAATCAAATCTTGGGACCAGCTTAAAAAGCACGAGGAGCAAAAAAAGGATATGCCCTTTATTATGACAGTTTATTACAAATTGATGTTGTGATGCCTAAACCTTATATCAAACAGCTTATGTTCTTCATTGAAATGCTCAAGAGGATTAAATAATTTCATGTCATTGTATCCAGGGTTTTAGGCCTAAAATAGTTCAACCCTACATTTCCACAAAATTTAACACGTATTATTTTACTATGTGTTGATCTCTATGCTATCGAAATATGACTATGGAAAGTATCAGTTGTGATGATAAGTACCATATGATGCAGATACAGTTCAGGCATAAAACTTTCCCAGGATATAGGAGTAAGTTTATTTAATTAAAATTTGCAGAAACCAAACATTGGTTAAATACCTGATACAGCTGCAAGGGTCATGTCATCAGAATATCCACCATCACGAAGTCCAGATACTATACCATACCGGTCGTTTCTGAAATCATCACCATGCATCTAAAATAAAAGCAAGTAGTAATTAAGTCTACCTTAACTTGATATGTTGAAAGAACACAAAGCGTGATAGAGGTAATATACCATCATGCATCCTCCCCACAAAAAGAACGTCTTTCCGCCTGTAGCGAAGCCCATCGAGCATGGCTTAAGAAATATAAAATATACATTAATGTAATTGAAAGGGCCATATAAAAGGAAAAGTATAGTAAAAAACAATTCAGCCAAAGAAAAATGGGAAGGAACTCATTAGTTCCTAACTGAAGCTAATTATGTTAAAAGCTTTCTAATGGTTAGTTGATTGTTTTGATAGATATCAAAGGAATCCCTGACTCAGTGTCATGCTGAACTGTAGATAAATGAAAAGCTAATAAACATGTCCTATGCCAAAAGAACAAGAAAACTCACTAAACTAAATAAATGAAGATGGTCTTTGACAATCTCATGTTATTCAAAATGAAAAGGAAGTTCGAGATGATGCCTTACCATATGGTATTCATAGATGCAGTAACTTCCTAAACTTCCAGAAGGTAAATCAAGAGGGTATTCAAACGGTCTTTGACAATCTCATGTTATTCAAAATGAAAAGGAAGTTCAAGATGATACCTTACCATATGGTATTCATAGATGCAGTAACTTCCTAAACTTCCAGAAGGTAAATCAAGAGGGTACCCAGTTTGAATAAATATCTGCACAATTATTGCCAAGAAAGTTTAGTCAGTGAAAAAGAAGTTCAAGTGATGTGAACAATATCCATGCATAGACCTGCCTGAAAGAATTATTAAAAAGAACAAAAAAGAGAACATTTTAACTCTTCTGCTATATATCTTCCATGTAAAGTTCATCCAACATACATAGATGTCTATGTCAGTGTCTGTGTGCATGTGTATATATGTTGAGCAGAACACTGTCAAAAATCTGAAGATCTCAATAAACCAGTAGCTTCTCAATTTAGTAAAACCATGAAACTTAATGACAACCATACATCAGGATTTTTCTCCATCTCAGCAGTGAGGGCTCCAACGGTTCCAGGATGCAACCTAACATCATCATCCAGGAACAATACATACTTACTGTCTTTGTGCATCTTCTCAACGCCAACCTGTACAGTGCAACGAAAACTATAATGAAACCCATGTCATGTGCTCTTAATCACTATGAGAGAACAACACACTTGCAAAACTCTACTCAATGATGTTCCTGAACATCAGATTAGTTACTGCTTTGGATTGGAATGGTACACAAGAATCATGTCTTGGATCTTATCATTTAATCATTATACCTACTATCCCAATGAAAACAATTATATTC